>OZ038379.1:55472273-55904773 GCA_964036045.1 Eutreptiella sp. 'Long Island Sound 2002'
GAGCTTAGCCACCAACCGGAAAAGCAGGTCGTCGCTGCTGTAGGAACCGGGCGTCAATCGTCCAGCCCAGTGATCCAGGTCAGCCAATAGCTCAGAGACTCTGCCAGGTTTGGGGTTGTTGGGCATCATGGGCAGGTTCTGGATCTCGGCCCTGATGGAGAGGTCGGTTTCATAGGTCGGGTACTGCCTCTCCAGTGCAACGAACACATCGGCAAAGGTGGCGGACTTAGTCACGATCTGTCTGACCTGCTTCTCCAGGTACTTGGTCTTGCAACACTGCAGGAGCAGATCGCACTTGACCCGTCCACTAGCGTGGGTTTTGGCCGGTCAATCGGAGAAACCGGCCAAAAGTCTCAGCGAACTGGCTGAGGTCCTTGCCTGTGAACTCAGGCAGGTTCACCACGATCTTGGAGGTGGCAATAGCCTTAGCCTCCTGAGACCTGTGTCCCCCAGGGCGTCGGGTCTTCTTCTTCCTCTTCTTCTTCTTCCCACTTGGGTTCTCGGGGTCCTCAGGGTCGTCGTCCCCCGACGGCGAAGCAGAAGTCATCGACGGCGGTTCATCATCTGAGGTATCCCCGCCTAGGTCACTGGAGCCGTAGGGCTCCACATCCACCATTGCCCTCGTAGAATTTCCCACGTTACTGTAGGGTGGCTGGGCCGTCCTCGGCACAAAGGGGCTTCTAGGTATCACAGCAGGGGTCGGCATCGGTCGGCTCATCAGGCTCCCCAGGGTGTTTGTCAGCCCTGCCACCAGGTGGTTGGCCTGTACTCGATGGGGTGACATTCCCACGGTGGAAGGTGACGCTTGGGGCAGTATCAGGGGCTCCATTTAATCTGGAATCTCTCGAGTGAGGTCGCCAACAATTTTAGAGGTGGCTCCTCGGAGCACCTCGTTGATCCCCGACCGCGTCAGGGACCTGTTGGAGGATGTCCCCAATCCTCTACTCCTGCTCCCGCATGACTCAGGTCCTCTGTTCAACCCACTCAGGGTTGCATACCCAGGAACATCCACATAGGCTCCCGTAGCGGGAAGAGGATGGTGATAGTCAGCCGCATACCATCGCGGCGCATAACTGGAGGTCACCGGCTCACTGTTAGTAGTTGCCTCTGAAAACGCAGTGGTAGGTGGGTTCACACCATAGGCAGGGTAGGTAGGCATACCAGTAAAGCCTATGCCCTCAGCCATAGGCGGGTTGGTTATGGGTGTGGATGTTGAAGCGGCTGGGTCTGGAGTTGGGAGTGTGGTGGTTATAGGAGATGGTGATGCGTGGAGGCCAGAAGCGCTTGGTGCGCTCTCGAAGGTAGGATCATTCGTCAGGTCGTGCCCTTGGTCTGCTCCTTCGTCTGCTATGCTTTCTCCAACATCCGTCTCTCTCTCTCTCTTTCTCTTCAGAGGATGGGTGTCCACCTCCTCCACTGAGAGGGCCCGGAAGGCTGATTGAAGTCCTTCCATCAAATTGACGCGTTCCCGTGGGGGGCCTGGCCACGGGACGCTGCGGTGACACGCACAAGCAAGCAGGCAGGCAAAGCACTGCGCTCACAGGGGCATCATTACGCTCGTGTCATGTGACAAAGCGTTTCAGGATCCTTGCTACTCTGAAACAAGGGAACAAAAGTATGTACAGCAACACATCAGGATATGTACACATGGGCTTAGGACTGGACTGGGGTAAGGGCATCACAGGACAATAGACACTCAGTCCCAACTCATATCTCAATCCCAGGTCCATCCCTGTCAGTGGCTGGCAGGGGCAGGGGCTCAAACACAACCCATGCCCCACTCAGTCCGGACCCTGAAACCCTGCCAAAAGGGGAGGTGTCCCGCCCAGCCACAGGCGAGTTCCTGGGAACCAAAGGCCTCCAAGGCCAACCGACAGTGGCCTCCTATGCTCCCTCAAAGGCAGGTTCCAATACTCCTCTGAGCCCGAGATATGGCCCCGCCATTATCCCCTAGGAGTTGGTAGCTGAAAATGGGCTGTTTCAGCCCAAACTGATATTAGCTCAAAAATCTCCAAAATTGACCCCTCGTCTGGACCCGCCAGAGGTAGGGACGAGGCACCTGACCCTATGCTCTTCGAGTACTAACTCTCTGGAGCCCTCACCCAACCTGGTTCCCTCTGAGGTCCTGGCATCAGGGCACCACGGGTTCGTCAAGTGGGGTCATGATGCCAAAATCAACAAAATTGGCGTCGTTCCCACGCGTGGCTCGCCCGGCAAGGGCAAGGCCAATGGCTCACAGGGTAGGAGGCAGGACATCGGACCCATATCTGAGTGCACAACTCTAAATTGGGACCGGGATCCCTATGGGCATAGAGATATGGGGCCACCAATTAACCACAAGGGGGGGTGAAATTGGGGTCCCAAAAGGGGGTCATTTTGGCTGCTCAAAATGAGCCAAAGTCTGGGGTCATTCCCAATGGTATATCTCCACGCCGGCTTGAAGATCGGATCTGCCATTCCATACGTGATGCACCGGGAGTCTAACAGGGACTCCCATGCCCTTGGCTCTCAAAGATCTCCATGCCATCTGGCGTGGTGACAATCCCAATAGGGTCCACAAATGCCAAGATGGCAAAATCGTCCACACTCACTTTGGGCTAGCAACTTAACGAAGGTTTCACCGCTTCGCCCACGTGGTGTGCGAACCATGGGGACCAATATACATATCACCCATGTCATATATGGTCCATTGGTCCATGCGTCCGTCGTGCACGAGGGGGCTGAACATGGTGCACGGCGGGCAGAAAATGTGGAAAATTGCTCAAAATGGCCGAAAATGCGCACACTCATGGTTGGGGCAAATGAGGCACATGCCCGACTGGGACCGGAGTGTGCCAGAGGATTGGTATCAAGTCATATGCGTCCAACATATCTTTTGGGCGTCGCCCAACCCCTCCGGTTCTGGGAATGGCAGGGTCGCCAAGTGAGCCGGTGATTTGGGATGGTCCCAAATCGCCAACATGACGGCCACGGTATTCCAAGCCCAAGAGGAGTTATTCGCCGGGTCCAAGATATGTTGGGCACCGAAGTATGTACCTCCAAGACATACTTGGGTCATGATGTCAATTGGGCGCAACGTTGAGATACACGGTCGCCACTTGACATCATGACGGGCAAAAAACAGCAAAATTGGCGAAAAGACACGCAAAAGTGCCTTGAAAGCTACACAAATATATTATAATATCTTCAGCTTGGATTGAGTTAGCGACAATCCTTTTAAAAACAATGACTTGACACCAATGACCTCCGATTCCACATATGTGCTTCACTTGGGGCGCTTTGGAAGGTCGCGCGCGCTGCCTCCCAAGTGGGCACATGCAAAAATGGAATATTGCAAAAAACACACCTTGCTCACAACGCATCGCTTCGGGAGCGCTCCACAAGCGTCCCTTCACAAAAGTTAGGCTTGCGAGTGTTGGTTCGGAGTACAATGAAAAGCCTCGTGCGATATGGGGTCCATTGGCGGGTTAGTCTCGGAATGGTGCACCCGCCACATGGGCACGCGATACGACACCAAATATGGCATACAACCCTACCCACGCCTTCTACACCCAACCTAGTGGCCTAGAATCAAAGTGTGCCTATATTCTAGAGTAACTTTGGTCCCTTAACACGCATGCAAGTGCTTTGGCTGAAATTCGACCTCCTTTCGGAAGGCCGAACTTTAGCATGCACGCGAAATATGTTGCCAATATATATATGGAGATCATATATGCACTATCCGGGGAAGACAAGTGATATGCCCCGGATGTACAGGCAAGAAAAGAGGGAGAAAACGCCAACTCAACATACTTCTACACGTACTTGGACGCCAAGTACGTGAAAAAGCGCACTTCTTGGAGAACACTCAACATAAATAACCCTTTGGGCCTATGGAGTTGGGATCCCTTGGCCTCATCCTATGACTATGGGGGGCAAAACCTCATACACAGTGCCTATGAGGCACGCTAGTTCGTCCTTGGGCGCTTGAACGCTCGTAACCCTTGTTATTCCACTTGGGGGTTCAAAGCGCCTTCGGCTGCCCAGATTTTCTGGGAAAAATCTGGGACGCGATCCGTTATATCAAGGAAAAAATTGCGGATCACTCGAAGACTGTTTCAGTCTTAACTTCAAGAAAGATCGTTCTACAGAATTATGTAATGCAGTCCACGGAACAGGCGACGACAGGCGGCGCGACTGCGGCGATTTCACGACCATTGGAAATCGCGGTAGAAATCGGGTATTTCACCGATTTCTAACCGCAAATCGACCAAGACAGTAAAATTATGGTAATTCCACATCGACTTAATGGTTAGAAATTGGATTCCAGATTTCGCGGGTTAGAGAACAGGGATATCCCGCTGACAGCCGGTGTCAACGGCTTCCGCATGGGTGTGACGGCTCACAGGCCTCCGGGCCATGGGCCATAGGTTCTGGGTACCGCTTCACCCCCCTCCTTAGAGCAAACCCTCGGGGGGGCTCAAAAACACCCAAGCATGGCAGCGGGTACCCAGGACCATCCCCCGAAGGGGGGGGGTGTCACATCCTCACTTCAGGCTGATTCGCAGGTTAGGCTGCCCAACTCCCACAGTAAGACAGGTACCGTGCTGTAGCTGTTAGTAACTGCAAGTAGAGTATCAAGTATCAAGTCCCGGGTCCTGGCGGCGATTGTTCGGCATCCAAAGGACCCGTTAACCCATACCAGGCGCACCGGGTGCCGGCTGCGACGGTCACTACCACAGTGGCAGTGGCATACACGGCCAACATAGGCGTCACACGACGACCGAGGTGGTCCCACAGGTCGAAAGCGACCACAAAGATCCATCAGGCTACCCGAGGCTTCCCAAGGCCGCAGGCAGGGGGAGAGTCCCCACGGGTCCTTCCTTGGGCGCACCATGTCCATATCCACGACGCGAGTCCAGAGTGGTACAGCCGAACGAGCTCCTCCTTAAGGGATCGGACATCAAGGCCGTCTCTTCCCTCCCCCCATTACCACGAAGGCCATGCATGGGGGAGTCCCCATGCAGTATGGGCTGAGGCGTCGACTCCTCAAACCACCAGTTTCCGAGGCAGACTGACCGACGTCAGGACACCGGAGGTCGCCACCCGACTGCAAGTGCGTCTGCGAGTCGGTAGGCTCACACTGGGACTGACGGTGGCGGACCGCTGGGAGTGTAGTCAGGCAACTGGGCTTCCCGCCTGGCGCCATCAGGAGCTCAGCACATCACAGCCACTAGGGCACACTGTATCACGGGCACTCAAACAGAAGAATCTGTACTTAGGTACTGGTCCAGGCTGGACCTTATGTAAGAGCATGTACACGGCGACTCAAGGCGTTTGCGTATTCCGATTGGCATCCCCTCGGGGGGGGGGGGGAAACAGTCCGGAGGGCGCTGATGGGCTGATGATACGCAACATACAGATGCACATATCCTGGGGGGCAGAAAGATAAGCAATAAGCGGGGTAATAGGCGTGTAAACACACTCTGGAAGAGCGCCAAACCACGCCCCGGTTAAGATAAGGCATATGCAGGAGGCTGGACAAGAAAACGCCTGAGTTCAGGCCATATATAGTCTGCAGACACACGTAGACTGGTCTGGATCCCGCAAGTGCCATGGGACCAGATCACACACCAAAAAATCGCAATGCCGATGACAGCGGCATCCCTTGCGCAACGTCGTATGGGCTTCAAGGCCCCAAGAGCTCCGAAAATATGAAGGTCAGTCGCCCTGCCTGGTTTCCCAAGGATTCAGCAGGCGGGGGGTGACGAATAGAAGTTGAAGAGAGGGGCCATCCTCCTCTGGATTCAGCAGGGGGGGGTATATGGCCACTCTGATGGCAGGTCACCGGAAGATGGAAGAGAGCAAGCAAGTGAGGGACGATCCGTCGACCAAACAAGCGCTCAAAACGCATCAGGGGAGAGCTCAGGGCGATGATCAGGCGCCCCTGGCTGCAATCGCCCGGGTGAGTGCTGCCAAGTCTGAGACATGGATCTTGGTCTTGTGCTTGCGGATGTAGTCCATGAAGGGGGTATTAATCCGCGGCACGAATGAGGAGACGGGTTCCCAGGTGTCGTGGGACGGCCCATAGCCTCGCCAACGAACGTTGAACTCCAGGCCTCCGGGTGCCGAGGCGTTCGGACGCTGAGTCAGGATCTTCTCGACGGTATAGTCGTCCTGCTCAGCATAGTCGTCGTCCGAATCAGCCTCATGTGCGGCATAGTTCAGGGACACATGTTTGCCACGGGGATCGGGTTCCCGCACACGGAGTTGACTTTCGTGGCGCTCCCGGAACTGTCCGTGACCCACCTTGATGCGGTAGGTGTCCTCACCAATCCTGCGGACCACCTCTCCGGGTGTGAACCAGGTTTTGGTGCGGTTGGTGCCCATAGGGCGGGGTCTGATCACCCACACTAGGTCTCCCACCCTGAACTTTTGCGCTGTCGAGCTCGGGGTGGACTTCTGACGCTCAGCATGCTCCTTCTCGAGCTGCTGGCGGATGTCCCGCGCCGTTGCCTCTTGCCGCGCAAAGAATTCCTTGGCGTCAATGGCCATGCCATCACCAGACAAGGGAAGTCCCCGACCCAGGGGGTGCCTGCCGAACAGAGTCTGGTGAGGGGACAAACCACCCGGAGTGGGGGTGTCATGATGGGCCTTCAGAGCAAGCCACATCTCCTCAAACCAGTTCCGACGTGGATTGGTGATGTGAATCTTGCGCAGCTTCTCGAACAGCTGCCGTCCAGCCACTTCAGCCCGGCCGTTAGACCGGCTGAGATAGGCGACGCTCTTGGCATGACGTATTCCCATGAGGGAACACATAGCGTTGAACCAGCCACCAGTAAACTGGGGCCCTCGGTCACTGCAAATGGTGCAGGGGATGTCAAAGACGGTCAGCCAATAACGAATCATCCTGACTGCCACTTCCTTGGCAAGCACCCCCTTTTTGCGTGCCGGAACGGCTACTACGTAGCCACTGTGGCGATCCACACAAAGAACCACACAGTCAAAGGTCTCCTTGCCAATGTGAACTTCGGGCATGGAGAAGACGTCCATGGCCACGCTCTCCATGGGCTGGTCAGGCACCGGAGTCCATTGGGCCTCCCCCTTGACGCTCCGGTTGTCGGGATTGCAGGCCTGACAGACCGAGCAACCCTTCCTGACCTTCTTGATGGCGGTGTAGAGACCGATCTGGTCGATCTCAAACCGGCGCTGCATGTCCAGGGCTTGATTCCTGACCCCTGGGTGCATCATGTGGTGGTGCCAAGCTTCACATAGCTCGAGCACTCGGGACTCTTGGACCAGCAGCTTACCATTCCGGTAGAGCTTGCCATCTTCCTCAGTCAGCCCCTTTGGCCACTTCTGCCCGTCATCAGGGTCGGTCACAGCCCTATAATCAGCCGCAAAGGCCTCAGACTTGGCGTAGTCATCGGTCCAGTCGTCCTGGAGGCAAGACTCAGGGACGAGGTGCTTGTCGGACTCAGCTCCATCTGGGGCGAGTACTCTGACCGCTCTGCCCATCCTCGTTCCAACGGGGGCATCCACAGCCATGACGACGAAGCATTTAACACCCTCCTCCTCCATCAGGCGCTCCATTTCAATGATCCTCTTGGCTTCAGCGGTCTCAGCCTCATCGCCATGGGCAGAGACATCCGTCATGCCCTTGCTGGCGGGATAGGCCCACCTACTGAGACAGTCAGCCACGGTGTTGTCCTTGCCAGGAACATACACAACCGTGAGATCGAACTTCGCCAAGGTCTCATGCCATCTTGCCCGTCGGGAGGCGGGACCTGAGGGGGTGTCCACGTGCTCTTTGTGCCACGACTGCAGACTCTGATGGTCGGTGCAGACGGTGACGGGATGGAGGGCTATGTACCCAGCCCATTTCCTGAGAGCCATGACGATGGCATACGCCTCCTTTTCTCTGGGCGTCCATGTCCGTCTCTGGCCTTCCGCCAGGACTCGGCTCCAGAAGGCCACGGGCACGTGCCTCCCATCGTCAAGCACTTGCTCCAACACAGCGCCAACCGCGTAGTCGGAAGCATCAGTGCGCAGGACGAACCCTCGGTCAGGATCCACGAGGTGCACACCCACTGTGGATAGGAGCGCCTGCTTCATCCCCTCAAAGGCACGGTCGGACTCAGCAGTCCAGACCAGAGCCTTCTTGGACCCCTTCTTGGTCTCCTCTCGGTTGCCCTTGAGCATGGTCGTCATGGGGGCTGCATACTCGGCATACATCTTGATATACCCCGAGTAGTAGTTGCAGAACCCCAAGTACGCCCGTAGCTCAGAGACTGTTTTGGGCTTTTCCCAGTGCTCAATCGCAGCCACCTTGCCAGGTATGGGCTTTCGCTGCCCGTTCCCAACTACGTGGCCAGCGAAGACCACCTCGCTTACCGCAATGGTGGCCTTGTCACTGCTGCCCGTGAGTTTGTGCCGAACCAGCAGGTCCAGCACTCGAGTGACGTCCCTCTCATGTGCCTCCAGGAGCTCTTCGTAGCTCATACTGGGGTCCCCGGACGCGATGATCACGTCGTCCACGAAGGGGGCCGCACAGTCACGCACCGGCTCAAGCAGGTTCTCCAGCATCCGCGGAAAAGCCGCATTGCCGTTGGTAACGCCCATGGGCATCACCTTCCACTGGAGAGGTCCAAGTGGGGTGCTCATGGCTGTGCAGGCACGGGACTCCTCGGCGAGAGGCATCTGATGATAACCATGTTTCAGGTCAATCACCGTGAAGATCCTCCGCCGGTGTTGTTTTTGCAGCATGTCCTCAATGAGGGGCAGCGTATAGCTGTCATGCTGCGTTTGGGCGTTTGGGCCGCGGTAGTCGACCACGAACCGCCACTCACCGGCCAGCTTCTTGGGGACGACGAAGCACGGAGAGGCCCACTCGGAGTGGCACGGTTCAAGCCAGCCTCTCCCGATGAAGTCACGGAGGATCTTCTCCATGGCCTCCTTCCTCTCGCCCCTCAGGGCAAACTCCCGGTGTCGATACACACGGGGGTCCTGCTTCAGTCGTATCTTGGCCTCGCCATACGGTCCACGCACCGGTGGGGGGAACACAGGTTTTCCGCTGAAGAAGGTGTCACCATACTTCTGCTTCAGCCTGGCCCTCAATGCCTGGATCTTGGGGCAATCATCGAACTCCGCCTTAGCTCTTCCGGGCACCTGGACTACTGAGCTTACTTGAGGGGTAGCCACCCCGCTCGGTTTCGGCTCAGGTGGTCTTCCCAGGTGGCTCAAAGGGCCATCTCTGGTCTTGCCTCGGAATAGGTCGCCGTAGGTGGGTGGGTTCCCGCCGATTGGCTCGTCCTGGCTGGACATGTGGTCGAGCACCCTCTTCACGAAGGTATTCCCATCATAGGAACCGGAGACGATGGAGTCCACTTCCCACCAGGCTTTGTCCTGGCCTTTGCCCTCACGCTGGCTTCCCCAGTCGTGGAAGGGCTGATCCATATACCCCTGAACCAGATCCAACTCCTCTTCAGTGAGGGGGTCTTCCGATTCTCCGATGTCAACAAGGGAAATCGCAAAGCATTGCCGCCATGGCTCCGCTACGATGCGGTTGACACACACGAAGTCCGTGGTGTCGGCCTGATCAAGGACCCCATCCACATAGTGGAATTCTGTTGGCCATCTCTGGGGTGGCATGGGCTGTCCCTTAGCGTCCTGATAGACACTCTCTCCAGCCGGTAGGACGACCTTGTTTAAGGTCATGTTGGTCAATGAGACCACCCAATGTCGGGTACTTTCCTCCTCGGTGCATCCCATAGGAACAACCAGCACTGCCTTGGAGCGGTCCTTGCGAATCTTCGCTATCGCTTTTGGAATGTCCCATCGGGGGCAGGGGTTCCGCATCAAACCCTGATGCGGACCCCAGTGCTTCTCCCATGCAGAGTCCTGGGCGCTCCAGTACTTCTCACAAACCCGAAGATGGGCGGAGGTTCCTGAAGAGAACGCATCCAGGGCCAGATCCGAAGCTCCCAGGGCCGCGACCACTCGGCTCGCCACTTCCGGCATTACACCGTACTCCTGGTTTGCTGGCCCAGTTGGCTCAGTGCCCAGCGCGGCTACTTCGAGCTGATTGCGTTCCGGGTGGATCCATTGGCATTCCACATGGTGCTCAGGTGACGAAAGCCACGAGAGCTGGTCGTCCTGGTACAGGGTAATTGAGGCCTGGGCCGGGAGGATGCCGGAGTCCGTCTCCATCATGAAGTCGTACCCAACGATCATGTCCCAGTCCATCTCGGCCTCGTAGAAGCGACCTTGCAGGAGGATTTCCTTGCCGAGGTCTGGGCGGCTCAGCTCACGGTGGCTCACGAACTGCAGCCCAATGGCCGCTTCCTTTGTGCCTCCCACCATGTACTGGCCATTCGCGGCCTTCAGCCTGACAGGTTTCCCACTGTCGGTCAAACACTCTGGCGGAAGTAGGACAGCCTTGACCAAGCTGACCTGAGCTCCCGTGTCGACCAACACGTCGAAGACCTTTTCCACTTCCCCGCATAAGGCACGGACCTTAAGGTGCAACTGCCGCTCCCGCCCAACTCGGCGCACGGCGTGCAAGCTCAGGATCTCCGGCCGTTCCAGAAGATCAACAAGCGACTGGTGCAGGTCGTGGACAAATGGCTCAGGCTGCCCATCTGCAGCATCCAGCTGCGGTCCGGGTGATCCTCCGATACTCTCGGATAGATCTTGAAGCACATCAAATACATTCTTGGTCGCAAAGGATGGACGGATGCAAGGGTTCGTGCCTTCACTTGCCCTCACCCCGCCACCGCGACTGTCGGGTGCCGGACCGGGCCTTCTGCCCGCGGCAGTCCCTTTGTGCTTACCGACTCCCGACTGGGATGGTGTGGCGCTTCCCACGACACCATCCTGCAACCGCCCAACCTGGGGCCCTTGGCTGCAGGGTCTCCGCTAGGGGGCGTCGGTTGTGGTAGTAGGGGTACTCTCCTCCGCGTCAAACTCGTTGACACCCTTCATCTTTCCCCTATTCCTAGGCTTCTTGTCCTTGTCCTTGTTCTTGTCGTTCTCGTTGTTCTCCTTGTTCTTGTTGTCCGACCTGGGGACCCAGTTCCTCTTGATCTCCTGGATCTCTTTGGCCAACTCGGTCCCCACCGACATCAGCTTGGAGAGCTCGTCCTTGTCGACCTCCACTTTGGCCTCCCGGATACCCGTGGGTGCACGCTTCTTCGACCCGTGCGCCTTCTTGTAGGCTTCCGTGTCGGCCTGGTGGATGGGGCATGTTCGGTGGTCATGGTTGAAGCCTTTCTTCCTCCCATAACACACGAAAAAGCCCTGAGGGTGAGCTCGTATGAACTCCCAAAAGGACAGCGGAGGGTTGCCAATGCGGCGAGGGTCCTTCTTCTCCCTCTTCTTCCAACCCTGCTGCAGGGGCTTCCAGCTTCCCCGGTTGCTCCCCGCGTTCAGGTTGTGGGCCACGAAGGCACAAACGGCCATCTTGGCGGGCTCATCGTCGTCGTCATTGTGGACGAGAGCCTCATCGCCGTCGGCTCCCGCTTGGTCCATGGCAGCTTCCCCGTCAGGGCCCTCGCCAACGTAGTTGACGTCACGGTCGCCGGGCCTCAACCCGCGGGTGTGGTGGAGGTTCCGGTACTCCTTGAGTACCTCCTCTCCAATCCACTCCAGGATCTCGTTGCAGCTCATCCGCGCCAGGATGGCCTGCAGACGGATGGTCTGGCCGCTCACTTCAGACTCGTCAAGGCGCCCCATCGCGGTCTTCTCGCGATTGCCCGAGACGGTGATGAGGAGAGCGTTCCGCAGGGAGTGCCGTTTGACATCCCGGGCCACATTCTTCCTCGTCCAAGCCACCACGTTTGTATCATACTCTTTGGGGAGCATCATCTTGACCGTGTGGTTGGACTTGGTCCTCTTGGCTTCCTCCTTGGTGACTCTCTTGATCCATGCTTCCGGCAGCATGGAGAGCAGGCGAGCCTGCTCGTCACCCTCGTTCCAGTCCTCCACGTTGCGGCGGAAGAGGGTGTATTGCCCTCGGAAGTCTCGCCAATCCCGTAGGTGGATCTCCAGTCCATCATGCTGAAGCTTGATGGACTTCCACCGCTTGGCACCCACCTGCGCACCGTCCACCCGCTCCTGCTCGTTGAGCCACTTCTTGGCTTCCTTGAGGGTCTTGATTTTCCCCTCCTTAGTCGCCACGAAGTATAGCTCTTGCAGCACTTCCGGCAGGCGGTACCTGAACCGTCTGAAGACATATCTCTCCGCATCTGCGGGATCCATGTCTTCAGTGACGGTTACTCCCCAATCTTCCAGCTTCTCCAAGAAGCGGTCGAGGTTGAGGGGGTTGCCATCCTACATGGGGGGCTTGATGTCCTTCAGGTCTTCCCACACGGCGGCGTCCGCGGCCTTAGAGACCATGAACGCCGGCCGCGAGGTCGACCGAGGATCCCATTGGCCTCTCCCACGGACACCCACGGCTGCCACTTCCATCTCCTCCCCGGTATCCGCGTGGCCACGCTGTGGTTCCTCCATGTATGCTGAACCTAGATGTTCACGCCGTACTCCTTCCATGTACGCCTCCTCATCACGGCGCCGGCGGCTGCGTTCAGCGGCCTCACGTCGTACACCACGCGGCAGAGAAATGTCGGACTCCTCCAGGTCCAGGTCCAGGTCCTCACCTCCGCCGACATCCCACTCCACGTCTCCTCCCGGGACCTTATACCTGAGTCCACCATAACGTCCGCCAGCCATTGGGATTGGCTCCGGGGCTGGTGCGGGGCGTCGGGGGCGTACCAGCGTCCGCGGTGGAGCACGGCGGTTGTGGTACTCCGCGCCGAGCCACTCATCACGCCACTGCTCAAAGCCACTGCTGGGCGGCACTCGCTCGTTGCGGCGGCCCGCGCTGTGGTGAGAGGGGGCACTGAGAGAGGGGGCACTGGCGCTGGGGCGACTCCTGGGGGCTCTGCCGGGGGCGTGGGGTCTGCCTGGACCTGGTCCAGGTCCCCAGTTGTCGTCCGACGAGCCAGACTCCAGGGGTGGGTGGTCGCTGCCGACGCTCCCACGGCCTTCCAGCACGTCCAACCTCTGGTGCAGGCCGCTGATGACCTTGTTCAGCTGCCTGGTCTCGCCCTTGGCGATGTCCAGCTGCCTCTGGGTGGCGGTGACGACCTTGACGCTCTTGACGATCTCGATCTTGGCGATGTCCAGCTCCTTCTGTGCGCGCGCGGCGACCCTGCCGATGCGAGTCATCTCGCCCTTACCCGTGTCTACCTCGCGCACGAGGGACTGGACCCTCCTGCGGAGGTGGACAATCCGGCGCCAGGTGGAATCCGGGTCGCCGTTCCCTGGTGGGTCGTCGGGGTCCCCAGGGGGTCCTTCAGGAGGGCCTCCGCCGGGTCTGCCCGGTCCAGGGGGCCTTCCCCTGCCCGGTGGTCCGCCTCCAGGGGGTCCACTTGGTGGGCGTCCTCCAGGGGGTCCTGATGGTCCTCCGCCAGGGGGTCCTGGTGGGTCTCTGCCGGGTCGCCTCGGTGGGTCCGAGGATGGGGGCTTCTTCGTGTAGTCGAAGTCCATGTCATCATCCTCGTCCATGTCGCCCCACCTGGGCGTCTCGGTCCCGCACGCGGAAGACTCCGAGCTCCGATAGAGAGGAGGGAGATCCTCACTCTCACGCTCCGGCTCCATGGGGACGTCTCCGCCTCCTCCGCCAGCCACTCCTCGGCGTTGTTGGCGGCCTCGTTCATCCCCGTCGCTGGCGGTGAAGAAGGGGTCGGAGTCGTGGGGGTGCCACCCGCTGGCCTCCGTGACCTCTCCGGGGTCTTCCCCTTACCCTTCCTCCGTCGGTAGGCAGTGGGGCCACTGCTCCCACTGCTGCCCGTGTCCACCTCCTCTGGATCCAGCGCCATCTTGGAGGAGGCGTCTGCTTCGAAAAGCTTTCGAAGGGTCTCCACTCGGGATCCTCTCGGGGGAGTCTCGCGGCGGAGTTTGGCCTCTGCCTCCTCCATTGCGGCGGCGGTGGCTGCGGCAGCTCGCCTTTCGGCCTCCTTGCGGGCACGAGCCGCCTCGGCTTCCCGGGTCTGCTGCAGCCGAGCCTTCTCCGCTTCCAAGGCTGCCAGCTCCGCCTCTGTCTTGGCCCTCTCCTCAGCGACCTTCTGTCGCGCGGCCTCGATCGCGTCCCTCTTGGCGGCGTCTGCCTGGGCCTTAGCCGTCGCTTCGGCGTGGGCCCTTTCCTCCGCCTCCTTCTTTGCCCTCTCTTGGGCAAGCGCCTCTTCCAGCGCCTTCACCTGGGCCTCCTTGCGGGCAATGGCCTCCTGGGTCAGGCGGGCTTCCTCGGCGGCTCCCGCAACCTCACCCTTGACCTGGGCAGTTGCTGCCTCATGGGCGGCTCCGGCCGTGAGTCCGGCCGCAATGGCCGCCACGGTCGAGGCGTGGATGGCCATGCCATGCTCCAACTCCGCAGCCTCCTGCTGGGCGATGCCAAAGGCGCCCTCCATGGCAGCGTTCTGCTGCGTGGCCCGTTGCGGGGCAACCCAAAGGTTGCAGGGCACCCCACAGGCGCGCTCACAGGCGCGCGCCACGTCCCTTTGGTCGGAAGCGACGCTACTGCTGGAGCTGGCCTGGTCAGCCGGCATCCTCCCGCGGTGGGCCGACTCCACGTCGCTGCTGGGGCCTGACTTCCTCAGGTGCAGCTGACAGGGCTTGGCCTTGGCCTGTTTGGCGACTTGGAGGAAGTTGCCAAGGGTGGTGTGGCCGGGGTGGTGACCACCACTGGCCCGTTGGGGGCTGCGGGCTGGGGTTCCGCCCTTGGCGCCTTGGGCGGCTTCGGCGGCCAGGGACTCCTGGTACTCCCGCCACTTCCGGTCCCCCTTCCTGTCCCCGTTGGACTGTTTTACCTTCCCCAGAGTCGTGCTGCTGCTGCTGCCCTGCAGCGTGCGCTGGCTCCCCGGTTCCGGGAAGTTCTTCTCGATCATGTCCCACATCGAGACGTTGATCGTGGCGCCCGACGGGTACTCGTTGGGCTTCTCGTCCTCCTCAATCTTGTCGGGGCGCAGCCCTTCGCCGGGCCTGTCTGGCCGGGTCCAGACCCTCCAGCGCCTCTGGCGGAAGCGGAAGGCAAACTCTTCCACCCGCAGCCAGTCTTCGACCGCCTGCAGGCGGTCGGGGCCCATGTCCTCGCGGAGCTCGAAACTCCCGGGCATCCCGCCTTCGCACTGGGGGTGGCTTTGGCGGTAGTGCTGGTCCCACACCAACCCACGCAATAGGCGCACCGCATGGGGGTGGGGCCGCGGCCACCTCTTGCCCCCTTCTTGCCAGTTTACCATGGCAGCGGGGGGCGTACTTGGTCTTGAGGTCCTTGGTGGGCTCTCGTTCCGCTCAACGGACTGGTCCTGGTGGTGGTTGTTGAAGCGGTTGACGTAGCACTGGACTGGGAGTGCGGCCGGTGCTGGTCGGCCGGTGGTTGTGGAGGTGGTTGCTGTAGCTGGGAGTGCGGCCTTGCTGTTTGGCCGAAGGAACTCGTTGATGTCGGAGTTCAGGTCCCTGTACTTCCTTCACGGACTCGGCGCTGCTGCCGGGCGGCGCTGCGAGCCGCTGCGCTGCGCTGCGAGCTGCAAGCTGCGAGCTGCTGCGCTGCGCTGCTCGCGGTTTGGGTGGCCCCGAGTGGCACGCGGGGGATGGGTAGCCCCGCGTTGGTGAAACGCTTTTGACGCGTTCCCGTGGGGGGCCTGGCCACGGGACGCTGCGGTGACACGCACAAGCAAGCAGGCAGGCAAAGCACTGCGCTCACAGGGGCATCATTACGCTCGTGTCATGTGACAAAGCGTTTCAGGATCCTTGCCACTCTGAAACAAGGGAACGAAAGTATGTACAACAACACATCAGGATATGTACACATGGGGTTGAGACTGGACTGGGGTAAGGGCATCACAGGACAATAGACACTCAGTCCTAACTCATATCCCAATCCCAGGTCCATCCCTCTCAGTGGCTGGCAGGGGCGGGGGCTCAAACACCACCCATGCCCCACTCAGTCCGGACCCTGAAACCCTGCCAATAAGGGAGGTGTCCCGCCCAGCCACAGGCGAGTTCCTGGTAACCAAGAGCCTCCAAGGCCAACCAACAGTGGCTTCCTATGCTCCCTGAAGAGCAGGTCCCAACTCCCCTTCTGAGTCTGAGATATGGCCCCGCCATTATCCCCTAGGAGTTGGTAGCTGAAAATGGGCTGTTTCAGCCCAAACTGATATTAGCTCAAAAATCTCCAAAATTGACCCGTCGTCCGGACCCGCCAGAGGTAGGGACGAGGCCCCTGACCCTATGCCCTTCGATTACGAACGTTCTGGAGCCCTCACCCAACCTGGTTCCCTCTGATGTCCCGGCATCAGGGCACCACGGGTTCGTCAAGTGGGGTCATGATGCCAAAATCACCAATATTGGCGTCATTCTCACGCGTGGCTCACCCGGCCAGGGCAAGGTCATTGGCTCACAGGGTAGGAGGCAGGACCTACGACCTATGTCTGAGTGCACAACTTGGAGTTAGGTCCGGGCTCCTTATGGTCATAGAGATATGGGGCCACCAATTAACCACAAGGGGGGGTGAAATTGGGGTCCCAAAAGGGGGTCATTTTGGCTGCTCAAAATGAGCCAAAATCCGGGGGTATCCCCAATGGTATATCTCCACGCCGGCTTGGAGATCGGATCTGCCATTCCATACGTGATCCACCGGAAGTCCGACAGAGACTCCCATGCTTTTGGCTATCGAAGATCTCCATGCCATCCGGCGTGGTGACAATCCCAATTGGGTCCACAAATGCCAAGATGGCAAAATCGTCCACACTCACTTTGGGGTAGCACCTCAACGAAGGTTGCTCCGCTTCGCCCACGTGGTGTGCGAACAATGGGGACCTATATACATATCACCCATGTCATATATGGTCCATTAGTCCATGCGTCTGTCGTGCACGAGGGGGCTGAACATGGTGCACGGCGGGCAGAAAATGTGGAAAATTGCTCAAAATGGCCGAAAATGCGCACACTCATGGTTGGGGCAAATGAGGCACATGCCTGACTGAGACCGGAGTGTGCCATAGGATTGGTATCAAGTCATATGTGTCCAACATATCTTTTGGGCGTCGCCCAACCCCTCCGGTTTTGGGAATGGCAGGGTCGCTAAGTGAGCCCATGATTGGGGATGGTCCCGAATCGCCAACATGACGGCCACGGTATGCCAAGCCCAGGAGGAGTTATTCGCCGGGTCCAAGATATGTTGGGCACCGAAGTATGTACCCACATAACATACCTGGGTCATGATGTCAATCGGGCGCAACGTTGAGATACACGGTCGCCACTTGACATCATGACGGGCAAAAAACAGCAAAATTGGCGAAAAGACACGCAAAAGTGCCTTGAAAGCTACACAAAAATATTATAATATCTTCGGCTTGGATTGAGTTAGCGACCAATCCTTTTAAACACAATGACTTGACACCAATGACCTCCAATTCCACATATGTGATCCACTTGGGGCGCTTTGGAAGGTCGCGCGCGCTGCCTCCCAAGTGGGCACATGCAAAAATGGAATATTGCAAAAAACACACCTTGCTCACAACGCATCCCTTCGGGAGCGCTCCACAAGCGTCCCTCCACGAAGGTTAGGCTTGCGAGTGTTGGTTGGGAGTACAATGAAGGGCCTCGTGCGATATGGGGTCCATTGGCGGGTTAGTCTTTTAATGGTGCACCCGCCACATGGGCACGCGATACGACACCAAATATGGCATACAACCCTACCCACGCCTTCTACACCCAGCCTAGTGGCCTACAATCAAAGTGTGCCTATATTCTAGAATAACGTTGGTCCCTTAACACGCATGCAAGTGCTTTGGCCCAAAATCGACCTCCTTTCGGAAAGCCGAATTTTAGCATGCACGCAAAATATGTTGCCAATATATATATGGAGATCATATATGCACTATCCGGGGAGGACAAGTGATATGCCCCGGATGTAGAGGCAAGCAAAGAGGAAGAAAACGCCAACTCAACATACTTCTACACGTACTTGGACGCCAAGTACGTGAAAAAGCGCACTTCTTGGAGAACACTCAAAAAAAATAACCCTTTGGGCCTATGGAGTTGGGATCCCTTGGCCTCATCCTATGACTATGGGGGGCAAAAGCTCATACACAGTGTCTATGAGGCACGTTAGTTCGTCCTTGGGCGCTTGAACGCTCGTAACCCTTGTTATTCCACTTGGGGGTTCAAAGCGCCTTCGGCTGCCCAGATTTTCTGGGAAAAATCTGGGACGCGATCCGTTATATCAAGGAAAAAATTGCGGATCACTCGAAGACTGTTTCAGTCTTAACTTCAAGAAAGATTGTTCTACAGAATTATCTAATGCAGTCCGAGGAACAGGCGACGACAGGCGGCGCGACTGCGGCGATTTCACGACAATTGGAAATTGCGGTAGAAATCGGGTATTTCACCGATTTCTAACCGCAAATCGACCAAGACAGTAAAATTATGGTAATTCCACATCGACTTAATGGTTAGAAATCGGATTCCAGATTTCGCGGGTTAGAGAACAGGGATATCCCGCTGACAGCCGGTGACAACGGCTTCCGCAGGGGGGTGACGGCTCACAGGCCCCCGGGCCATGGGCCATAGGGTTTCGGTACCGCTTCAGGATCCTCCGCCACGTCCACTGGCCCATGTAAGGGCTCCAAAGGTACAGCGCTAGGTCCAGGTCCAGGTTCACCAGGTGCTGGCATTGCTGGTGCCTCAGGCGCCGTCTTCACGTCGGTGTCCTCTTTCTTGTTGTCCATATTCGTTCGCCCTTCTTGCTTATATATGACTGATCTCGGCGCACTGGATGTACGGCACGGGGTTGCTGCCGGTACGCAGAGACAGTCTGCCTCTTGCTACCAGAACCTTTTATAGTGATTTCAACACTGTGTGTTTATTGTGCCTCTCCTGCTGCTTGCTGCTGGTGTAAGGGTTCCTCCTGCTTGTTTTTGATGGGGAAAATGTTTTATTGCTGAAATACACCCAATCCAGGATAACCCAAGCCAGAGATAATCAAGTAGAAGAGAATCAGGATCAAAGCATGAAGGGCTGCAGTCACAAAGAGTTAGATAAAGAAAACTATCAACAATAGACCACAGCAATTAGCATACATTGCAACTCAGGATGAAATATTTTACATGTTTGAGAAAAACTGATTGGAAAACTGCCCGGAGGGCTCACTCTCATCCTCAGTGCCATCTTGAGATGTGCACTCTTTGTTTTTGGGTCCCACAGGTGCTGAGGTGGCATGGCTTGTGGCGATGAGGTCACTGCCATGTCACATGGGATATTCCTACTTAGCTAGTCTGACCAGGAATTGGACCCAGGACCTCTCAAAAAGAGGTGCCCAGCCCCCTAGGGTGCATACCACTAGAATAGCTAAGAATTCATGAGAAAACATAGATAAATTCATAGGCTCTGCCTTCAGTATATCAGTGCCTCAGCAACCCAGGAAAAGATGTTTTAATGCCTATAGCTTGGGGATAAAGGGGTCCACACCACATCTTGATTTAGTGTTTGGTTCCATAGGTCAAAATGTGTTATCACCACTTTTGGTTGGGCCACTACTAAGATAGAAATGCCTGTGTGCTTAGGACATCTCTAATACAACTAACGTATACCCTAAAGAATTGGAAAAGCACTTATTCTTACTCCGAGGACTTTGTGCAGGGTGGTGGGGTCCCCTACTGCCCCTGGTGGGGCGGCCCCTGGGGCGAGCATGGTGTCGGTCCCTTTGACGAGCCGTTGTGGGACGGGGTATGTTGCCGTAGCGGCCACTACCTAGTAGTGCCCGCGCTCGACGACTGTACACCAGACCTCCGGCGGGGGGTGGTCGCTGTCTGTAGGTGGGGGGGGGAGGTTGTCGTCGAGGGTGCGGAGGCTGGCAGCGCGGAGGGCGGAGTCGCGGGTTGCTGCGGTGGCCTGTTCCGATTGTTCCGGGTGGTTCGGGTCTGCTGGGTGGACCCTCTCCAATGGGGCCCGTCGTAGGTGTGTGGTCCCTCGACGTGTGACGTTGGTGTGGGTGTCGTGTGTCAGGGCCTGGCCCCACTCGATGGGGGGGATCCAGACCTGCTGGCCTTGGGCGTGTTGGCGGGCTCGCCACAGGACGAGGTCCACGATGGCCTCGTGGAGGCCGTTGCCTGGGGTGGCTAGGTCCTGGAGGGCTTTGACGGTGAGCTTGGTCCAGCGCTCTTGTAGGCGTTGACAGCCCAGGGGATTGTCTAGGGCCCTGGCTTGGAGGGTTGCTCGGAGGAGGTTGGGGTCGCAGATGGTGGTCGTTGTGAGGGGGGGCTGCTCCGGGTCCAGGGGGGCTTGGCGGGGCCTGCTGCCGAGGTCCTGCGCGTCCACGTCGATGTATGGGTGGCCCTGGGCGGGCTTGGTGGCGCTGGGCGGTGCCAGTTGGCTCTGTGGGTGAGAGGTGGGTCCTGGGATGCCCTCGGTGCTTGTGGCGGGGGCGTCTTGTGGTGGGTGGCCTTCTGGGGTGCTCTGGTGGTGTCTTCGAGGCCCGCAGACGGAGATCGGGGGCGTTTGTTGGGCGCGGAGTAGGTTAGTGGACTTCTGGGTCTTGCACGGCATCGTAATGGATGAGACGCAGCATTTATTCCCTGGCGGTCGGGTCGGTGAGTTGCTCCGTGTGTGTCAACAGGAGGTTTTTGCAATGTACCATTTGGGCCGTTGCTCTGCGGACTGCTTCCTGCTCGAGGTGCGCTGCTGGCTCCATCGGGTTTTCCGCGTGTTTGGTGAGGTGTCGGTGTAGGGCCTATGTCACTGCCCCTCTCATAGTGGCTTCTCTGACCAGGGGATCCCTGAAGAGCTGTTCGGTGGCCCGGTGTGCGTGGCTGTGGGTTGGCCAGCCTTCGTGTTCCTGTAGGGTTTCCGCCGGGGACCAGCCCACTAGTGTGTCCCTGCCCGTATGAAGGGGGCACATAATGAATTGTTTCCAGTCCTCTGGGGTGGTTTGGTCGCATGGGCAGCGGGTGTGTTCTTCCGGGACGTGGATGTGCTTGCGGGTGAGCCATCGGGCGACCCTGGTGAGGAGTGGTAGTTGCTGCCCGAAGAGCTGGATGCGTCGTTTCTGGAGGTGGGCTAGGATGCTCGCTGGGCGTAGCGGCGAGTGGTAGGGGGGGACCGTCAGTTTCTCCTGGAGTTCTTGGATGTGCGCTCGGCTGTCTGTGTCGCCGAGCACGCGGGCGAGATGTTGGATGGGGTTGGGGTAATGGTATGCTCTGTCGTGTGAGGTATAGCAGGCATCCTCCGGTACCCAGTCTGAGGTCCTATGGGGCTCCGGTTTGGGGGGTATGTGTTGGAGGTGTGTGTGGTTTCGGTCGAGGTCCGGCATCTGAAGGGTCGGCAGGTGCTTAGTGCGCTGATGTACTGCCTGGATGTCGACCTTACCATTTCCGTATTGCTGCCTGTGGGACTCTTGTTTCACAATGTGAAGTTGGACGTAGGGGGGAAGGCTGCGGAGGGTCTTCCAGAGCAGCAGTGCTTGGGTGCCGAGGCTGGTCGCGGTGGCTTTGTCGAGTGGTTGTCTTGCTATGCGGAGGAGTAGGTGTTTGTCGACAGTGGCGTCCACTACGAACCAGACCCCGACGACGTGCGGGAGGTGGGCGGGTACGTGGGCCGCGATTTTGGCGATGGCGTCAGCCATGGCCGCCAGTTCCCCGTGGGAGGAGGCCCCCTAGGTGGTGCGGCCCGTGTGGTGGTCCATGTGGTAGTGTCCCCCGGTGTGGGTCAGTTGCAGGGTGGCCCCCCAGGTGATGGGTGTGAGGGCGGATTCGCCTGAGGCGTCCGTGAAGAAGAGTAGGTCCGCCGGTGATGGTTTGGGGGGAGGGCATGGGATCATGGGCAGGTAGGCCTATATGGCGAGGCCCGTGGTGAGGTGGCCCACCGGGGTTGTGGGCTGCAGGATGGGGGTGGCGTACACCCCCATTCCCTTAGAGATGATGCGCTTCGCCTGGGGGGACATGGCTATGAGTCCTTGTTCTGGCTGTCCTTCTGTGAAGTAGGAGTAGATGTAGTTGAGGATGCAGGCCATGTCCGGGTTCAGGTCGCGGCATGTGAGGGTTTGTGTTCGGTGTTCCGGTGTGTGGCAGGAGTGGTGTAGCGGATAGTAGGGGTGCTCCTGCTTGCCCTTTCTGCCTGGTTCGTACATGCTGTAACAGATGGCACTTCCTGCTGGGTCGGAGCGGCGCCATGTGGCCGTTGTGGTGAATAGCCACTGGGGTTTGTGGTCGGGGTTCCACGCCACCGTGGGGTTCGCATTGGCGCGGTGGAACCATGGGGCCACTCATGCGTAGGCTTCCGGTGGCAGGTGGGCTGTGGGGTGGGTGTGGTGGCATGCTATGCGGTGCAATACAGGCCATGGTGTGGTGGGTGCCTCGGGATCACAGGCACAACATGTGCGTGCCATACTCTGGGAGTCATGGGTGACCTTCGGTAGGCGTTGGGCGGTCATGTGGTGCTTCGGTATGCGCCATTTTGCCCCGTGGTGGATGAGGGTGGTCTGTGTGGGTTTGGCTTCGTTCTGGGCCAGTAGTAGGGTTGGCGGTGGGACAGGGGCCGTCACCGGGGAGACGGGTTCGTGTTTCCAGCCGTTGGGTGCGTAGGGTGGAGTCGCTGGCACAGCACGGGGGTGCTGCTTTTTGAAGTCCCGGTAGGCTGTCTTCATGTCTTTGCTTCCCGGCAGAGTGTGCCCCGCTGCTCGTGCCGTCTGTGTGAGGTACTGGTGGAAGAGGCGGTATTGAGGCCATTCGGGAAGTTGTAGGAAGGGGGTGTGGTGTGCCCTGCTGCGGTGGAGCACCCGCATTTGGGGGAGGGTGACATATACTACGGTGATGGAGGCCCCGATAAGGTCTATGGTGTTGATGGTGCCTTTGGGGTGATGGTGGAGGTCCCCGCAGAGGACCGCCAGGGGTCCTTCCTCCGGGCATGTGTGGTTGGTGAGTATGGCGTGGTGCGGGGAAGGGAGGAGAAGCTGCAGGTGGTTCCGCAGGCGTGTGTTGGTGTTGGTGGGCATGCCCGTCTGGTGGAGTACCCAGCGCGGGCATGTGTTGCGGGCCCGTTGTGCGGCTTCGAGGCGGATGGTGGCCACTCCGCGAACTCCGGGTGAGTGGTTGTCCGTCATGCGGTGAAGGGGAAGGGCAGTGTGCCTGGTGTAGGCCGCTTTCACCTCGTTCCCTATGGCTCCCCATAGTGGGGCCATGCCGCACGGATGGCGGGAGTGTGTATGGAGGTGGGCCGGCCCCCGTGTGCTGCCCATGCCTTGGTGACGGCGGGTGTGGCTGGCTGGAGGGCGGTGGTGGGGTGTGTCAGATGGGGTGCCCTGAAGCCCATGGAGGCGTTCAAGAACCCGGTGAGGTAGTACTCCAGGCTCTGGTGGGATAGGGAGAGGGCCTTGGTGGCCGGGGACGCATATCTGGGGAGAGGGGCCAGGTGTGACTGCAACTTGGGAGGGAGGGTGGTATCCTCAGGGTTGGCGGTCTGGATCACTCTCAACGTGGGTGGTGGTTTCCACGACTTGCATGGGGGGCCCTTGTGGCCCTAGGGTGGGGGCTGTGGCAGACCCCTTCATCATGGCCACCGACTTTGTGGAGTGGACGATGACGTTGTTGCGGGAGAGGTCGGAGATGGTCACATCCAGTAAGTCGTTGGCTTGTTGGGAGACTGTCGGTCCGGCGTCTGGGGTGTGGGGTTCGTGTGGGGTGTGTGCGACGGTGAGCTTGGTGTCGTCCGCGAAGCCCACCTGGGGGGAGAGGAGGGGGGTAGGGTGCGTAAGCGGGGTAATCCTGTTCGATCGTGACGGCTAGGGGGAGTGTCACAAGGAGGTACAGGAAGGGGCCTTCCGCTCCTCCTTGGGGGACCCTGCTGCCTGGCTCCAGGAAGGGGGTGAGGCCCGCTCTTGTGCGGACTGTGTATTTGCGGGTGCGGATGTAGTTGGAGGCGAAGTTGTAGAAGGGGAGGCCCATGCGTTTCCATACCGCTTCCAGAAGGAGCCAGAGGGTGTTTGGGAAGGCTCCCTTGACGTCGAGGGAGGCGATGATGAGGTCTACCGGGTCCATGTTGGCGATAGTGTCCTGAAGAAAGATAGCCTCGTGTGGGGACCGGCCCGGGATGGCCCCCCAGAGGCTGGCGGGTATGTGGGGGTCCAGGTGGGGGCGGATGCGGCGCAGGAGGATGGTCCAGACGATTTTGACCTACGTGACTGGACAGACTCTGGGCAGCCAGTTGTCCGGGTTGGCCCAGTCCCCTTTTTTGTAGAGGGGGCGGACAACGTTTGCCCAGTCTGGTGGTAGGGGGGTTTGCCCCGTGACGATGTCCAAGAGGTGGTGGGCGACGATGCGGAGGAGGTGGGCGGGGAGGGGTCGTATGCCTCCGCAGGGAGGCTGTCGTAGCCTGGGGTTTTGTGTTGCCGAAGACTTTGGATGGCCTTCCGGACTTCGTGGATGGTGAAGGCGTGCTTTTCTAGTTGCCTCCTCTGGGCCTGGTTGAAGACCTGAGGGAGGCGGTCGACTTTGTTTTTGGTGTCCGTGTCCAATGTGTCTTGGCTGGGTGTGTGTTGATGGAGGAAGCTGTCTTGCTTGGCTTGGAGCACAGTGGCTGGGCTGCTGGTGAGGGAGCCGTCCTCCTGCCCGACCGTGGTGATGGTGCGGTGGCCGGTGTCGGTCATGGCGTTGTTGAGGTGGCGGATGGCCTTGTAGGGGAGTTCATGTTGCGTATACCGTTGGTGCTCTTGGCCGATGCGCTGTTGCCTCTGGATGTGCCACTGTTGCAGGTCCGCCCTGATTTGGGCTATCTGCCCCCTGCAGTGGTGGATGTGGCTGCGGGTTTGGCGGGTGTCGGTGTGGAGGAGGGTCGCCAGTCGTTGCTTCGCATGCCAGAGGTCATGGATCATGTCCTTCAGGGCCGTGGGTGGCCAATCGTCCTCGGCGTCGGGGTGTTGCTGGAAAGCACAGGCGACGCGGCTGTGCGCATGGCTGTGAGTAGGTCGGTGGGGTCTTTTTGGCTGCGCCGGGCGCGGTCTATGGCCCTGTGATATTGGGACCAGGCTTGTTTGTCCTGCAGTGGGGGCATTTTCAGGGGGGGTGGTAGGCCTTGGTCCGCATCCTCTGGGGGGCTGGAGGGAAGGTTGGGGGTGGTGAGACGGACATGCAGGGGCCTGTGGCCCGTTGGTCCCAGCGGGAGGGGGCCGTATCGGGCCTCCGCCCGGATGACGGTGGTGGGGTCGCCATAGCATACGTGGATGCGGGAGGGGGTGGCCTCCGTTTGGTGGGGGAAGTGGGATGATTGGCCTTCGAGGTTGGCCGTCAGGTCCACGAGCCAAATTGTTTTGATGGTGTCGCGGACTGCATAGTTCTGGGTTGTGGCCTGCCCTACTCGGTCTGCTGGGGTGGGGGCGGCATTCTTGTCGCCGATGATGATGGTAGGGGCGAGCATGGCCATCTGGCGGTATGCTTCGGCCAGGGCTTCGAGGAAGGGTTCCGTGGCGTCGCCGAAGGGGACATGGGCGTTGATGATGTTGAGTTGCCATCCGTCCCCGACGACCTCGCAGACGCTTAGTCTTCCTGAGATGCTGAGGTGGTGGACGAGGTGGACGTGGATGCCCGCTCCGGGCATATAGGGGTGTCCCCTTTTGCCAGTAGCATGTGTACGCTCTCTGGTCCGGGGTATATATGGGGGTGGTTTCTGGAGGGTCGTCGCGTTGTAGGCCTTGTTCCTGGAAGGTGAGGAGGTGGGGAACCCACTCCGCCCCCTGTGCCATCAGGAGCTCCTGGAGGGCGGCTGTGGCGTCCTTGGAGTATGCGATGGCCGGGTGGTTGAGGTCGAGGACGTTGAAGGTGGCCTCAATTGGGGCTGGCCGGCGCTGTGGAGGCTTGCGTGCTCGGCCCCTGCCCCGTCAGGTAGGAGGATTGGGGCCCGGGGGCTTTTTGCCGGGTGGTGGGCGCTTCGGTAGGCGCGGTGGGGGGAGGCCCTGGCTCGACTCAGGGGGGAGCTCCCCGGTGTACTTGGTGCCTCTGTGGGCCTTGTTCTCGGGGCTGAGGAGCCGGATGGGGTGGGTGCTGTTGAGCTTCAAGGGCTCGCCCTGTGGCTTGTCTCCGGCGCTGTTGCCTTGGTCTAGCTCCTTTTGGTGGTGCCAGGTCACCCGGATTTGCACCCCATTGTTGGGGCCCAGTTCCCGGAAGCGGTACTTGATCGTGCCCTGGCACCAGATCCCGTCGCCCGTGTGGTCGTTGCAGAAAGGCTGTTGGACTTTCGTGCCTTTTTTTAATTCTGGGTAAGCTTCGGGTTGGGGCGATGCTGGTGGCGGGAGGGAGGATGATGAGGATACTTGGTCCGGATCGGGCGGTGGTGGTGGCGGGAGGGAGGATGATGAGGATGCTTGGTCCGGGTTGGTCGGGAGGGTCGGGGCGGGTGGGAGGGGTTTGGAGGTTGTTGCCCTGCTGTCTTTTCAGGCTTGCCCGGGGCTGGGGGCGGATGCGCCTCTTTTTCGCCTCGCTCGCTTTGGTGGGACTGGAGGTGATGGGGCTTGGGGGGCGTGCGGTTGGAAGAAGGGGTGCGGAGATTGCTGACCAGGGTCCCGTAGCGGGGGTTCCGCAGGCGGTTCATTGGTCGCTTTCACGTGGTTGCGTACTGTCTCCGGGGGGTCTGTGGGCCATGGCAAGGCGGCCGGGCTGTCGTTAAAAGGGTGGTGCAGGTGGTAGTTCCTTATGGCCCCGGCCTGCATGACCCAGGCCTCCGTGGGTTCCCGTGTGTCTGGACCGCTGGGGGATCCTTGATTTCAGTAGAGTGCTGTGTGGAGGGCTTTCCACGTGGCGCCTTCGCGGCCTGTGAGGGTGGTGGCTTGGAGGAGCCGCTGCAGGTCTCGTGGAGGGTCTTCAGGGTCTATTTCTGGGGTGTAGGCCTCGGCCCCCATGAGGACTCCGTGTGCCCAGTTGAGGACCCACCAATAGGCGTCCGCTTTGAGGATGTGGACGACGGGTTGTTGGTGGGGCATTTCCAGGGTGTCCGACGATGCGATGCCTAGTTCTATCCTGGAGGGGTGGAGGTGTGGGGTGGCCCTGCGACTTAGGAGTTGATCGATGTGGAAGGGGGTGACGGGATTGTTGCGGCCTTGCGGTGGTGGGGGCATTGCTGGGATGGCAGTGGGGTCCCAGTGGTGTTCGTGGCCTGCGACGGTGTATAAGGTGGCGGCGATGATGTGTTGGGCCTGCCCCTCCAGGACGATGTGGCGCTGCGTGCTGAAGTCCTTTGGTAGGTGGGCTGTGGGGTGGACGGTGATGTGGGCCAGAGCGCGTTGGTGGGCCTTTCTTCCCCCGTCCGGCGCCTGCGACCGTTTGTCCCCTGAGATGTGTTGGTGTTGGTTTTTTGGTGGGGGCGGTCCAAGGGCGAGGGACTCTACCCCGTGCAGGGGGATGGCGTGTTCCCTGGACCTGTTGGGCAGGATGTATATGCCCGGGTCCCCTGGTACGGTGCCCGGGTACATGTTGCTTGTGATGGTGGGGGCCGGGAGCGGTTGGCGCAGGGGCGAGGTGCACGGGGTGGAGCAGGGTGGGTCGTAGTGCTCACATTGGGGATGGTTGATGCCGTATGGGGTGATGTGTACGGCGAAGGGTCTGACGGCGCACTCTAGTTTATGGGGTTGGATGCTGTTGAGGCGCGCCACCGCCCGTGTGTGGGAGCATCCTTTGCTGATCCACACGGTGTCTGCCCGTGATGCCACCGGGTTCAGGCAGTCCGTGATGATGCCCGTGATAGTGCGGTTGTGGGTGGCATCAGATACTCTGGCGGGTGCGGTGCGTATGCGGGGGATGCTGTGGTTGTCGTGGAGGGTGCGGGCCTTGCGTCTTGCGTCGTGTTGGTGCTTGGCTTCTTGGGTGGGAGTGTGTATGCCAGTGTGTTTGGGCTTCTTGTTGGGGCGGTCTGCCGTGTGAAAGGGGGTGGGCCAGGAGGGGGCGTGATGGAGGGTGGGGTGTGGGAGGTCTCCCCGTGTTGTCCACATGTACAGGGTGGTCAGAGCGGTCACCTCCGTGTAACGGCAGCAGTGACAGCACTCAATTATACACTGATGTGATCAGAATTCCAATGATTCTCAGATGTACATTAGTGCAGTAAATTTATCGTTCTGTTTCTTGTTTTCCGTTCGCCGCCAGATGTCGCCTGTGAGCGCGCGTCGAGTCGCATTTGTCTTTCGTGATTTCCCAATCGGATTTATTTAAATTATTTCGAATGATTTCACGATGTGTCATTAATTGCGATGAATGCGCATTGAGATTCTACGTCTGCTCCATTTTTGTAGACCGGGTTTTCGTACTCTTCATATTCCACCATGGAGTTCACTGGACTTACAAGTGCTTCGCATATGTCGCTCCCAGAGGCTGGATATGGGTCCGAAGAGGGTTATGTGGGTTCGGAGATATCAGGGGCAGTGTCGGGCGTTACGACCCCTGGGGCATCAAGGCTACAGGCTTCGCAATCACAACAAAGATCAACCACTATGCAGCGGTTACATGGTAGCAGAGGAAATCATGACTCTGCTTCTGGAATATCCACTGATACTCTGAGATCGTCGGACTTTAGCGGGGCTATTACTCGTTCTGGGTCACTGCGTGTTCCCCCTGAGGTTACATTCGTAGCATCTCCCCAGCGAACCGAAGATCAACCATCAGAGTGCCCTTACTGTGGCCATAGGCATTGGCCTGGTGTTCACACTTGTGCTGAGTGTTGCATGAACGCCCCACCCAACCTTAAACCCGGTCGAGAATCTCCCTCCTCGAGTGAATCTGGTTCCTCCTCTCAAGCTTTGCCTGATCTAGAAGACAGCAGCAGCAAAGGAGAGCAGTCTGGTACTGGAATTAGTGGTGATTACTGGGAAAACCACTTCCAGCAGATCTGGAATGAGGAATTCCTGCACAGGCAGAACTGGCTGCTGGCGGAGGCGGGCTATCGTGGCCGCCTGAGGGACTGGTTCCGGGCGTCGTGCCAGTTCATCAGGGACGCCGGCGAGGTCGACGAGATGAGGTGTGATTCGACGCATTCTCACCTCTCCAGGGAGCAGCTGTCCGAACTCCCCAGCTCCACCTCCAGTGTTGACACTTGGGTCGACGAGGTGAGAAGCAAAGGAAAGGGGACGGGATGCCGTTCCTGTGGCGAGTGCGCCAAGGACTGCTCCTGTCGACAGCAGATTTCGTTGCTGGAATCAAGGGTGAAGGAGCTGAAAAAGGCCGCCAAGGAGAAAAAGAGGGATGATGACAGCAAGTGGAAGGAGATGGAGCAGAAGCTGGAAAAGCTTATGAATCTGGTACACAATTTGAGCACTACTGGGCTCACTGGACCAGCGCCTACAATGGCAAGCCACCCAGCACCTACCTCCTCAGCTGCACCCACATCCACGCCTTACGGCGCTCCACATTCTCCAGCACCCCCAGCTTTTACTGGCCACCATCCAGCTTTTACTGGAATTTCTGGTATCCCCCCTACTGGAATTACAAGTCCTATTGGGTTCAATCTGGGTACCGAAGGAGGAGAATCTTCGTCAGGGAAGTCTGTACTGTCCGTGGGTACTGTCGGAGATATTGATGGAGAAGCAAGGACCACTGTGAAGGAGCGATCCATGGCCTTGAAGAAGAAGGACCGGCAGCAGAAAGAAAACGAGGCAAAAATCAAAGAAAAGCAGAAGAAATTGCAGGAGATGAGGATGCATCAAGCGCAACCAACGCCGTTCGTGCAGCTTACTGTGGACCAGGCGTTGCTGGCGGCCGCAATTGCGCAGGCACAGTCCATGGGAAGCGCCGCAGTGAACCCAGTCTTCGTCAATCCGGTTGGAACAGCCAGAAATTTCAACCTGAACCACCTGCTGAACCCGTTGCACATGAGGCTTCGAGGTTCAGTAATGAAGCAGCCGAAGTTCTCGGGGCACCCTAACTACTGGGCGTCCTTCGAGAGGCAGTTCATGGTGTGGCTGCAGACGGAGAAGCTGGACAAGGAGCTCTGGATCCTTGGGCTGATGGACTGCTTGACGGGCAAGCTCAGGGAGAGTACATACAATCTGTATGTGGAACGACAAAATCAAGGAAATCCCCTGAGTTATGAGGAGTTGTATCGCAGTCTCAAGAAGAAAGGGGCTCGACTACCTGAAGATCATTACAGGAACGGACTGGAGAACTTCAGGGCGATCAAGAAATTATTTCTGGAAGAGATTCAAATTGCAAGGCAGGATTGGGAGTTTTTGGTGCAAGAGGCGGAGAACTCTGGAGAAGGACTTTCTGAAGGCGAAATGAAGAAGATCCTCCTGAGCAAGCTCACGCCAGAGACCAAGCAGAAGATCAGGGACTCTCAGGCGGACCAAAAAGTCCTGGGCAACTGGGTTGAAGTCCGAGGATTGCCAGAAACTATTGGAAAAATGGCTGTTCGTGAGTTACTACACTCTATCAGTGCTACTGGATTGAAGGACATCACTATTCGTGAGGGCAGATGGAGAGTTGGTTTCCACGATTCTGAACAGTCGGAGTTTTTCTGCAGCATGGTGGATGGAAAAGTAAAGTATAAGGGAACAGTTTTGAGGGTACGACCGTGGATCTTCTCGTATGGAGTCGAGCAGATCTGGGACCAACTTGAAAAGTATGCAAACTTAGAACGCCAGAAGTCCCAGGATGCACATGGCTTCGGAGGCAAGGTCGACGCCGTTGGTGAGAAGGGATGCTCTGTGTGCATTGCCCTTGGAAAAGAAGGTCGAGCGGCGACTCACACGACCGCAGATCACAGATGGACGCCCTCAGATCTCAAGACAATTCAGTCCAAAATGGATGGAAAGGGAAATTCTCCCAAAAATCCCCAGCAGTATGGAGCACGAGATGCTGACCAGCATGGAAGGGGAAAGGGTAAGGGGCAGTCCAAAGGGAAGAACAGAGACTGGACACCAAAAGAATACTCGCAGCAAGGCGGAGATCCAAGCGACTCAAGATGGACCGATGCTGGTGGAAAGAATGGTGGAAAATCTGGCCAAAAAGGTGGAAATGGCAAGGGAAAGTCCGGGAATCAAGATGATTCAAAGGTGAATGGCAACCCCCTGTACGCGGTGACGCCAGCGAACAAGACCTTCGGCAACAACAAGGATACTGGAGGTCGAGGCAAGGGCAAATCCAACGAATCCAACCCCAATTCCAACACCTCCAACAACAAAGGTCAAGGTGGTAAGAAAGGTGGTGGTGGAAAATCATTTGGAGGTCGTGGACGTGGAAAAGGGGTGAATGCTGTCGAAGCAGGAGAAGAGAGGGTTGACGAAGGACAAGTACAGGACGTACAGCCGAACGAAGAAGAAGAATGGCAATAGGGAAGCCAACTTGACCCGAATCCCAACACTGGGGTTGAGTCGCAGGAGGAAAAACCCATCAGGGTAGTTGGGGCGGTGGATGGACGCTGCTGGGATCGACTGGCGCGGTCCTCCGGCCTCCCGTACCCTGCCTGGGTCCTCAGCGCTGTCCGGCGAGGCAAGCAGCGCCAGTTTGTCTGCTGGATCCAGGTCAGATCGACGGATGGCAAGGTTAAACTTGCCAGATGTCTGATTGACAATGGTTCAGAGGTCAATCTGGTGAGGAAAGGCTTTCTGCAGGAGGATGAGACGGAGATGTCCTCCACCCCTGTCCAGCTGGAGGGAGTCAGCGGACATCGCCTTGACGGTGGCGACAGAGAAGCAGAATTGGCGGTCAGATTGGTGAAACAATCAGTCTGGAGTGTGGAAGAGACGGTCACTGAGGAGTGGTTTGCTGGAAAATTCTATGAAGCCAGCATAAAGTATGATTTATTCTTGGGTCAACCATGGCTTCACGCTCACCGTGTGTTGCCCATGGGACACAGGACATGCTTCCTCCAAGATCCGTCGACCAACGACCCGTCCGAACTGTATTATCTGCACCCATATACCAAGAGTATCCACCAATTCAAGGAAAGAAATAAGCTGCATTTTCAGCAGGATGGGCAGGAATGGACAAGGAATCAAGAAGATTTCGACGAAGGAAAGGTGGATTCGTTGAACAGCAAGAAGTGGAAGTCAGTTTGCTATCGTGTGGTCGACAAGTGGCGGGACATTCTGGTGGATTATTTCGAAAAGAACCACAATTTTCGTCCTGAAGTTGATGCTTTTGCAAACAAAAAGAATAAAAGATTTCCGAAGTTCTACGACGATGCCTGGAGCGAGGACTGGTCTGAACCTCTTTGGATCAATCCGCCCTTCGACGTTTTTCCTCGTGTAGTGCAGAAGCTGAAGCAATCCGGCGCAAAGGCGATTTTAATTGTCCCCAATTGGCCAAGACAAGAGTGGTTCAAGGACATTATGGACATTTCAATCGACATTGTCGAGCTACCTCACAAGGGCGTGAAGCTGTATTGCGAAGACAATGGCAAGCCTTTGCCACAGCGTTCGTGGAGCAAGTTGGCGTGCTTAGTTGACGGGAATCTGGGAGATTATTGGCAAGATGGCAGTGAAATGGGAACAGAAGAGGTCATCTCACAATCCTCAAGAATCGACGAAATTGGAGTGGATGAAGACGATCGAGAGCGTAATCCCGACGTATCGTCGCGGAAGGAGGGAAGGACAATCGGCGTCCCTCAAGAGAACGCCTCCATCCATTACAATTCGTCCCCATCAGACAAGAATCAAGCCAAAAAAGTCAAGATTTCTAGCAAGAATGAAGACAAATCTCCAAGAATCTCGCCTGAATTGACAGGAATGAAGCTGAATTCGTCCGACCATCCCTTCAAGACATTCGTGGACCCCTTTCATTGGTGGGATCCCACGGAGGAGCGAGCTCAGGTGAGCTTCATCCGCCAACAATGCGACGAATAAGTTTGGAATGAAGTGGCCAAGAACATGAGACCACGAGCAACAATTCGCAAATTGGTGGACATAATGTTGGTGATTAAATGTGGGAATCAGGTCGACGGAGACAAGATAGCTGCAAGAAGGGACGCAGTGTTCGAAGATTATCAAGATGACGTGCTGAGTGGGAAGTTGTGGAAAAACCCCCCAATTCGATGTGAAAATGGGGAAGCCAAGATTGATATAATCGAAGGCTCCAAGGTGCACAAACAACGTCCATTCTATCTCCACGGCACCAAAGCAGATGCCCTACGAAAGATTATTGAGCGCAATCTCTATGAGTTCGGTTGGTTGGAGGGCTGCATGAGTTCTGAGTGGTGTTCAGCACCATTTACTGTGCCAAAACCCCCACCTGCTGACCAATCCAGCATAGATGCTTGGCGTCTAGTGGTGGATTACAGAGCCCTGAACGCCGCCACAGTACCAGACGCGCATCCTCTACCTTTAATCGAGAAAGAGATCGCAGCGAGAGCCAAAGGCAAGCTCTTTACTGTGTTGGATTTGCGCCATGGCTTTCATCAGATGCCCCTTCGAAAGGAGGATAGGCATTTGACGGCAATGTGCACGCCCTGTGGCACTGTGCAGTGCACTGTACTGCCGATGGGTCTGAAGAATGCGCCGTCGATGTTCCAGAAGATGATGGAGACTATCTTATTTCAGAAGCACAAGTCTCTGGATTTACAAGAATTCTGCAGCATCTACATTGACGACCTTCTGATTGCCACGCCGTTGGGAAAAAACTTTGATGAGTGCCTGAAGTTGCAGGAAGAACAAGTTCGAAAAGTTCTCGAAGTCCTTCGACAAGAAAAGCTCGTGTGTGGACCCAAGAAGGGCAAAATGTTCCTCCAATCCGTGGAATTTTGTGGCTCTGTCTTGGAAGATTGGACAAGAAGACCAGCCCCAGGAAAAATGGCTGCCCTGCAGCTCGGCGAAAGGCCTAAAACCATCACGCAGCTTCGTGCCTTTTTAGGCTGCTGCAATTACTACCACGAGTTCCTTCCTCTCTACGCCAAGTTCTCTGGTCCATTGACAGAGTTACTGAAGGTTGGCAAAATAGAAGGAAAGAAGGGATCTCAAGTCAAGCTCAAGTGGACGCCAGAATGTGAAGAAGCCTTTACTGGTCTCAAGGAAGCACTGGCAAATCTGGTTACATTAAAGACTCCGTGGTTAGATGGAAGACCTTTTTATATTCGTACAGACGCCAGTCGTTACGCCATTGGTGCTACGATCGAATAAGTCGACGACGAACGTCACCATCACCCTCTGGCTTTCTGGTCTCGCAAGCTTACAACAAGACAGCGAAATTGGAGTCCAAGGGAACAAGAAGCCTACGCAATCCTTTGTGCCTTACGGCGTTATGAAGGTTGGATCTTGGGCCATCGCGTTGAGGTACTGACTGACCACAAGTCACTGGAGAGCTGGAGGACAGAACATGTGGATACCCCTGGTGGACCAGCTGGGAGAAGAGGCCGTTGGCATGAAACTTTCAGCAGATTTGACCTCCATGTGACTTACATTCCGGGTCGCTACAACACAGTGGCGGACGCCCTGAGTCGCTGGGCCTACCCAGCCTCAGAGGCTTACTCTGAAGGGAGTTTTCATGGGACAGCGACAGATAAACCTGAAGTGATCGAGTTCGACAAGGAGGAACAAGCACTGATCAAGAAACATTGTCTCCAATGTTCGATTAAAAATCGGATGAAGGTGGATTTGGTCAGATGCAAGGAGATTACCAAGGCAGATCAGACTGACAGGGTTAACTCTGACTCTGAGTCGTCGCTGCCACTCCTGAGTGTGTTTCCTACAACGAGATCCAAAGCGAAATCCACGCTGCCTCCACAACAAAAGGACAAGGAAACTTCCTTCCTCTATGTGGATTGGACGAAGATGTACAAGGAGGACAGGTTCTTTGGGTCTGTATACCACAAGTTGAAAGGGGACAAGCCTTACGACTCTGAAGAGACGTCTGATTTCGAAACCCAAGGCGACAAGTTATTCCTGATTGTCTGATTGACCAATATGTCAAACATTGGCATCGGAATGAGACAGCCCACACACATTCTCGTGTGCTGGAGCAGGAGCTACGCCACAGAGTGTACAGAAGGGACCTCAAGAGTGCCTGTGAACGAGTTACCAAAGGATGCAAGCAATGTCAGGCGACCATCCCCAAGAATCAAAAGGCAGAAGGACTACTGAAGGGATTACCAATTCCTGAGAGGTTGTTCGACAAGGTGACGGCGGATGTCTTCGAGTTGGGACAAATCCAAGAGGAATGTCTCTACACGAGGAAGCCTATCGATGGGGTTTTGTTAATTCAAGACCGCCACAGTGGCTACATCCAAGTCCTCCCTTGCAAGACGAAGCATCTCACCTCTGAAATGGCTGCCAAGTGGACTGCAAGTCAGTGGATGAGTAACTGGGATGTGCCCAGTGAAATTCTGACGGACAGTGGGAAAGAGTTCATTGGGACTTGGTGGGAGAACATGTGTGCCCTATTGGGAGTTCATCACCTTCGTGCCCGAGTCTGCGACCATCGAGCTCTCCCTGCTGAACGCGCTGGAAGGATTCTTATCTCCATTCTGAGAAAATTCCTGGCGACTGAAAAAGACTACAATTGGTTGGAGGCAATTTACTGTGTCTTGAGAAGATACCACCGCACCAAGAATTACACTGGATTAAGTCCGAACGAGCTGGTTTTTGGTCAAGAGAAGATGGGTCCAGGACCAGTGATGTATCATCCAAGGCAGTGCTACGACGCCTCGCAATGGATTGAAAGGATCAAGGATCTAGAGTCCAAGTGGATCCAAGCCAAAGTGAAAAGTCAAGCAGATTGGTTGAATTTCAAAAATAAGTCAAGAACGCAAGGAAAACCCTTCGAGAAAGGCCAGCAAGTTTGGCTTCGTAAGTCAGACGAGACCCTGAAGGACGACAACAAATTGTTACCTTTGTGGGATGGCCCATTCCAAGTCAAAAGTCAACTAAGTGAGACTACATTCAACATTGAAATTGAGCCTGGCAGGCATCAAGAAGTACATCGAGATCGTTTGAAGGCCGAAGTACCCTGCCCGGAAGGAAGATTCAAGCCTCTCTATTGGACTTCGAAGTACCTGAGCGACAGGAAGATGGTCACAAGCAGTTTCGAGTTGGAGAAGATTCTTGAATACAAGAAGAATGCTCGAGGCAAGTGGTACTTTCTGTGCAGATGGAAAGGATTCGGTCCAGAAGAAGACAAATGGGAGCCAGCTTCAAGTTTCATCCATGGGTATACGGATACTTTCATCAAGTTCCCGAAGAAACACCCTGAGATTGACAAAGAGCTCTCGCTGATCAAGGATTGTGTCACCAAGGAAGACTTACAAGCACAAGAAGAAGCTCCAATCGTGGCATCATCCATTCCAGACAAGATCTGATCAGAATTTGGGTCGCCGAAACTTTCGAAGAGGTTTACGGTCGACATATACCCTTGGCATGGGGACATAACAGTCCAGACGCATCGTCTATGTGGTTCGACGAACAGATGATGGGACATTCTGGGGTCATCCTGGTCATTCCATCCATCATTCTCATCATGGCCATCATGTGAATCATGTGCTTCATCTCAGATGATTCTAATCGGAAGTTACGAGAGGCCTTTATCCTCAACCACGACAACACTATCGCCTTTTGCTGTCGGCTGGGCCCCTCTACTCGCCTTGGGAAGGACTCGTTCGAGTTCGTGCTCATTACAGAGATTCTGGCACATGACTGAGTCTGATCCATTTCATGTGTTTGACGGATCTGCTCAGAATGTGATTTCCATCAGCTCTTACATTGAGACAGTTGGTTTCTCTTCCAAACGACCACTGTCAAAGGGCTTATATAGACCAAGTGACGACGATGGTGTTCTTACTTGTGTCGACTCGCTGTTCATCTGTGGATTGTGTTGGAATCCCCCTCAGAATCAGCTCAATTTTGGCAAATTCCCAGTACCAAGCGTTGGATGCATATACATTCTGGGACTATAACGAGTCAATTACCCCTTCTGGCTCATACTGGATTAAACATGAAGCCATGGGAACAATACTGACAGTGGGGTAGCCCTCACTGGGTTTTCTTGGCTATCATTACTTTAAATGATTGGATTTCCATCATGGGATTCATCATCATCATGAGGATTTGACCTGGATTGGCTATGAATGAGAACTGGATTTCCGTTCAACACTACACACAGTGTCTATCGACATTGAATTGGACCTATTTTGGCTTGCGGTGAGTTTCGCCACCCTGAATCCGTGTGCGAATCACTGATTTTGGTCTCAATTCAGGCACATTTTGTACCATAATCTGGCATCTGGTCTCATGACTACAAATGACACCAGCCATTTTCACATATCTTGGACTCCATGAAGGGATACCCTATTTTTTTGACGCTCGACGACATGGCGACGCTCATTTTCTGTTTTCTGGCAGTGGAATGTCAGATCCTGATTTCGTCATGGATCATGGATCTTGATCATGCATGTACATTCTTCACTCAGACTTTCATTTTTGAATTTTCGAGCTTGAACGAAGCTTTTTCCGTGTGCCCTGAGGTACCTATACGTTTCTTTCAAGTCGATGGCCATCGCGAAGCACAGATCTCAGCACAATTTTGCTCAATTCAGCTCAATTTCACACATTTTGCCTTAGATTAGGCAGTTTTTGGTCACTTTCGCCGTTTCGTTCACTTCACTTGACCCAGCCTGACATACTGGCGTATGTTTTCAGAGGGGGAGTGTAACGGCAGCAGTGACAGCACTCAATTATACACTGATGTGATCAGAATTCCAATGATTCTCAGATGTACATTAGTGCAGTAAATTTTCCGTTCTGTTTCTTGTTTTCCGTTCGCCGCCAGATGTCGCCTGTGAGCGCGCGTCGAGTCGCATTTCTCTTTCGTGATTTCCCAATCGGATTTATTTAAATTATTTCGAATGATTTCACGATGTGTCATTAATTGCGATGAATGCGCATTGAGATTCTATGTCTGCTCCATTTTTGTAGACCGGGTTTTCGTACTCTTCATATTCCACCATGGAGTTCACTGGACTTACAAGTGCTTCGCATATGTCGCTCCCAGAGGCTGGATATGGGTCCGAAGAGGGTTATGTGGGTTCGGAGATATCAGGGGCAGTGTCGGGCGTTACGACCCCTGGGGCATCAAGGCTACAGGCTTCGCAATCACAACAAAGATCAACCACTATGCAGCGGTTACACTCCGCCTGTATGGTGTATCGCTCGTCGTGTTGGCGATGGGTGACGAGGACGTTGGGGGCCGTCAGCTCATACACCTGTGTGGTGTGGGGAACCTGGCGGGTGACGGTGATCTTGGCGGCGTTGTTCTTGCGGGTGGTGGTGTTGGGGATGATGTATAGGATCGCCCATTCGTTGTGGCAGGTGTGTACCGCTCTGTCTAGCTTGAGTGGGGGTGGGGTGGTTTCGGCGCTAGGGGCTTTTCATGGGCTTTCGCGTGCGGCACCACTTTGGTCTTGACCAGGTATTGCGGGCTCCAGGTTCCCGGGGCCCCCACCTGGGTGGCTGCCGCTGCTGCAGCCTGGACGAGGGCGGTGGTGTTGGTGTCTAGAGGGGGGGCACCTGGTTCGGGGGTGAGAGTGTCGTGGTCTTGATATGCCCACCAAATGGTGTAGCCTCGTTGGGTGTTGCGGTGCGGGGTTCCGGTCTGGGCTTGCTGGATGGATAGCGCGGTCCTAATGTCCTCCGCTGCTTTTGGGTTTATGGGTGTGTATGCAGTGTGGTGCTTGGCCTACTCCTCGCACCCGCTGGAGGATTTGGTGGGTGCGTGTGAGTCCTAGGTGTTGCTGGAGGAAGTCCCCACGGATGTCCTCCCACCTTTGTTGCCAGGTGTGTGTGTGGTCGTTCGGAGCGGGGTAAGTGATGGCGATGGCTTGCCACGGGGTGGAACCTGGGTGCACCATCATGGTTGCTGATGATGTTTGTGAGGGTATGTGGACGGCGTGGGCGGGGGCTGCTGTCATGGGGTCTCGCTTCGTTGGTGTGATGGCGGCATCCCCTTGGACGGTGAGGAGGAGGTGGTGGCAGTCCGCCGGTAGTGCCCAGGTGGTTTTGGGTTCGGTGATCAAGTGGAGGCGGATGGCCTGGATCCTTGGTGTGATTTCGTCCCGGGGAGGGTGCCATTGTTGATTGCACATTCCCGCGGTAGGTCCCGAGACCCGTTGCTGTCCGGGGTGGGGGGAGCTCCATTTTGGTGATGGTGTGGGTGAGGGGTCCTTGGTGGGAGCGCTCCTGTGCGGGTGGTGGGGGCGGTGCTTGGGGCATCGCGTCGTCTGGTTGTTCTGGGGCTTTCGCTTCTTGTAGTTCTGCGCTGATGGTGGCGAAGACGTCCTGGAGGGTGGGGGAGGCGGGGGGGTGCGGCGCCGGATCGTTCCAGGTGAGATGGTACGCTGCTGGGTTCTTGGGGTCTTGCTGTATGGTGATGGCGGTGGTGGCGTCGTCTTCAGGCGTCCATCGGTGCGGATTGTGGTCGAGGGGGTGGAGGGTGATGGTGTGGCGGTGTTTCCAGCTGTGGAACGCAAGGAGGGCGTGGGGGCCGTGCTGGGTGTCCCTGGGGGGGCTTTGAGCTTTGGGATTGTCTTCCGGATTCAAAGAGAGCCTTAGGGGCCCACAGATTGCCTCGCTTTGGGGAAGTCAGGCTCAGGCGCACCGTACTCAGTCTTGAACCATGCGGTGCAAGAGCGGGGTATTAACCTCCTAGTGCGGACGTGCTTGTGCATGTTGCAGGGGTACGGGGGAGGGGCAGTGCCAAAGGGGGGCAGGGGGGAGGGGGGACCACCTGTGCGGGGCAGCGTCGTGGCTCCCGCTCCCCTGCTTCCGTGCAGCGAAGTACCTGTACCCTGTAGCAGTGGGCGGGAAGGGGTGAGTCACGGAGATTCGGTGGCGGTAATACAACACACCCTATGGCACAAGGAAGGGCAACACAATGCATACGAGAGTGCTATTATGCAGGTAGGTAGTACCAGTGGGCAAAATGCCGTAAAGGGTACCCAAGGTAATACAGTTATCTAATTTAGGATTACGGCGTTGAGGGGGGGGAGGAGAGGAGTGCAGCCGTGGGAACGCTCACTGGCGCTGCATGGACAGAGAGTACTGGCTATGATGCAATATACCCTATTGCACTGGTAGGTAGGTAGGTAATACTAGCAGGCAAATACAGTTATGTGTAGTACAGCTACCTATACTGTATTTCCTGTGTTGTGTGCTGGGGGTACAGGGGGGAAGAAGTGGATCAAACCCGCAACTGCCACTCAGCAGTTCATGGAGTTGACTGCTCGGCCACTCCGCCGGCGGTACCATGGGGCCGGTTGTGAGGGGGAGGGGGGGAGAGCAGCCGTGGGATCGCCCACAAGCGCCGCTGGAGAGGGGGGACGTTGGAGCGCAGCTGTGGGATCGCCCACAGGTGCTCCCGGGGGAACGTGGAGGGTAGGTGGGCAGCCGTGGGACAGCTCACTGCTGCAGTCGAGGCAGGGTGGGGCGAGAGGGGCAGGGGCCGGGGCAGGGAGGGGGGAGGTCCACCTGTGTGGGGCATCGTCGAGGCCCCCGCTCCTCAGGTTCTGTGAGTGGAGTCACCGGCAGATGTGCTGTGGGGTGCGTTAGGCGAGGGGTCACGGAGATACAGCACTGGTAATAATACAATATACCCTATTGCACTGGTAGGTAGGTAAGTAATACTAGCAGTGGGCGGGAGGGGGGGGGGGGCACGGAGATCCGGTACCACAACAGGAGGGTGTGCAGTGGAGTGATCGCCCACTGGCGCTCCAGTGGGAGGGTGGAGGGTAGGTGGGCAGCCGTGGTACAGCTCTCCGCTGCAGTCGAGGCAGGGAGGGGCGAGAGTGCAAGGGCCGGGGCAGGGGGGAGGGAGGTCCACCTGTGTGGGGAACGGTCCAGGCTCCCGCTCCTCAGGTTCTGTGTGTGGAAGCGCCTGCAGATGTGCTGTGGGGGGAGGTAGGGCAGGGGTCATGGAGATACAGTACTGGCAATGATACAATATACCCTATTGTACTGGTAGGTAGGTAGGTAATACTAGCAGGCAAAATACAGTCACGTGTAGTACAGCTACCTATACTGTATTTCCTATGTTTTGTGCTGGGGGTACAAGGGGAAGGAAGGGAATCGAACCCGCGACTGCCACTCAGCAGTTCATGGGGTGGACTGCTCGGCCACTCGGCTGGCGATACCATGGGGCCGGTTGTGAGAAGGAGGGGGGGGGAGCAGCCGTGGGATCGCGCACAGGCGCCGCTGGAGAGGGGGGAAGTTGGAGCACAGCTGTGAAATCGCCCACATGTGCTCCCGGGGGAGAGTGGAGGGTAGGTGGACAGCCGTGGGACAGCCCACTGCCGCAGTCGAGGCAGGCAGGAGCGAGAGGGGCAGGGGCCGGGGCAGGGGGGGGGGTCCACCTGTGTCCGGCACCGTCAATGCCCCCGCTCCTCAGGTTCTGTGAGTGGAGGCACCGGCAGATGTGCTGTGGGGTGGGGTAGGCGAGGGGTCACGGAGAGACAGCACCGGTAATAATACAATATACCCTATTGCACTCGTAGGTAGGTAAGTAATACTAACAGTGGGCGGGAGGGGGGGGGGGCACGGAGATCCGGTACCGCAACAGGAGGGTGTGCAGTGGAGTGATTGCCCACTGGCGCTCCAGGGGGAGGGTGGAGGGTAGGTGAGCAGCCGTGGTACAGCCCTCTGCTGCAGTCGAGGCAGGGAGGGGTGGGAGGGGCAGGGGCCGGGGCAGGGGGGAGGAAGGTCCACCTGTGTGGGGCACAGTCGAGGCTCCCGCTCCTCAGGTTCTGTGTGTGGAAGCACCTGCAGATGTGCTGTGGGGGGCGGTAGGGGAGGTGTCCCGGAGATACAGTACTGGCAATAATACAATATACCCTATTGTACTGGTAGGTAGGTAGGTAATACTAGCAGGCAAAATACAGTTACGTGTAGTACATCTACCTATACTGTATTTCCTGTGTTGTGTGCTGGGGGTACAAGGGGAAGGAAGGGAATCGAACCCGCGACTGCCACTCAGCAGTTCATTGGGTTGAACGCTCGGCCACTCGGCCGGCGGTACCATGGGGCCGGTTGTGAGGGGGAGGGGGGGAGAGCAGCCGTGGAATCGCGCACAGGCGCCGCTGGAAGGTGGGGCGCAGCTGGAGAATTGCCCACAGGCGCTCCCGGGGGGGGGGGTGGAGGGTAGGTGGGCAGCCGTGGGACAGCCCTCTGCTGTAGTCGAGGCAGGGAGCGGCGAGAGGGGCAGGGGCCGGGGCAGGGGGGGGGACGTCCGGCTGTGTGGGGCACCATCGAGGCCCCCGCTCCTCAGGTTCTGTGAGTGGAGGCACCTGCAGATGTGCTGTGGGGTGCGGTAGGCGAGGGGTCACGGAGATACAGCACTAGTAATAATACAATATACCCTATTGCACTGGTAGGTAGGTAAGTAATACTAGCAGTGGACGGGAGGGGGGGTCGGGCACGGAGATCCGGTACCGCAACAGGAGGGTGTGCAGTGGAGTGATCGCCCACTGGCGCTCCACGGGGGGGGTGGAGGGTAGGTGGGCAGCCGTGGTACAGCCCACTGCTGCAGTCGAGGCAGGGAGGGGCGACAGGGGCAGGGGCCGGGGCAGGGGGGAGGGAGGTACACCTGTGTTGGGCACCGTCAGGGCTCCCGCTCCTCAGGTTCTGTTAGTGGAAGCACCTGCAGATGTGCTCCGGAGGGCGGTAGGGGAGGGGAGACGGAGATACAGTACTGGCAATAATACAATATACCCTATTGAACTGGTAGGTAGGTAGGTAATACTAGCAGGCAAAATACAGTTATGTGTAGTACATCTACCCATACCGTATTTCCTGTGTTGTGTGTTCAGGGTACAAGGGGGTGGAAGGGAATCGAACCCGCGACTGCCACTCAGCAGTGGGAAGGGGCGTGGGGTGGATTGCAGCCGTGGGATCGCCCACAGGCGCCGCAGGAGAGGGGGGAAGGTGGAGCGCAGCTGTGGGATCGCCCACTGGCGCTCCGAGGGGAGGGTGGAGGGTAGGAGGGCAGCCGTGGGACGGCAAACTGGCGCTGCCAAGAAAGGGAGGTGCGTGAGGGGCAGGGGCAGGGGGGCAGGGGGCAGGGGGGGGGACCACCTTTGGGGGGCACCTTTAGGGTTCCCGCTCCCCTTGGCACATGAAGTCACGCACCTGCACACGTGCAGCAAACGGCGGGAGGGATGGGGATACATTACTGGCTATGCAATAAACACCATTGTGCAGGTAGACTGGTAGGTAATAACAGCAGGCAAAAAATAAAACGTCAGTCGTCCGTTGGTTCAGGGGGGTGAGTGAGGGCCCCGCCTGATCGCTGGCTGCCTAGCCCGGGGTGACTGAGGGATCTGCCAGACTGCTAGCTGTCGAGCCTGGGGGTAGGGGCAGGGGCAGGGGCAGGGGGGAGGGAGGTCCACCTGTGCGGGGTACCGTCAGGGCTCCCGCTTCCCTGGTTCTGTGAGTGGAAGCACCTGCAGATGTTCAGCGGGGGGCAGGAGGGGAGGGGTCACGGGAGGTACAGTACTGGCAATACAATATACACTATTGCACTGGTAGGCAGATAGGTAATACTAGCAGGAAAAAATACAGTTACGTGTAGTACAGCTACCTATACTGTATTACCTGTGTTGGCGGCACGAGGGGAAGGAAGGGATTCGAAACCGCGACTGCTACTCAGCAGCTCATGAGGTTGACTGCTCGACCACTTGGCCGGCAGTGCAATGGGGCGGGTTGTGGGGGGGACGGGGGGAGTGCAGCCGTGGGATCGCCCACCGGCGCCGCAGGGGAAGAGAGGAGGAAGGAGTGCAGCCGTGGGACCGCCCTCAGGCGCTGCTTGGGAAGGGGGGGGGTGGATTGCAGCTGTGAGATCGCCCACAAGCGCCGCAGGAGAGGGGGGAAGGTGAAGCGCAGCCGTGGGACCGCCCTCTGGCGCTCCCGGGGGAGAGTGGAGGGTAGGAGGGCAGCCGTGGGACGGCCCACTGGCGCTGCCAAGGAAGGGAGGTGCGTGAGGGGCAGAGGCAGGGGGCAGGGGGCAGGGGGGAGGACCACCTGTGCGGGGCACCTTTAGGGTTCCCGCTCCCCCTGACACATGAAGTGACGCACCTGCAGACGTGCAGCAGACGGCGGGAGGGACGCGGATACAGTACTGGCTATGCAATACACACCATTGTGCAGGTAGACTGGTAGGTAATACTAGCAGGCAAATAATAAAAAGTCAGTAGTCCCTTGGTTCAGGGGGGTGAGTGAGGGCCCCGCCAGGTCTCTGGCTGCCCAGCCTAGGGTGAGTGAGGGCTCCGCCAGACTGCTAGCTGTCGAGCCTGGGGGAGAGTGCTGGCGTCGTCAGATCGCTGGCTGTCGAGCATGAGAGAGCGGGAGACCCCTGGCTGCAGCGCCTGTAAGGGTGCATTGCGCAGAGTGGGGGGGGGGGGGATGGCGGCCACAGCGGCCCCGGCTTGTATTTGTACACCCCTTCCACCCAGAATCGCCTGAGCTTGCCACGCCATCTCAGAGGCGACAGGGCACTGCCGAGCGGGACAAGCTTCCGCAGACAGGTGTCCCCGGGTGGGCGGGGCTGGGTGGTGGCTGCCGCTTCCAGGAAGGTGTCCATGGTGCCTTTCCAGGTGTCTTCCCAGAGTATTGCTCGGCGTCCATGGGTTGGACTAGGGTGCTGGCCAGTGTGGCGTAGATGTCCTTTGGGAGGGGGGGCAGCGGGGGCGTGGCGGCGCGGTCAGGTCCCTTTTGCTGGTGTTCCGCGTTCTGGTCCGCGGTGGCTGAGGGGGATACGGGGCGGGGCTGCATGGGGTGGTCGAGTTAAGCGGGTTCTGGAGTTTGCTGGTGGGCCTGTGGGCGCGGGGCCGTGGCTGCCAGTAGGTGTTGGATGACCGGGAGGACGTCGTAGTCGTCGTCCCACGGGCTGTGGGCTGCAGCGCACGTCCTGTCGGGGGAAGCGGGAGGACGATGTGATTGCAGTGTTGCTGGGCGATGTACGGCAGGGTGCGTGACGTGTGCGGGTGGTGGCGTGCTCGCTCTGCTGTTCCCCGTGACCTCTGACCCTTGGGGTGTGGTGTGGTGAGCTTGTTGGCTCGTTCTCCCCGGGGCGGCATTCAGGTCCTTGGGCGGTCTGGCGAGGTCTAGTGGCAGTTTGGGGGTTTTCCCTGTGTGGCCTGTTGGTAGGTGGCATGGTCCTTGCAGGTGATGTGGTGGGGGGCGCTGGTGATGCTGGTGGTGAGGGTGGTGTGGGTGATGCAGTGGGTGATTGCGTCGCTGGTGGTGCCGATGGTGAGGGTGGTGTAGGCGATGGTGCAGGTGATGCAACTGCTCTGTGTCGTCGGTGATGTCCTTGGTGAGGGTGCTGTGTGTCGGTGGTGAGAGCGGTGTAGGCAACGCGTCAGTTGATGGTGAGGTTGGTGGGTCAGCCGGCCATGGTGTCGCTGGTGGTGTTGGTGGCGATGGCGCCTTTGGTGCTGTTGGTGATGCTGACGGTGAGGGTGGCTGTTCGGTAGGCGATGGCAAGGGTGCTGCTGGTGACGTAAAGGGCAGTGGTGTTGCCGGTGATGCCGATGGTGAGGGCCCTGTACCTGTAACGTATCCGGGCCGCACAGTTGGACCTGGTTGGTGGTGGTGGTGGTGAGGGTGCTGAAGGTGACACATCCGGTGGTGGGGTTGGTGATCCAATGGTGGGGGTGCGGTAGGTGATGTGGTGGTGATGGTGGCGTAGGGGATGCCCCGGGTGACAGCGCGGGTGGTGACGCCGACGATGGGGGTGTTGTGGGTGGTGTACAGGGTGGTGGTGTCGCTGGTGGTGGAGGTGGTGGGTGTCGGTCTTGCTGGTGATGCTGCTGGGTGGTGGTGGTGTTGCAGTTGGTGGGAGTGATGGTGGGGGTAACAGAGCTTTCCTTGGACTGCAGGTAGACCCCGTCCGGTGATGGTGGTGCTGGTGGTGTTGATGTTGTCCCTGTTGGACATGCCAGGCTCCTGGCGTTACACTGGGTGATGATGCCGCTGGTGAGGCCGATGGGGAGCGCGGCTGGTGCCATGGGTGGGTGGCGGTGCCGGTGGTGACGCCGTTGCTGGTGACGTCTCGCGCGAATGTGCTGCTGGTGATGCCGATGGTGAGGGTGCTGTGGTGGTGGTGATGTGGATGATAGTTCATCGAGGCTGGTGGTGGTTATGGTGAGGGCGCTGTTGGTGTCACCCCGGGTGTCGGTGCCACCGGTGACGCCGATGGTAATGTCGCCGTAGGTGTCGCACGTATCGGGGGTCGGTGTCGTTGGTGGTGCTGACTGTGGGGGTGTTGCAGGCGGTGTTACGGTTGACAGGGTTGGTGATGTTGATGGTAGGTGAAGGTGTAGGTGCTGGTTCTGGGTGAGGGTCTGCGCGCAAGCGGTCTTTGGCCTGTTGTGGGCGCTGTTGGCTGGCTTGCTTGCTGGTCCTGGCGTTGTTTATCGTCTTCTGGTCCCGTCTGCGTTGGGTGGGTTCTCGCCGTTCCTGGCGCAGGGTGATATGGTTGGTGGGGGTACTGCGGGTGTTGCTGCAGGGTTTGAGTTTGGGTCAGGTTTAGGGTGTGGTGTTGGCGTCGTTCGGGACGCCATTTTTTGAGGGTGGGTGCTGTGGCCGGTGATGGTGGCGCTGGCGACGGCGGTGGCGGCGGTGCTGGGTGATTGTGAGGGATGAGGCACGCGAGAGGATGCTGGAAAGTGTCATGGACGCAGCCAAAAAACGTGCTCGGGAAGGGCAGGGTGGCATTCATCATACACTGGGCCAAAGTTCGGTGGTGTAATAAATATGGGTACAGGATTCCCATGTCAGGGTCCGTAGCGCGTATGACAATGTGGTTCAGGGGGACACATGGACAGGCAGCGTTCCGGTCTCGCTGCAGTGTAGCTGGTGTGTATGTGAAACGCAGGCGATACAACAAATTACCCACAGATGCAGAGCGTCGGGGCTTGATCATGACTCTATTCATGTAATACTGTTTCTGGCAACAGGGGGCAGGGCTCCGGCGGATAGCCGAGCGTGTCATGTCCACAAATGGACCACACAGCAGGCGGCAGGAACCAGGCAAACACACTGGTATTTCCTTGAAGAGTGAAACTTTTTGGTGTGTACATTCCCTGCGTAGTCGTGCACGCACACGCTCAAAGAGTTGGCGCCATAAACGGACACCCACAGGTTGTTCAGACACCGCCAGCAAGCTCAGAGCCTCCTTGGCGCCTAGCGTAGAGTGCTTCCCATACACCTCTGATCGTACCATGGACGTACATTCTGTGGGGAAATGGGCGTCAGGTGCCAGAGCCCCCTTCAGAATCTGTAAGTACTTCGGGGAGCTACAGGAGGGGCATGCAGTGTTTACGTTCCGTGGAATGGCTCTGAGCCAGCATGTTTCCTTGCGCATGCAGTCTATAGGCATGGCAATTTCCACAGGCACCAGTACCCACCTGTGTGCCCCAATGGATGCCATTGGAGCATACGTTTGGGCCATGCTCCATGGCTTGTATTTGCCACGTGGAAATTTCTTTAAAGCACAAAGCATTTTGCCAAAGTGCTCTTCGGCACGACCAAATGCCTGCCTACTGTGGTGGCCTACGTCGTATGTGTTCCATTTGCGTTTGCTGTGTCAGTGCTAGTACTGGATTGCTCCTAGGCAGCCAATGTATATGGCCCCTAGTTCCATACAGAATCGTATGTATACGCAGGCGCCACGACGGAACACGCACAAAGGGCTGTATGTCGTGCCCATGAGGTAGCACACACGCTGGATCCATGCTTCTGGGGCAGCAGCCTAGCATTCTTCGGATGGTGTCCAAGGATTGGCCAATGGTGGTCCAGTCCCTGGTGCTCGCGAGGGCACGCTCCTTGCGGGAGCGCTCGTGTTCCCATATCCGTTTCCAATCTGCCCTGACCAGTGAAATATTCACACGCTCACACATGCGTAGCATGGATGGGTGGTATGCACTCTTGTAGCGCACTTGCAAAGTGTGGGCGAAGAAGGTGTGTGTGTCAGGTGACCGCAGGGGACACCTATGTCGCGCTGGTTGGTTCTCAACAAGCATCACTCGCACCTGAGATGCAGTGGGCCCAATCAGAGTTGGTATGTACACATCAAAATCGTTAAGGATAGGTAGGTAGGTATCTTTTCTGGAGCTCGGGATGCCTCCTTTGACTTTGCAGGAAGAAGGTCTTACCAAGGGGACGTCCTGTCCCTCCCACTGCCCTATGTCAGGTGCCTCTTGAGCCGCTCCCGCATGTGCTTGGGAAGGCATTGTCGCGGCCACCCGGTCCATGTGTCCCAGGTGGGAGGGTGTCCCCACATGTGTCCATGGGTAGGGCCACATGCCCCCTCCTTTGGGCGGCAGCTCTGGGGGGCTGCCAAGCCGTGTGGAGTATCTCTCACCACAAGGGGTATTGCTCCCGCTTGTCTACGGTACGACCGCCTCACCCTTGTGGCTTGAGTTGCGGGGCCACTCTGCTTGGCAGGTGACCCCCTCCTGGACTGTGTACCGGCTCGCCTGTCACCGGTTGCTTCCATGGCTCCGGGTGACGTTTGCCATGGTCCCCGATGCAGCCTGGCCGGGCTCGGACCAGTGGCCTTGGAGTACCGCTCCTGCCACTGGCCGGGTGGGTCGGCTGGGTCGCCCCAGTGCGTCCGACCCATGGGGTATTGGTTCTTTCCTGTCCCTCGGCCGCCCTACGTGTGTGCAGTGTCCTGGGCCGCTGGGCTCCTGTTCACCGGTGTGCCCGCGCGGTTTGCTGTGGTGCGTCTGCGGTGTCCTGGGCCAGCTGGCTCCTGTTCACCGGTGTGCTCGCTCGGTGTGTTGTGTTGCATGTGCGGTGTCCTGGGCCACCGGGCTGCTGTTCACCGGTGTGCGTGCTGTGTGGGGTGCGCGTGTGCCATGGGTGGTTGTGTCCCTCTTCCTCCCCCCCTAATTTTCTTTTTTTTTTTTTTTTACTTGTTTTTTTTTTTCTTGTTTTTTTTTTTTGGGAAAACAAAAAGAAAAAACAAAAAAGAGAAAAACAGGGGCGCGCGTACACTGCAGGCACAGGCACGGGCAGCTGGTGCGGCGGTGCAATAGCGTTGTGTCCTCTGGCGTGTGTCGTCGGTGCTGTGGCGGCGGTCGCGCCCCAGGGGTGCGGCTCGCGCGTCCTGATGTACACGGGTATGGTTTGGTTAGGTGTCTCTTTGCTTCTGGTGCTGGCTGGTTAGGCGGCTGTGTGGGCTGTGGCTGTGGGCTGTGTCTACGTATTTTCCTCAGCGGGCCTGGTTAGGAGTCAAGGGTTGACGGTCTCGGGGTGTGGCTCGGGTTTGATTTGTGTTGGGGCTTCGGCTCAGTTAGGCTTGGGTCAGGGCGGGTTTGGTGAGGTGTCTCTTTGCTTCTGGAGCTGGCTGGTTAGGCGGCCGGCTGGGCTGTGGGTGTGGGCTGTGGTTTCGGTGTTCCCTCGGCGGGCTTGGTTAGGAGTCAAAGGTTAGCGGTTTTGGGGTGTGGCTCGGGTTTTGATTTGTGCTTGGGTTCTGGCTCGGTTAGGCGGTTTCGCGGGGCCGGGCGTGTGGGTAGCGGCGTCCACGGGGTCGTGCCCCCGAGGCGAGTGCGGGGTGGTGCGTGCGGGCCGGCCGGTGGCCGGTGGCCTCACTGGGAGTCCCACACGGAGGGGTCGACGGGCGTGCCGGGGGCGTACGCAGCGTGCAGGTCGGGCAGCAGCGGGCGCACGTTCAGGGCGTCGGCGTGCCCGATGAGGAGCTCACTGAGGACCGAGGGGTTGGCAGCAAGCAGTATGCGATGCCCGGGAGTGGTGGCGGCGAGGAGCGGGAGGATGTCCGCGGCCCGCGACGTGGGGGCGAACACGACGTGGGCCGGGTGCGGCCCCGGGAGCGGTGCCGGGGGGAGCGGGACCACAGGACGGCGGTCTACTGTGAGGTGCCAAGTGGCTTGATGGTGGAGGAGCCGGACTAGGGCGATGCTGTGGCGCAGTGTGTGGGGCTGGGTGCTGGGCGGCGTGGGGACGTGCGGCGGGAGGGGGGGGGGGGGGTTGCGTGGGAGGGGGCACGGCGGAGGAGTGACGCCTGCGACGTGTGTGTTGTGCTGAGGATGGAGAGGAGCCCAAGGTAGCCGGCCTGGGTTCGGCGCATTTGAGCGTAGTGGTGCTCGTTTTTGTGTGTGTTGGCTTCCTTTGGCGTCCGGTTCGTTTGGTTACTTCTGAGCGGGGCCTGGCGTGGCGCCCCGTGGTGGTGGTTTGCTGGGTAACGGGGTTAGATGGCGGCGCCGCTGGCCGGGGGGTCAGGCGCGTCGTGTTGTGTGGCGCGCAGCGCTCTTGGGGTGCTGTGGGTGTCGCCGTTGTCGGTGCGCCGACGCTTGTGGGGTGGTGAGGGGGTGTGTGCGTGCGGGGCTGGGCTTTGGGTGATGTCCCACAGGCGGATGCCGTCTCGCTGCGTTTCCTGGAGGGTCTCCCGCAGGCGCCTGAGGACATACGGGTGGTCCTGGGGCGCGGCGAGGTTGCGGGGGTGGACTCCCAGGGAATGGAGCGCATCGACCAGCATGGCTTCCCATGCGGCCTGCGGCATCCACCGCCCCGCCGGCCGGAGGCAGCAGTTCTCCACTGACCCCTTGCGGGGCCGATGGACCAGGCCCTCGAGGGAGGGCTCTGCCCGGGCCCACTTCCGCAGCTCCCAGAGCTGCGTGTGGGTCCAGCGCTGCCACCACTGTTCCTGGGCGGGCCTGCGGTCTTGGGCGGAGGAGTGGGCGTGGGTGGGTGTGACGTGGTCGTGGGGACCGGCGGCGGTGGCGGGCCTGGGGGATTCCTCGTAGTCCTGTTCCGTGGGGGTGCGTGGGGAATGGGGGTGCACGCGGATGTGGACCCGCGGGTGTGCGCGTACGGTCTCTGCCTCGAGGTTGGGCGGGGATTCGCGGCGGCGGCGGTAGTGGGGCATGCGTTGCATGTGGGCTGTCATCGAGGGCCGGTAGGGGGGCGGGGACGCGGCTGGTGGACCCTGGCGTTGTTCTGGCTTGGTCGGGAGCGGTCCGTGGGCCTGGGGTGCGTGCTTTGAGAGGTGGCGGGACGAGGTGCGTCGCGCTTCGGCCGCGGCGCGCTCCGCAATGAAGGTGGTGGCGGTGGCGTCGGTGACGGCGGGGGGGGCGCCGCGCTGGGCGCTGCTGCCTTCGGGCCTGGGACGGCTGTGGCCGGATGTCGTAGAGGACGTCTTCGGGGGGCGGGGCTCGCGCTGCCGTCGTGGCGCCGGGTAAGGGCTTGGGTTTGGGCTCGGCTGCGGGTTGTCCCTTGGGTTTGGGTGGCCGTTTGGCGGCGGTCTTGGTCGTCGGCTGGGTCGTGGGTGTGGGCTTCGTCGGGGCGTGGGCCTTGGCGGCGGCGGGGCTGCTCGCGGTGGGGGCGGGTTTCGAGGCCCGTTTGGGAGGTGTCCCCCGCGGCCTGGGGGGTGGAGTGCTGGATGAGGACGTGGTGGTGGTGGTGGATGAGGTGGTCGTGGTGGTGGAGGTTGTGGAGTCGGAGGCAGAGGAGAGGGCTGTGGGAGACGGCAGGGGGTCCTGGGCCTCGGGGCGGGCGTATGATGCTGGGTCCCGCTTGGTTGGCCTTGTTAAGGATAGCGAGGACGCCACCAGTAAACATAGAAGCTTGACAGGTACACCAATGCCAGAAAGCGTCACAACACGCTGCAACAAGGAAAATTACACGGCAAGGTGTGGAGGACATCCACAAAGCGCGCAGCCTCGACTCGGCGAATATGACATTGGGACTATCATCAGAGAGAACACACACGAGCGCGTTGATGCGGTTGGAGCAATCGACGGGCGTTGTATCAATGGGTGCATCGGCGTGTATCGGTGAGTAAAACAACTGAAAAGCACTAACGCACGCGGTGGTACCTACCTGAAGGCACGTCCCACATGCAGCAAAGAGAATGTGGGCCATCTCGTAAGAAATCGAGGCCAAGTGGATGGGCTCGTAGGTAGCCAAAACCAATTTTTCATAGTCCTCCCATGCATCCAAAAATTCTCTTAAGAGGGGTCTCCGTTCTTGGAACCATGAGGATGTACTCTGCTTGGCGGCATACAAGCTCTATCCCTTAAGCAAGAGTGGGTGGTGGAATAGCATGGAGCGAAAACGCCACAAGAGCAGGGCATCCACATGGGACATGGGGACAGGGTCCCGGACGTCAAAAATGAATGGACGCTGAGACACAATTTTGTTGAACCAGTATGGCGAGTCGTTATGACATTGTGGGTATTTTTACAAGACCACTTGTGACTCCAAATGTGTAATTGTATTTTCACATCGTTTGATGTCGTAAAGGATGGACGCCATCTCATTACAGTAGGGGAGGGTGCTCGCACGGAGATCCTGAAAAAATTGATCGATCCCGTATGGTGTTTCCTCCCCATGTGATGCATTACCTCAGGGCATGCGCAAATCATGTCAGTAATCGTGTTCCCTTTTGAGGCGCAGAGGGAGGCGCCAAACGGCGTTGTAAACCCAAACGGGTTCGTCGTGCAGCGCCCCATTTTTCGGCGGTCCCTGTTGGCGCCCCGTTGGGCCCATCCTGGGTCTTGACGGCCGAGTTGGAAGTGTTGGAGGCCCGGTTGGCTCCATTCTGTCCGGGTGGAGTTGCCGTGGCGGAAGACGTCGTGTCATCTTTGCCACCCTTACCCAAGAGCTTCTCCATGCAGGCAATAATGTGGGCCTCCATGGTATCCACTTCGCGAGTGTAGGTGTCACATTTGTCCGAGAGGTTTTGGAGTTTGGACATTTGTGCGGCAATGTCCGTGGACACTTTGTCCCGCCATTTTTCGCCGGCTTCATTGCTTGCTTTCCATCGGCGTTCGGCCGCCCCCACAAGTTGCTTGGCATAGCGTGATGAAGGGTTTGAGTCATCGCCGCCGTCAAGCGGCCCATTATGCGTGGTGTCGTTGCCCGCGGCGTCAACAACCACAACATCGTCATTGGTTGTAACATGAGCACCACGTTCAATCCGCGTACGTGGTGGTTGCTTGTCTTCATCCATATCATCACTTACCTCAACTGTATCAGCATTTTCGACATTGGTAGCAACCGTTTCTGGAGTTGCTTCGTCAACATGATCGGGTTTAGCTCTTTTGCTTGACTTGTGTTTCTTTTCTCCCTTCCTTTTGCGATTTTTCTTCTTCTTCTGTTTCGACCGTCTTGAAGCCTGGGCTTCACTACCGCTAGTTGAGTCGCTCTTGGAGGGGGAATCCGAAGTGGATGAGAGAGTGCTCGATGAGCTTGATGACTCCGAATCTGAGGTGTCATCATGGCGGAGCTTCACCTTTAACTTCCGTTATGCTCCCGGGTCAAGACCTTTTAGTACACGGCGCACTTCCTGAGTGGAAGCCAGATTGGCCACGATGTCAAAGTCACCGACTCGGCCTTTTTTTAGGCACTTCAGAGCGTCCTCCCAATGGGTGAAGTCTTGGAAAGAAAATAGGCACACAACATAGAGGATGTTTGATCCCGCTGAGGTATATGGGTAGACACACCTGCAATTTGGGAGTTTTTTGCGTAGATCCTCAAGTCTTTCGCGTGAAGTGGTTGCTTGAAGGCCGGCAAGCAAAACGGCTTGCTTGGTGTTCTTGGGGTTGCTTAACTTGAAATGCGAGGTCCTGACCAAGGCGGAAAGCCGATGCTCGTGTTCATGTTGGATGAGGCCACGTGCTTCGTACGCAAGGTCAGGAATACCTTGCAATTACTGGCGAGCCTTGCATTCATCCGAGCGGTGTTGTGGAGACCCACAATGGTGGCATAGGGAATAGTCGACATCAGAGGCGGACCCGTGCTTGTCCTTGTTTCTATTCTTGTCCAAATACGCGTCTTTCGACGATGAGTCACGCCATTGCCCTGACCCACCTTTACCCCTTTTGTGGCCTTTGCCGCGGCATTTGGACTTGCCCTTGCCTTTGTCCTTGTCCTTGTTGGCGTTGCCCTTGCAACTGCCGTTCTCGGCCGAGAGGCGTTGCTTATCGTAGCACTCAGAAGTGAGCAGGGCTGCCTGGTTCATGCGCCGGACTGCGATCAGCATGAGTGATTCGTGGTCCAAGGGCAGAAGCAGGAGACCAACACCTGCGGCAAGGGCAAGATGCCGGACCACTACAGGTGTACTATCACCTGTGCTTTCTGCGGCAAGAGGAAGCACTACGAGCGACGTCAATAGCGGACGGGTTTAATACTGTGGCGTGGGAAGCAGAGCTAACCAACAGTATTGACGGAGCAATACAGATTTATGCAAGCATAGCACAATAAACGCTCATCTGAATTATGCTGAAACAGCGAGAGAAGGTACAGTGTATAGTCGATCCACAAAATAATTGAAGCAGGAAAACAACGAACAACGCGTAAAATACACTGTATTTGTCATGATACATGCAGTGCCATGGCATTCCCTGAGACGTCCGGGACGAGTACGAGGCGACGGCCGGGCGCAAGGCGAGGACCCTCACCTACAAGGACTTGTCTGTCCTCCTATTGGAGCTTGCACTGGAGAAGGAGAGTGATCAGCACCTGAATGCCTATCGCCCTGGAGAAGGCAATGCCGCGAACCAGGGCCGAGGGAACCGTACCTCAACTTAGACAGGGGACTACCCCCAAAAAAGCTCGCTACCGTCCACGTCCACATGCCCTAAGCCCGACAAGAACAAGAACTAGGACAAGTCCGGGAAAACACCAGTCCTACACCAGGGGGGAACCCTGAGCCCTTGGTCGGCAGCCGAAGCCGGGGCCTACGACTCGTTCCCGGACGTAAGCCCAGCAAGAGCAAGGGGCTAAGCGTGGCCATGAATATGGGGACGAGTCTAACCCCCGTAAATGTTCCCGCTTCATGCGGATGGCGCGAAACCTGCGCAAGAAGGCGTTTGACGTGACCTGTCTTGCCGAGTTCTGACAGGAACACTCTGGAGGATCGACGGACTTGGTGTTCTGAGTATGTATCCGTCTTAGGGGGCGACAATACCTGGGGGTACTGGATACGGGGGCCAATATATCTATTGTGGCCAAGAAAATATTACCTCGTTGGGACCTGAAGAAGGTCATGCCTACCGCTGCCATACGGATGGGGGACGGCCACGTGGTGCACAGCAGTGGGGATTCGGAAGTCTACGTGCCTATGGGCTCCAGGAGCATTACCCACTGGTTCTACGTGATGGATACCGAGGCCTTCGACTTCGTACTGGGGGCCGACTTCTTCGTCGAGCACGCCCGGATACTATCCCTAACGCTACAAGCACCCTACGTCCTCCATGTGCACCATGGTGACGGCCGGGAATCCGTACCGCTGGAGCAGTGTGAGCACACCAAGCTACCTGAGGGTATGCAAGAAGGAGCCCTCTGCCATGATGGTAGCCTCCAAGACGGAGCACCATCAGCTCCTTGGGGCCGTCCTAGATAGAGGTCTGATGGAGTTGGGATACTTCCCGGAGGACCTAAATGTAGAGCTGTTCGCCAGCGAGAGGCAACATGTCCTGTACCTCAACTGCAGCAAGGGGAAAAATTGCTGCTACAAATTTTACTGGCCCTCTTTCGGGGGCGCCTACGGGAACCCTGGGTTCAGTGAACTGGGGAACCTCTTGACCAAGGTTGCCTTTGACTACCTGATTGGGGAGCCCATGGGGGAAATGAGTACTGGGGTACTCTATTGGAGAAGCTGACGCTCACCTCCATCTAGCTGTCCGACGACGCGATGTACGTGCCTCTGGGCCGTAATACGTCTACTGGGAAACCAGGATGGGGGAGCATGTTAAGCGTTGTGGACAGGGGCCTGGCCCCAGTACCCTGGGAGGATCTGGATCCTGCAATTGTCCAGGAAATTCAACGTGAGAGCAGTGGCTACCTCCTGGATGTCCTGAAAGACCACCTCCGGCCTCAAGACGCTGCTGAAAGTGTTCCTGGGGGAGACGAGTACGTTGTGTCTGACGCTGCAGCCCCCAACTCTCCCTGCCATGTACCTAATCCTGATAGTGGTCTCAGAGTGTGGGTGATTCTGAGCTACCCAGCTCAGTACGCTCTGATGACGAAACCCAGCATGATGCCTTCTTCGTGCAGACGTGCGTGGAGGAAGTGGACAATGCCGAGTACGCTACCCCACAGAAACCCCTTCCCTCCATGAGGGGAGAAGAGCCCCGGGACGAAGAGTTCGATCGTGGATCCAGGCTGAGAGAGTACATGGACTCCAAGAGAAGATTGGTGGCAAAAATACTATGCTATGCTAAGCCTACCCACCGTTCATGGCCGTTGAAGCAAGGGTGTCCGGCAAATATCTCCCAACTGAAGGGGGAACCTGAACAGAACATCACCACTTGGCAACGGGAAATGGATCTAAAGCTCATGAAGAGCGTATGGGGTGCCCATGTGAGGACCCCTGAGGAAGATGAACTCTCAGAGGAATGTGTATGCAAACCCCCTCGAGTGTGCCTATCCTGACACCGGCCACCTGAGACTGTAGAACGGGACATTCTATACAACTATCAAGGGCTAAAGGACTAAACCAAGGACATAGAGCCGGTTGAGGATCACCTCCCTGCTTCTATTCACCAAGGGGCAAGCAATCTGCACTCTGACGAGGATCTGGAGGACACGATCAAGCTCTTGGACCCTAGGGTACAGAAACTGATCAGGACCTACCTGGAGGTGTTCGGTGAACTACCCCCTCCAGCCCCCCTTGACAAGCTGGTACGAATGGACCTCAAGCTGAAGCCCGAGTTCGTGGGTGAGAAGATTGGTCGGAGGCCCTACTCGTCTCCTATAGATCAGGCCGATGAGATCCAGCGACAGATACAAGAGTGTAACAATGCTGGCCTGGTTTCTGGAATACAAAGATGGGGACTACCCCGAACACTGCAGCCCCTGTTTCTGGGTGGCTAAATCTGGGTCTACAGCCAAACGGCTGTTAGTGGACTATGGAGAGCTCAACAAGAAAACGCTGAACCACTCGGGGTCTATTCCTAGCATGGAGTCCACGCTAGAGAAGATAGCCCTCTTCTGCTACAAGACAAAGATGGACAAGCGGTCTGGTTTCTGGCAAGTGGATGTGACCCCCAATCACCAAGGGCTCCTAGCGTTCATCACCCCTCAGGGGAGGGTGTTCAGGTGGAAGGTCATGCCCTTTTGCGTGGCCAACACTCCTGCCCTTTTCAAGAACTGCTGAACAAGATCCTGTCCATCCTACGTCTGAGACGTTTGGTGCAAGAAGTCATATCCTGAGGCGCCCAGATGCAAGCACACATCGATGATTTATGCCTGGGAACAAATACCCAGGAGGACCACCTAATCCTCTTGGGCGAGGTTCTTTGGATCTTCAAGGAGAACCACACCAGACTCAAGCTGGAGAAGTGTGAGTTCATGCAGGTGACTATCCAGTACCTGGGGTTCGACATTGGCGATGGGTGGTGGACCCCTGCGGCCTCTAAGGCCAAACCCCTGATGGATGCCAAGGTATGACATGAAGACCCCAAGAAGGGACTCCATGATGTACGCAGCTTTATTGGGACTTGCAATTGCATCAACATCTTCACCTACACCAGCGCCATCCTGACGGACCTCATCAGAAAGAGTACTACCTGGCGCTGCGGCTTTCAAGAGGAACAAGCGTTTGACGAGCACAAGGACAAAGTGGCCAACGCTAAGTGTTTGGGCGTGCCTAGGGCACAAGGGAAATTATCCTGGTGACTGATGCCAGCAATGTGGGCGGAGGTGGAACGTCGTTCCAGTGGCAAGCACTAGAGAAGGAGGAGTTCGACTCGGCCATTTCCCCATGGTTGACTGATGCACTGAACCGAGACGGCACTCTCAAGCACAGCTACCCCGACGACAAATGGGTCCTGGTTCCCCTGGGCCATTGGAACTTGAAATGGAACCAGGCCAGGGGTAACTACTCTACCTATGAGCAGGAACTGCTCGCGGGTATGGTGGTGCTATCCTCTCAGTCCCAACCCTCGGGGAGCAACCCTGTGGTTTGGCTGTGTGACCAAGAACCGGTCCGCACCGCTGAGAAGGGACCCCAATTTGAGAAGGCTAGGCTCAGACGCTGGTGGGCCTACCTGAGGCAGCAACGGCTCTCAGTGCACCATATCCAGGGCGTCAAGAAGAAGGGTGCGGACTACATCAGCCGCACCACCTTCGACGACATGATTGATACCAGGTCTGGAGAGTTAGCCCAGGAGGCGTGCAGGTGTATGGATGTACACCTTCAAATGACCATGACCATGATCAGACCTCTAGATTGACTCCAACAAGTGTAGTACCTGAAAGACTTTTGCGATATCTACAATCGCCTGGAGAAGCGTCTGGAATCCGTCCTGGTCAACCAGGAGCATTGTAAGCGGGGCAGGACCTGCCTGTGGCATGAGGACCGGAACGTCGTGCCTAGCGATCTTGTCCCCGCAGTCCTAAAGTGGACCCATGAGTCTAGTGGTCATGTTGCAGCTGATCGTACCTTCGAGCTGTTCAGTAAGTGGAGTGATGACCAACTATGGAAAACCCTCCAGCCCATCGTGGACACGTGCCCGTGCAGGTCCTGTAAACCTGGGGATATTAGGTACAGAGGTCTCTACTCGACCCTGCCGATCCCACACTGTGCCAACAGTGTACTCTATGTTGACTACAGTTCGGGGGCTACGACTTCGCCCTAGTGGTGACCTGTGGGTTGACCAGGTTTACCCGTGTGTTCCCATGCACTTAACAGATCACGGGTGAGGGGACTATCAAGATACTCTTCGAAGACTGGTTCTCTGCCTATGGGGCACCTAAAGAAATCAATTCTGACGAGGACGTCAGAGTGCTGACAGTGGCTGGTACAAGAGAGTCCTGACGTCCCTCAATGTCCACGTGCCCACGGGGATTCCCTATACTCATACGACTAACCCCCTATGTGAGCGTCAGATCCGAGTTCTCAAGGAGAATGTCAGGATATGGTGCGAGACTGAGCGCACCAAGAACTGGGTGAGACTGAACCCCGTCATATCCCTGATGATGAACTCTCAGGAGAGTTCAACAACTGGCTATCCGCCTCATAAACTATTCATGGGGCACCGGGCGGGTTTCCTACATGCTTCCTATCCTGAGGATTCCTACTCTACGGTGGAAAAAAAGGTAAAGGAGCAACAAGAGAAGATGCACAAGGCCAGGGCTACGCTCCAGAGAGTGAGGGAGCAACAGTGCAACAAGAAGAACAAGCACCGAGGGCCTACCTCCTATTAGGAGGGTGATTGGGTGCTGGTGCACCACAATCGGCTACCCTCCTGGCCACGCTCCACCAGCGATGACTGCTACTTTGGGCTCTACAAGATCCTGTCTGTGGATGGTAACCGCATCACTGTGCGGTGTTCTCCCCGACTAGGGGGCACCCTGGTGTGCGCAGCTCAACAGCTGAAGCGCTACTACGACCCAGAGGACCTGTGTGGGGAAGAATTGGAACTGAACGACAAGGAGATCGCCACTCTGGACCTACAGGGCGCTGCCAGCCCTATGGAAGTAGGAGGAGAACTCCCTCACATGAATGCCAAGGAGATGGCTAAGAAAGGCTTCTACCTACATGTCTTGTTAAAGCTTTGAAAACTTGTAAATATTTTGACTCCTCCATCCTTGCGAAACTCCGCTCACTCCTCAAAACCACAGAACACATCTTGATTTTTTCAAATCCAAATTTTCGTCATCCTCATAGTTTCACTCCTCTGGACTTCTTGACGATGACCCGTCTCAAACGCAGGCACAACAGCAAACATGAGGTCAACAGATCCACAGCTCCAAATCGTCCCAGAAGAACTCGCCATCAGAGCGAGTGCAGAAGTAACCCATTGCGGCCTAAACAACACAAATGATGCTGATGATGCACAGTTTGAAATCAATGATTGAACACTTCAGTGGTACAAATTTAATCTCAGAAAAACGCAAAATCTGGCAAGCACTCGATCTATATGTACAACTCCTGTGCTCTGGCCAATGCGCGCGCGTGATTTGCGCGGCTTACACTCATCAGTACCACCACCGTCGATTCACACCATCAACTAAAATAAAAGCATTGCAGACACAGACCACCACCCTATGACCGGACCTGACAGAACAAACTGCTGGCTTGTGGGGAATATTACACACCCACCCCCAGCCCAAAGCACCCAGCCAAAGGCTGCAGTGCTGCAGGTGGGTGTTTTGGCGAAAATAATGACAATTTGACACACTGGCCTGCAGTTCAGCAACCATCCAACCAATAGAGTGCAAAATAAAACAAAACAAGACACTTCAGCACCCTTCCACCAACAGTGCCAGTCCCTCAGGGTTGCATGTCGCATCCCGAAGGTCAGGGGCATCTGGAAAATGCCCCGTTGTCCCCAAAAGGTCCACACCAGTGGCGGGTCTGGGCTCTGCAGCGCCCTCCCAACGCAAATGGCATGGGTTTTTCTGGGACAATTTCATTGTTGTCCCATTAACATATGATGAATGATGGAAATTGATCGCAATAACAAGGAAAAAGGTAGTCGTGCACCACAGATTTGAGTCATCCAGACTCACTGCGCCCATAGATAAACAACAGATAATATACATACCTCAACCTGTATCTCGGAATATCTCTGTGCCCTTCCATATCTAATCACTATGCACTGCACACCATGGCTGCCATACACACACAAACACCCCACACAACCCACCATGGTGGCCTCGCCACTCTTTCATGTTCACCAAGGGTGGCGTTTCCTCACCCTCGGGGAAGGGTTTGGGGTGGAGGAAGCTACCTGGGAACCCCGTTCTGTTCTTTGTGCTTCCTGAGGGACATCTAAATTCTGTTCTGGTCGACTACTTGTCCCAGAAGAACCTAGCAGAGTAGCTGAGGCTCGCTGAAACCCTAACCTCGCTAAAAAAGCCTAAGGATTGAACCCTTCCTATACCTGCCTATGTATGTGTGAGTGTGCTGAGCCTGAGGACCTATGAGCAAGGTGCAGAAGTGGTGTCCTAATTATACCCAAGTCTGCCCCCTTGCTGAACCCGGCGGGTGTCTTTACACAGCACAATGGGGTACGCCCCACGTCTCTCCGCCCCTAGGTACCCAAATTCTGTGATGGCACCCGAAAGACCTGGGTGAATACCCAGCGCTAACGGCAAGGTATTGCTCTTCTCTATCTACCAACCTACTACAGTGGGGGGGTGGCGAAAAGCTACGAGGCAGGAAAACGCCTGTTTGCTAAGGGACCAACACCTGGACTACCACTGGCACTGTCCACTTAAAAGCCTAATAAGATTTCAGGAAACCGGGGGGACAGTGACACACGCATTACAGGTCCTACACACTGTACTGTGACACCAGCTCTTCAAGTATGAGCGAGCCTCGCCGTGCTCTAGCCCTCACCCAGGCCTACCACACCTACACTCACACGCTACTGAAGAAGACACGGGCCCTAGCTGTCCACGTGTGAAATTGCAAGAAGACACAGCGCTACTAACCAGCTGTGGCGTAACAGGGACGTTACTACACGCTTCCCTGCTAGGGCTTGGACGGAAGGAGTGCTCTGTTGGCTTGCACAGCGTGAGTACATGTTGTCCATAAAGAAGACCTTCTTTTGCCCTCTTGTGATTGTTGGATCAGGGCCCTTGTTTAGCAGGGCTTTGCAGTGACAGCAATTCACCCTGATCCTTTCCCACATGAAACATGCACATGCAGAAATGTTTGGCCCTGCAATGTAACAGGCTTCGCTGTATTATGCGGGTCTCCGACCTGAAAATAATCGACTATTGCCAAACCTTCCTATCAAGCAGGCAAGCTTATGGAACTCTGCCCGTTCTCTTAAGGAACGCAGGGCGGAGCCCAGGGTAACCTAAGCAAGGGTTATACCCAGCGCACCAACCATGGCCTACCCTTTTTATGCGTCATATGCATGCACAGGTTCAGGTATCTGGTGCACTGCCCTGCACTTGTTCTGTGTTACACGTGCTCTGGCACAGCTGTGCACTTCCCCTAATCACCTACCATTATCAATCCCAATGCAATCCATCCATACAATCAAGGATACGAAGGGTCACCCAGGGGGCGGACCCTTCTGGGCTTACTCACCTTACCTACCACTGAAGAGCGAGAGAAAGGGAAGAAAAAACGAACACAAACAAAACGAAGCGATTATGCACTCGTGTGTATGTTGTAATCAGAGCTGCAGAAAAAGGGATGTTGTGGTGTAAGAGCAGTTGTCACAGGTGCCCCGCCTTGCACCGCAGCGCAGGACCGGTTGCCCCCCGTGACAACCACTCTCTGGCCAAAGGCCATCTGTTTTGTCCTGACGTAACCTCCAATCCCCTGACATCTTCGAATCTATCTTTCTATCTTACACCTTTGGTACTGTACACGAGTGTGTATGCCTAATCAGCATAAACAGGAGGCAGGCACTGTGCAAGCACTGCGTGTGACCAGGAAACACCTGTTGTTATATTCTTTTTTTATGATTTCTCCAATTTTCGATTCTTGAATTTTCCTATAGGCAAGGGTGGAATCTCTACCATTATGATTTCGTCTGATTTTCATCATTTCTTTTTAACTATGTGAGATACTGTTAAAATTAATTTTTTTTTTGGTTTTTCCGGCCATGAATCAGGATGCGCCCCTGCGCGCCCTTTTTCTCTGCGTTTGAATTCATGCATTCAAAAATACTTGTGATGACAAAAAGGGACGTAAAAATGGGCATTTAATGCACATGATGATTCTGGACAGGTATGTGCCCTCAGAAAAACTTTAGGCCATCATCTGACGGATTTTGGTGTATCGTCGATCGCTCATCCGTAGTCAGACCCTCATTCTTTGCATCTTCTCCGTTCAGATGTCCCCGACTGGCTGAAGCGAAGTAGGTTGCGTTCTGGCCGAACCGCAGCCTCAAGGAAGACTGTTCAGGATCCGAAGACCCCATTAATGGGGCAATAAACTGTTATGCCACCCCCCGCCTTTGAGGACAGGACAGGTACCGCCTGAATGTACGAGTATGACCCAGAGCAGAAGCGCTGACCGTGTCCTGCGTTGGGTTTTGCGTTTTGCCATTTGAAGGGAGGGATGCCTGAGTATATGACTTTACACGCCCATTCTAACCCCCTACGAAGCCACAGCCGCCCCAGGGACGCGACTAAGCGCAATGAGGGCTGTTGGTGATTGTTACGACAAGGCAAAAACTGGTGCTGCCCTGGTGCAGCGCCCCTTTTCACTGTGTGGGAGCTTATAGGTAATTTTTGAAAAGATGCTAAAAACATGGGGAGACCAAGAAAAATACCCTTTTTTCCTCAGAATGCGACAGTGGTGGCCACCACAGCACACGGGGGGAGCAACAAAAACTGTATTTCCATGCCCTGGGGGTACGGTATAGTTGTGTTAGAGATGCTTAGAGGCATAACACATTTTATGTTAGTATTGGCCTAACCAGAAAGGGATGACAAAGCATTTGGACCTATAAAACCAAACACTAAATCTAGGATGTTGTGTGCACCCCTGACCCCCGAACTATTTTGGCATAAACACCATTTTCCTGATCAACTGAGGCGCTATTCTGAGCTCAAAGCCTTTCCAGTCTTCTATAGTTTCTCATGAATGCTTAGCTGTCCTCGTGGTCTGCACCCTAGGGGGCAGGGGGCAGGGGCACCTCTTCTTGAGAGGTCCTGGGTTCAATACCCAGTCAGCCTAGCTAAGCAGAAAGCTCCCATGTGACATGGCAGTGACCTCAGTGCTACAAGCCATGCCACCTCAGCACCTATGGGACTCGAAACAAAGAGTGCACATCTCTAGATGGCATTACAAAAGGAGAGAGTGCCCATGTGGGCAGTTTCCCAATTATCCTTTCTAAACCTGTAGACGTTGTGAGTTCCTTTGTGTAAATACACTGTCCATGTCTTTTCCATGGAATGCAGCCCTTAATGTTGTGGATTTGATCCTGAATGTCACCCTTTGCACTGTGGTAACCTGGGAGCCTTTGGGGTATCTTTTTGTTTACCAAAATCATTGGCACGTGGAAACCAAGGCATCACTAAGAAGCAGCAGGAGCAAGCAGCAGCAGAATACAAAACAAAGGCATCAAGAAGCTCATCAGCCCAAGCTGTTGGAACGTTCTTCCTTTGACCCCATTGACCCATTGATCTGCGAAAAAACTAAACCAGGAATAGTGGGCGGGCCAGTTGAAGTTGGTTGGTTTGTGGATGCCGTGTGTTGCTGTCTGGGGTACAGCGCTTTTCTTTCCGAGCCGCTAAATTTCTGGAGGACTGGGTTACCTCCGAAGGTAATAGAGAGGGGGGCTGGTGGCTGGCGGTGGCACTCGTGGACTCATAGAGCATAGGAGCAGTATTTTGTCAAAGCATCAGACCTTTTATATCCCTAGGAAACCAGCATGTGATTTAAGCCATCCAATACCCAGGTTAAAGGCAGTGTGGTTCAGCAGGTTATATAGAATTTGCTGCCGTGTGCGTTGTGCTGTGCTCATGAGTGGCACAGGGGTGTGTTGGAGATGAATGCATCCATTTTTTGCACGACTTGGGAGTTGTCTACACAAAGAAACACTCTGCCGGACGCGCCTATAGACTGTACGTATCTGGCTGTCTGAATGAAGGCCCAGATTTTGGCATCTTTGCTGGAATGGTATGGACGCGGCAGGGCCAATTGGAGTGTTGTGCCATCTGGCCAAACCATGATGGAGGCGGAACCTGAGGGAAGGTTATCTCATGATCCATCTATGTGCACCCGTACCCAAATTTTCCGAATCCGGATGGTCCAGGGCTCTTTGCAGGCTGCGACATCCCCCACTCCGCAAATCTGATACCTGAAGAGCCATCGGTGGGTGTGGGTATGAGAAGACGTGGCCATATCATTTCTTTTCAAGATACTGAGCAGATTGGGGGAAAGGGTAGCGTGGCAGGGGTGCGGGCAAATCCAAGAGCAGTGGGTCCAGCTGGAAGTGTGGTTGTAGCGGTGGTATCTCTGATCCTGGTCCGGAGGCAGGGGCTGCAAGAAGAATTATACACTTTGTCGCGGACTGGAAAGCACGTTTGATGGACATCAAATTGAACAATACTGGCCTTGGCTTGACTATCATAGATCTGCACTGTTCCTGTGAACCACCAAGTGGAAGATTCCACGTGGATGCGCTCAACTGGAGCCAGTCGGTCAACAGGGCATGGGTTCCAGTCTCCATATCCGTGGCACCTCCCCCCCAGTGCGTATACGGCGTCCAAAAAGGCGTTTTGGAGCCAGTTTGTTTTTTTGTTGGTGAGGGATTCCTTGACCCAGTGATTGGTTTGACGGGGGTCGTCGCCTTGTAGGTATCCGACGGAGTAATTAAGAAGTTGAAAGCGCATGAAAATCTAGAAAGAAACGAGGTCGAAGGCTCCATCGCGCCCACCTGTGTGTCTCGTTCTTGGAGACAGAAAGCCGGAGAGGCGTCCGTGTGTGGCCAGGTTTTGCCATATGCACTGTTCTACTGAGTGAAGCTGTGCATCTGAAAGGGGGCCGTCCCTCTCATGGCTCGCAATTCTGTTTTGTTCACGATCATGTTGAGTCCCAGTTCTCTGGCGGGGCCATCAAACGCTTCGAAGACTGTTTTGACGTCTTCGATGGATGTGGCAGGAAACAAAATGTCATCCACAAAAGCGTGAATGCTTTTTTAAAGCCCCCACTGAAATTTGGTGTTGAGGTAGAAAAACGTTCAATGCAGGTAGAGGATGAAAAGTAATGGACTGAGAGGGCACCCCTGGCGGACTCCTCTTTCCTGCAAGTGACCTACAGTAGTGGTATCCTTAACCAGTGGTTCGTCATATGCATGGTCATAGAGTCATTGTATGGAGGCAATGAGTTCCTTGGGGAGACCATGACCCTCAAGGTTGCGCCACAGTACCTGGTGGGGTACACAATCAAACGCTTTATTGAAATCGATATATAAATGATAAGGTCTACCTTTACCTTGTGACATGCGAGCCACCACTTCGTAGATGTGGTCTCCTTAGCGATGGTGGACCAGACCACCGTGTTGGCAAGGGTGAATAAGACAGTGCTGCTCTGTTTCTGAGTTGAGATGTTTACAGAGCCAATCTGCAAACAGTTTGACTACGGTCCGAATCAGGCATATGGGGCGGTAATTTTGTGCTCTGCAAGCATCCGCTTTTTTGTAGAGGAGGCAGACACTCGAGGCAGACGATTTGAATGGGGTGCCTTCGTGGACGATCATTGTCAGCGCCCTAAGCAAAAACCTTTTAACGGCTGGGGGGCAGATTGCTTCTCCTGTGACATAGTTTCAGGGGACTGAAGGGGTTTAGCCGAGGTACCAGAGGGGCACTCAGGAAGATATTGGATGTCAGAGGCATAAGTGTTCTCGTCCACCTGAAATGAGGGGTCAGCCCAGAGGGGGGCTAAGCATTTAGAGAAGACTTTGCCAACAGCGTCTGGCTCCAGTATCAGGCGCGGAGGTTGCTGCTCAGTGTCGCAGACCTGAATCGATTTACGTGTTCGCGTGTGTAGTGACTCTTGAACCGCCCATTTAATCTTAGTGCAGCGGGTCATGGAATAGTGGAGTTGCCTTCTCCTTTGTTTGGCGAGCTTGGCTTTCCAAGAGTCGCTTACAGTTTGCAATTCGCGGAGAACTGCTTCACGTCACTCTCCACCCCGTGGAAGCCTCGACTGTAAGGTCTTGAATTTTTTTTGAGCGATGTGTCTTCATGTTCGTAGGCAGGGCGCATGATGTTTTGGAAGGCCAGGGAGATCTTTTTGCAAATCGTTGTGATGTGCTCCACAAAGAGAGGAGAGGAAACTGGTGAACGGTAGGATTGTGCCGACTTTTCCAGCGTGGCGAGGTTTGCCTGTAAGTGCTCTACTTCGTCCTGTGTAAGGCGTCGAAAAAATGTGCTAGGTAAGGGGGGTGCAGGGTAGACGGAGTGGAAGGAAGCTGAAAGTGGCAGTAAATAGGATGGTGATCACAGGACTTGTGCTGAGAACAGATGTCTGCAGTTTTCAGTTTGAAGGAGCTCATGGACACAAGGGGGGGGGGGGGTGAGCATTAGATGTATTCTGGTGTCACAGGGAAGGAGGGGCGATTTCTAACTGGTAAATGCGGAAATTGTGCGGTGTGTTGCTCGAAAGGTGTCAGCTGCCCAGTTGGTAGTAAGCCAGCTCCAGTTATTGCGCGCCACGCCATGGGAGGTCAGAAGACTGGGTTGAGCGTTGAAATTGCCCCCTAAAACGTGGTAAGGGTATTTGTCAAAGACCTTGGCTAGTGACCTTTCCAGCCCGGAACCTCGTGGTGGTTGTGCCTAGAGACAATTCAATAGAATGACTGGGTGTCCCCGGAGGTGGAGCTCTGCCAGGCAAAGTGCCCCCGGGCAAGGGGAATGTAAGGAGAAGGGATATGGTGAGAGGCGTGGCAATTTGACCATGGTCGCCCCTTCTGCCCCGGCAATTGCATTAGAAGTGAATGCTTTTGGTGATGACTTTTGTTGAGCCCAGGCAAATGGCAGGTCTGGGCGGCGGTTGATTTCCTGATAGTATGTTACATGGTATCGGGCGTCCAGGTTGGCCAGAAAAAATTGTTCTCGTGAGTTTTTGCTGACCTTATGAGATCTGATTTTGAGCAGAGGAGAGCCATGGCACGAAGGGGGCGGAGGACGCCGATCATTAAATGGCGGGGGGGGGGGATGGGCGAGTGAGGCAGGGGCGCCAGGTCAATGCCGTGCTGCTGGCATGGATGAGGTTCTGGACCTTGGTCATTGTCGCTGGGATGTGCGACTTCCAAGGGGTGGTGCCGTTGGGGGTGAACGTTCATGCCCTGAGCTTGGTTACGAGGACTGATAACACGCCAGATTTTGTCTGTGCTAATCCATTCTTTTTAAAGCGTCTTGCAGTGATGGATTCATAGGTACCGACCAGGGTCCCACTTGTAAGACTGCTGATAATACTCGTTGTCACGCAGCACACCATTATCTGTGGCACAGGGCCCCAGGGGAGTGGTCGAGGGGTGTGGGAGCCGTTGAAGGGTGTTCTGGTGACACGGGGATGAATGAGTGTAATCACTGTGGCTGTGTTTCGCTGTAAGTGATCGGTTGGTGGCCTGACCAAGCTAAGGCGAATAAAGTGACGTAGGAGGAAAGGCCAGCATCTGACTGATGCGGATACCTGGCGGCTGGTGTGTGAGCCCGTGAGCGCAGCAGTGGAAAACTGCCTGGTTTATCAAAGACAGCTTATACTGCAGAGGCTCCTGGCAGGAGGTTCATCTACTGAAACCTGGTGTCTGTGTGTACCACGCCTTGTGGTACGCAGCGGAAAGAGGGGCTATGTGGTGCGTCAGTGGGGATCATGTGCTTGTGGTGGTCGAAACCAGTGCTGCGAGGGTTTGGGGTTAGAGTTACTGGTACTGTTGGGGGGGCATATAGCTTATTTCAGTGTACACTGCCAGATTTTGTATGAACTCCAATTGCTTGGTTTCAGTTCTTTGGAGGTTCTGTGGCATGAACAGAGGGAGGCTTTTGCGTGCCAGCCGCCGTACTGTTTTGCCAGATTGCACATGCAATGTACAGCAAATGAAGACGAAGGTGGTGTGTGTGGGGAAGAAGCATATTTCGCTTTGCCGTAGCAGCGAAGAATCCAGGAATTCAAGTTCCTCGTTTGGATGCCCTGAAGGTACACCTGCGCGGATGTGGAAGTGAAGGAAGCGTTTCGCTTAGCTGTGTCGCTCTTGTGTTTGTACAGTGAGCTTGCAGCATTCAGAGTTGGCTAGAGGCATGCTCTGCCAAGTAAAGCCTGCCTGAACACTTGCAGATTCCGTATGACTTGCAATTGCTTAGGTTCAATTTTTTGGACGTTATGTGGCATGAAACAAGAGAGGCTCTTACGTGCCAGATGCCGTACGGTGGTGCCAGGTTGCAGATTTAATGTACAACGTATGAACACGAACGTGGTGTGGTGTGTGTTCAGGGAAGAAGCATACTTTGCTTTGCCGTAGCAGCGAAGCATGAAAGAGTCCTTGTTCCTCCTGTGGAAGTCCTGAAGGTACGCCGGCACGGCTGTGAGAGTGAAGGAGGCGTTTCGCTTAGCCGTCGCCCTGTTGTGTCTGTACAGTCGGCTTGCAGCATTCAAAGTAGGAAGGGGGCATACTCTGCGAAGTACAAATTGCCTGGTGTTTCTGTGCTCTGAATCCTCTGTCTTATTCCTTTGACTTTGTGTATGCAGCAACTCGATATGATTCCAGGTTGGTTGACCACTCGCCTGTAGGCACGAAGGAATTGCTGTGTGAATGTAAAGGGAAATCTGTCTTGAAATGGCGGTGGGTCTGCACTCTCTGTGCTCACCGGAAGTATGTGAACTCTCGCATACGAGGCGACTGTGCGCTGTGCAGTGTATCATGATGCCTGAATGATCTGTAGTATTGGTATATGCTACAGCGTCATGTTCGAGTCTAACAGCCAGCATGGGGCCATGAATGCATGAGCGGAAGAAACATACTTCGCTTTGCCGAAGCAGCGAAGCACGTTGATCCTGATGTGTTTCTTGCCAGTAGGCCATGACGCGGAGCGCCTCAAGGTGGCGGGTGTGGGCGTCGGTTGCATGGTGTGCAAAGGACACTGTATGCAAAGGGGTTGTGGGCAAGGGAACGGGACAGGAATAGAAATCTATTCTGAGAGTCGTAGAACGGCAGATAGGGCTCGTGTTTTTCATTGACGGGCCTTTATGTGCATTCCTCAATCTGCATCTTGCTTTGGTGGACAGGGAATGGTGCCAAAAACGAGACAAATTCTTCGTCAACGATTAACCTTTGGTCCGTCAACCATATCATATTCCCTTGGTTGGATACCATGATGCCATTGTATGCGCAACACTGAGGTGATAGCTCTGAACGAGTGTCCCAACGGTCTGTTTGAGAAGGGGATGCCTTCTACTTTTGGCAGGAAGCCAATAGTTGTATCAGACGGAAGATTCACTGTAGCAATCACAGGACCAAAGCATTGCTGATCTATGTGAGGAGAGACTCGAGTTTTTGGTTCATAGTCGCACATCGAACAGTAGTTGAGGGTTTCATGGATCCCACTCAGAGTCAACCATCGCTGGAGCTTGCTTTTGATTTCGTACAGGTACTAAGGGATGGGGGGCGCCGAAAGGACGTTATTCCCTGACTTGTCAAAGGAGTTACCAAAGTTGATGATGTTCGAGCGTCTGGACGTGTCCCATTGTGTGTCTGCTTCCAGTTTGCCCCGAATGGTTGTTTCCTCTTCATCCTCGACTTGGCCGGCTCCTTGTAGCCACCCATCTACCTCGTCGTTGGGCTCAGTTTCCAGGTCGGTAGTCACCAAAGCTATCTATCTTGGTGTATGCTAACATTGGTTCGGCATTCAGCTTTTCGTGTTGCTCGACGAGGTCTGGGACAAATTGTGTGGAGCCCAAGGACATACTGCAGCAGACCAGACCTGACCTTTCCTGAGGGGCCTTAGCAAAGGCCCCTAAGCCATTATAGGGCTGACGTGTGCTGTGTATTTGGGACTCAAGGATTTAAGGATAGTTATGATTTTCGATTGGGGCTAATGCCCCTTTGTTTCCCCGCACGCCCACTTGGTCCCTAGTTTCATCTTAAGAAATTTATCTTCTTAAGATGAAAGGTAAGAAGAGAAATAAGAAGAATAATCTGCTGAACTTTTTCTTTTGGGTTCCACCTTTTTGCCTACACGTTTTTGTAGTTTTACAGTTCTGGGGACTCTTTGCACCTTTGCAGTTGTAAACATTTATATATATCATTGCCGCTATGAAGTTGATGGAGTGCTTGCTTAATTATTAGGATTTGCCCAAATCAAAAATCCACCCCCTATTGTTGTGCACATCCGCCTTTTGTTTGCCCGTTTTTTTCAGAGCGATGGAAACCGCAATTCAACAACTACAAACAGCAATCAAGAAGATAACACATCAATACTCAGCTTATGGTGACGATGCTGCCACGTTACTAGCGGCTTTCTCTGATGGTTCTACTCTTGGTCGCTCCCTATTCCACCAAATCAACAAGAAGATGCAACTCACCGCAAAAAATGTTGAGCCGCACGATTTCACAAAAAACTGGTGTAGTCCTATACAAGCTGTGTGCTTGATTGTGGCACTTGGCCTCTCTCGGGCAAAATACTGGCACCTCCTGTCCTTTGCAAGTGCCAAGCAGCAGGCCTACTTCAATGCCACCGGGGTTCGTGTTCCCAATTTGTTCCCGGGTCGACGGACTGTGGAGGACACATGGAAAAGTCTCACAAGCCTTTGTACATTGGAGTCACCTACATGGTACAACAACACCGTCTCATTTTTCTGGCCACTCGGAGAATGGTTGGAATATGTGCAGTCCCAGGATGCTATCTGGGACACTGTTGCAGACCAGCAGGATGGTATCACATTGATTATCCGAGGCGATGGTTTTCCGGTTGCGGGATGTAGTTGGACGCAGTTAAATGTGTCCATCATGGACCATGGTCGCCATGCAAGGACAACCAGCCACATGTGGGTGATTTCACTGGCCTATGCAAGCGACAAGGACATGGAGGACCTGAAAATTCTTTGGAAAACGAATGTGGAGGTGTGCTGCGCTGCATTCTTCGTGATGCTTCATCGTAAGATGAACTTTTCATTGTAAGATGAATTTTTCATCGTAAGAAGAAAATTTAAGAGGAAAAAATTCTCTCTTCCCTGCAGGCCATTCAGCAAATCTTGACGACTGGTTGCATTTCTCTGCGGTGTGGCATGGTGCCGGGTACCTGCAAGTTTGGTGGCGACCTACCGTTTCTCTGTGGTATCCTCCGACTCAGTACAACTTGGATGGTTCCTTCCCCATTCTCCTCTGATATTTGGTCTGATGTGCACCAAGAACTCATTGGGTGGGAAAGGCAGAGAACACCTGAGGAGGACGCACAATGCAGAGGCAAACTGCCTGTTGTACAGGCTGGAAAGGGAGTCACATATGAACCCATGTTTGGCACTGATAGATCATAGTTTTTCCCTTGTATTCTACACATCATGATGATCTGTGGTAAGCTGATCTTATCCTTTACACGCAAGGTTGCAATGGACTTGCCCAACGACAGGGTGCGGCTGCTGAAAGCAACGTTCAAGGCTGCCAACATCCGATGGAGAGGGTTGCACAAGGAGTCTGCACCAGATGCCCAGGAAGCCCAGCGTCTGCTTTGCGCTTGGGATACAGTGGCACACGTGTTGAGCATTCACAGATCTGCAGCAGATCAGGCTGTGCTGCAGCTGGGTGAAGTACTGCGCCAACTGTATCACTCTGGGCCCACCGTTGACGGCTTGGAAGATCGGTTCGAGCTAGCGGCACGCAACTTCCAGTTGCATTGTGTTCCCCATTCCGTCGTATCTGTACATCCTCATCCATGACATGAAAACCATCATCAGCAAATGTCGCAACTTGGGAGTCGGTCTGGCGATGTTTTCAAACGACCTGACAGAAACCATGAATGGAATTATGAAGGGAATATACCTCCAGCACAGCAGCAGAGGGGGTGGTTCTGCAACAGAATATGGATTGGGCGAAGCCTTTGCACTAAGACAGACCATTCTGCATGTTTTTCTTTTGAATCATGCACATCTGGAAGCCCATGGCGTGCCACGACCCTGCACATCACGTCTGGCATCACTGGGTCGCTCAATACAGAAGCCAAAATGGACCAAGATTTGAAAGAATTGCTGGAGTTCAAGAAGTGGAAAGAGGTATGCTGTGAAAATAATGATGATACTAAGAATAATAATAATAACAATAATTTTTTCAAAAAAAAATTTGAAATTTTTTTTCGCCGGGATTTCATCTTAAAATTTCCTCTTAAGACGAAACCATTCATCGTAAGATTAAAAATTCGTCGTGCGAAGACAGAATATGGAAAAAACAGGAAAAATTGCAAAACCGGAAAAAAATGTATTCTTTACAGACAACGCCATTCCTGCCACCTCAGGCCCAGAAACAAGCTCCGGCACCCACGGTGACTCCAAGCAAGGAGCTGCCAGCTGCAGATCAATTGGTTCAAACACCAATACAATTGGCTCAGGACCCTGTGCGACAATTGGACCTCAGTGCCACGGACAGCCCGCGCAGTGCACTTGGCAGCCCCCTTTCTGAAGTGTCTGGCTACAAGCTATCTAGCCATCAGAAGGTGGTCCTGGAGGAACGCCACGTGAACCCAATCTTGTTGAAGTGCCTGGAGGATGATGTCGATATTCCTGGGCCGTCGACACCCATTTACACTGACCCTACCATGGTGCACGTGACACTCAATCATGCTTTTGGTCGTTGTCGGAACAAGCTTACGAAGCAGCACCAGAGCATGAGCCTGGATGCATGGGTTACAGCAAATCAGCTGGCTGGCCAACGACCTTTTGGTGTCCCATTGACTGAAAAGCAAAGAAAAAATGCACCCCGTCAGCCTCCGGTGCCTCCAACCGCCCTGCTAAAATTATTTGGAGTCATCTCGAAATTACATGGAGTTGTTGAGCTTCATACTGAAGCGGGGGAATGGATGCTATGGTTTTCCAGCACCCCCGCACCTGACATTTGGAATATTCCTATGCCTGAGGGCAAGCAGAGAGGGAGACCTCCAGTAACATCTGCGCCACCACCTGCTATGAGATCAACATCTGCCCCATTACAAGAACCAAGTGAGCCTCCATCACCAGTAGCAGCGGCACCAAAATGGAGCGCGACGTTGATGGCAGCCGTGACTGCTGGACTCCAGGAGAACGCGACAAAGCAGCGCCAACATGAGGTAGGCAACCTGTGAAGAGGTGCGCGCGTAACGTGCGACGATTCATCTTAAAAATTCACACCTTTGATTTTACCGGGCACAAAGTGGCCAAAACCCGGATTCTATCCAAATGGTTGACAAAATTGACACATCTTTGTTGTGCATTAAGCTTGTTTTGAAAATTTTGTGGTTTTCGCCTATCATTCATAATAAGAGTTGACGCATGGCTCATTTTGAGTGCCAAGATGTCATGCACATCCAATATTTCGGGCAAAACAAAAACTCAATTTATGTGGAGAAATGAATTACTTACTTGTACAACACAATACAAAATGGAAACCATTGCAATGTATGTAGACAACATAGACTGACCCTGATCTGACAAATAATTAATCGTACGAAGAAAGCAATTCGTCGTACGATGAAACGGAACGAAAAATGTGATTCGTTAATTGCGCTTTCCTCAGGTTGAAGCTGTTGAGCGCTCAGCTGTAGGAGTTCGATTTGTTGTGTGCAATATTGGTTCTGACCTTGGGGTTGGGCATGTTCTCACTGCAGAAGGCATCCTAAACTCACTGGGACGTGCACCCGCTCGAACATTGGGGATGCTACAAGCATTGGAGACCGATGAGAACGCAGCAAGAGCAATGCAGCATGAGCAGAAAAAGGGTGTTCACTGGGAGCCCTGGCAGAGCCCAGTGAAAACGGCAACAACAACTGTAAAAATTGCACAGCCCATTAACCCCAATGCCATGCGGACACTGCTTGCCCTCCAGGAACAAGCCACAAGGACGGGCACACCAAAGAGTAATGCAAAAAGTAATGAAAAAAGCGAACCGACAAAAGCAGCACCACCAGCCACCAGAAAACGCAAGTGGGAATCTGAGTCTGAAAACGAGGAGTCGGAACAACCTGACGAGGATGAAGGTGAAGACGAGGAAGAGGAAGATGACAGTGATGCCAGCGATGAAAGCGTCACCCAAACAACTCCAGCCAAAGGAATGAAGTGGTCGTATCTCTCATACCAGGCGGAGGCCACTGACGAATGGAAGGTGGCACCAGGGATCCCTCGTCATTTTTATGAGCCTTGAGGAACGAAAGTATCTGACGAACTAGTGGCTGAAGCGGAGCGGACTAAGAGCACTATCTATTGACTTCCTGACGTTGCGACCGACAAGAGCTGGAACGTGGAAGGTCAATACCTTGCTGCTCGCATCGTGTTCCGCACTCCCAAAGAAGCCGAGCTTTACTGCAAAGGCATGATGCTGGTACTGAGGAAGCGCAAGATGAAGGAACAGCAGCAGAAGGAGCGCGAAGCCCGCAAGGCACGCAAGGCAGAAGCTGCTGCAGAACCAGCTGCACCACCAGCACCAGCTGCAGGTCAAGAAAAGCCCGAGGAACAAACAGATAAGGTGTCAGAAGGTGCAGGTGCGAGTGGTGCAGCGCCTGACGGTGCAGAGGGCAACTGAACGTATCTATTTTGATTGCCATTGAGTGTCGGAAGCAACTGTTACGACTTTCACCGTTACTGTGTCAGATTTTGGTGCGGATTTTTGCATGTCGCTTCTGTCGCGCTAAATTCATCGTAAACTTTCATCGTACGACGAAATTATTCTTTGTACGACGAATTTTCTGTGAAAAACCCTTCCGTGCAAAAAGTTGCGGTGACAGGCAAAAACAGCGGCACACACGCGCACCGTATCTGCAGCAGGCGGCCTACCACAGATTTGGAACCAATGTGACCGAACGAATGAAGGCATGATGAATAAGATTTAATTTCAAGATTTTCATCTTAAACATTTCAAGATGAATATTGAGTTCTGATAAGATGAAACTAGGGACCAAGTGGGCGCGCGGGGTTGATTTATTGGTCTGTGTTGTTTCCTGTTTGTGAAAGACCCCACTTTGATTGATTTAATGTTCTGATTTGGATTTGGCCTCTGATTGTCCAATTATTGGAAGGATCTGCCTGCTCTGCTATATGGTAGCATTGTCGTGTTGAAGTTCTGCGATAATGTACGAGCCCATGATGAACATTTACTACGTGCGATCGCAATTGGTCTAATCCGTCTCATTGATCTTTGGGATTACTGACATGTCCTTGGTCCCTCTCACATCATCAACCCCAAACACCATTCAACGGTTAAAAGTACGCGAGCATAGCTTGGTGAGTCCGCCGGATCGGCATCGAGGCAAAATGTCCAATCGGAGAGATTGTTTAAACACCCCGAGAATATGGAGTACAGTTTTGGGGAATTAAAACGAGAGCATATCCAGGTTGTAGACAGAGACCGAGTTCCTGGCGGAGGGTGATATGGTTGGTGGGGGTACTGCGGGTGTTGCTGCAGGGTTTGAGCTTGGGTCAGGTTTAGGGTGTGGTTTTGGCGTCGTTGGGGACGCCATTTTTTGAATGTGGGTGCTGCGGCCGGTGATGCTGGCGCTGGTGACGGCGGTGGCGGCGGTGCTGGGTGATTTTGAGGGGTGAGGCACGCGAGAGGATGCCGGAAGTGTCATGGACGCAGCTAAAAAACGTGCTCGGGAAGGGCAGGGTGGCATTCATCATACACTGGGCCAATATTCGCGTGGTGTAATAAATATGGGTACAGGATTCCCATGTCAGGGTCCGTAGCGCGTATGACAATGTGGTTCAGGGGGACACATGGACAGGCAGCGTTCCGGTCTCGCTGCAGTGTAGCTGGTGTGTATGTGAAACGCAGGCGATACAACAAATTACCCACAGATGCAGAGCGTCAGGGCTTGATCATGACTCTATTCATGTAATACTGTTTCTGGCAACGGGGGGCAGGGCTCCGGCGGATAGCCGAGCGTGTCATGTCCACAAATGGACCACACAGCAGGCGGCAGGAACCAGGCAAACACACTGGTATTTCCTTGAAGAGTGAACCTTTTTGCTGTGTACATTCCCTGCGTAGTCGTGCACGCACACGCTCAAAGAGCTGGCGCCATAAACAGACACCCACAGGATGTTCAGACACCGACAGCAAGCTCAGAGCCTCCTTGGCGCTTAGCGTAGAGTGCTTCCCATACACCTCTGATCGTACCATCGACGTAAATTCTGTGGGGAAATGGGCGGCAGGTGCCAGAGCCCCCTTCAGAATCTGTAAGTACTTCGGGGAGCTACAGGAGGGGCATGCAGTGTTTACGTTCCGTGGAATGGCTCGGAGCCAGCATGTCTCCTTGCGCATGCAGTCTATAGGCATGGCGATTTCCACAGGCACCAGCACCCACCTGTGTGCCCCAATGGATGCCATTGGAGCATACGTTTGGGCCATGCTCCATGGCTTGTATTTGCCACGTGGAAATTTCTTTAAAGCCCAAAGCATTTTGCCAAAGTGCTCTTCGGCACGATCAAATGCCTGCCTACTGTGGTGGCCTACGTCGTATGTGTTCCATTTGCGTTTGCTGTGTCAGTGCTAGTACTGGATTGCTCCTAGGCAGCCAATGTATATGGCCCCTAGTTCCATACAGAATCGTATGTATACGCAGGGGCCACGACGGAACACGCACAAAGGGCTGTATGTCGTGCCCATGAGGTAGCACACACGCTGGATCCATGCTGTGGGGCAGCAGCCTAGCATTTTTCGGATGGTGTCCAAGGATTGGCCAATGGTGGTCCAGTCCCTGGTGCCCGCGAGGGCACGCTCCTTGCGGGAGCGCTCGTGTTCCCATATCCGTTTCCAATCTGCCCTGACCAGTGAAATATTCACACGCTCACACATGCGTAGCATGGATGGGTGGTATGCACTCTTGTAGCGCACTTGCAAAGTTTGGGCGAAGAAGGTGTGTGTGTCAGGTGACCGCAGGGGCCACTTATGTCGCGCTGGTTGGTTCTAAACAAGCATCACTCGCACCTGAGATGCAGTGGGCCTTATCAGAGTTGGTATGTACACATCAAAATCGTTAAGGATAGCGAGGACGCCACCAGTAAACATAGAAGCTTGACAGGTACACCAATGCCAGAAAGCGTCACAACACGCTGCAACAATCAAAATTACACGGCAAGGTGTGGAGGACATCCACAAAGCGCGCAGCCTCGACTCGGCGAATATGACATTGGGACTATCATCAGAGAGAACACAAACGAGCGCGTTGATGCTGTTGGAGCAATCAACAGGCGGTGTATCAATGGGTGCATCGGCGTGTATCGGTGAGTAAAACAACTGAAAAGCACTAACGCACGCGGTGGTACCTACCTGAAGGCACGTCCCACATGCAGCAAAGAGAATGTGGGCCATCTCGTAAGAAATCGAGGCCAAGTGGATGGGCTCGTAGGTAGCCAAAACCAATTTTTCATAGTCCTCCCATGCATCCAAAAATTCTCGTAAGAGGGGTCTCGGTTCTTGGAACCATGAGAATGTACTCCGCTTGGCGGCATACAAGCTCTATCCCTTAAGCAAGAGTGGGTGGTGGAATAGCATAGAGCGAAAACGCCACAAGAGCAGGGCATCCACATGGGACATGGGGACAGGGTCGGCGACTTCAAAAATGAATTGACGCTGGGACACATTTTTGTTGAACCAGTATGGCGAGTCGTTATGACATTGTGGGTATTTTTAAAAGACCACTTGTGACTCCAAATGTGTAATTGTATTTTCACATCGTTTGATGTCGTAAAGGATGGACGCCATCTCCTTACAGTAGGGGAGGGTGCTCGCATGGAGATCCTGAATAAATTGATCGACCCGGTATGGTGTTTCCTCCCCATGTGATGCATTACCTCAGGGCATGCGCAAATCATGTCAGTAATCGTGTTCCCTTTTGAGGCGCAAGAAGAGGCGCCAAACAGCGTTGTAAACCCAAACGGGTTCGTCGTGCAGCGCCCATTTTTTCGGCGGTCCCTGTTGGCGCCCCGTTGGGCCCATCCTGGGTCGTGAAGGCCCAGTTAGAAGTGTTGGCGGCCCGGTTGGCTCCATTCTGTCCGGGTGGAGTTGCCGTGGCAGAGGACGTCGTGTCATCCTTGCCACCCTTACCAAAGAGCTTCTCCATGCAGGCAATAATGTGGGCCTCCATGGTATCCACTTCGCGAGTGTAGGTGTCACATTTGTCCGACAGGTTGTGGAAGTTGGACATTTGTGCGGCAATATCCGTGGACACTTTGTCCCGCCATTTTTCGCCGGCTTCATTGCTTGCTTCCCATCGGCGTTCGGCCGCCCCCACAAGTTGCCTGGCATAGCGTGATGAAGGGTTTGAGTCATGGCCGCCGTCAAGCGGCCCATTATGCGTCGTGTCGTTGCCCGCGGCGTCAACAACCGCAACATCGTCATTGGTTGTAACATGAGCACCAAGTTTAATCCGCGTACGTGGTGGTTGCTCGTCTTCATCCATATCATCACTTACCTCAACTGTATCAGCATCTTCGACATTGGTAGCAACCGTTTCCGGAGTTGCTTCGTCAACATGATCGCGTTTAGCTCTTTTGCTTGACTTGTGTTTCTTTTCTCCCTTCCTTTTGCGATTTTTCTTCTTCTTCTGTTTCGACCGTCTTGAAGCCTCGGCTTCACTACCGCTAGTTGAGTCGCTCGTGGAGGGGGAATCAGAAGAGGATGAGGGAGTGTTCGATGAGCTTGATGACTCCGAATCTGAGGTGTCATCATGGCGGAGCTTCGCCTTCAACTTCCCTTGTGCTCCCGGGTCAAGACCTTTTAGTACACGGCGCACTTCCTGAGTGGAAGCCAGATTGGCCACGATGTCAAAGTCACCGACTCGGCCCTTTTTTAGGCACTTCAGAGCATCCTGCATATGGGTGGAGTCTTGGAAAGAAAATAGGCACACAACATAGAGGATGTTTGATCCCGCTGAGGTATTTGGGTAGACACACCTGCATTTTGGGAGTTTTTTGCGTAGATCCTCAAGTCTTTCGCGTGAAGTGGCTGCTTGAAGGCCGGCAAGCAAAACGGCTTGCTTGGTGTTCTTGGGGTTGCTTAACTTGAAATGCGAGGTCCTGACCAAGGCAGAAAGCCGATGCTCGTGTTCATGTTGGATGAGGCCACGTGCTTCGTACGCAAGGTCATGAATACCTTGCAATTTCTGGCGAGCCTTGCATTTGTCCGAGCTGTGTTGTGGAGACCCACAATGGTGGCATAGGGAATAGTCGATATCAGGGGCGGACCCATGCTTGTCCTTGTTTCTATTCTTGTCCAAATACGCGTCTTTCGACGATGAGTCACGCCATTGCCCTGACCCACCTTTACCCCTTTCGTGGCCTTTGCCGCGGCATTTGGACTTGCCCTTGCCCTTGTCCTTGTCCTTGTTGGCGTTGCCCTTGCAACTGCCGTTCTCGGTCTTAAGCTTCGCCGAGAGGCGTTGCTTATCGTAGCACTCAGAAATGAGCAGGGCTGCCTGGTTCATGCCCCGGACTGCGATCAGCATGAGTGATTCGTGGTCCAAGGGCAGAAGCAGGAGACCAACACCTGCGGCAAGGGCAAGATGCCGGACCACTACAGGTGTACTATCACCTGTGCTTTCTGCGGCGAGAGGAAGCACTACGAGCGACGTCAATAGCGGACGGGTTTAATACTGTGGCGTGGGAAGCAGAGCTAACCAACAGTATTGACGGAGCAATACAGAATTATGCAAGCATAGCACAATAAACGCTCATCTGAATTATGCTGAAACAGCGAGAGAAGGTACAGTGTATAGTCGATCCACAAAATTAATTGAGGCAGGAAAACAACGAAAAACGCGTAAAATACACTGTATCTGTCATGATACATGCAGTGCCATGGCATTCCCTGAGACGTCCGGGACGAGTACGAGGCGACGGCCGAGCGCAAGGCGAGGACCCTCACCTACGAGGACTTGTCTGTCCTCCTATTGGAGCTTGCACTGCAGAAGGCGAGTGACCAGCACCTGAATGCCTATCGCCCTGGAGAAGGCAATGCCGCGAACCAGGGCGGAGGGTACCAAGGACCTCAACTTAGACAGGAGACTATCCCCAAAAATGCTTGCTACCGTCCACGTCCAGGTGCGCTAAGCCCGACAAGGACAAGAACTAGGACAAGTCCGGGGAAACACCAGTCCTACACCAGGGGGGAACCCTGAGCCCTTTGGTGGGCAGCCGAACCCGGGGCCTACGACTCGGTCCCGGACGTAAGCCCAGCAAGAGCAAGGGGCTAAGCGTGGCAATGAATATGGGGACGAGTCTAACCCCCGTAAATGTTCCCGCTTCATGCGGATGGCGCGAAACCTGCGCAGGAAGGCGTTTGACGTGACCTGTCTTGCTGAGTTCTGACAGGAACGCTCTGGAGGATCGATGGACTTGGTGTTCTGAGTATGAATCCGTCTTAGGGGGCGACAATACCTGGGGGTACCGGATACGGGGGCCAATATATTTATTGTGGCCAAGAAAATATTACCTCGTGGGGACCTGAAGAAGGTCATGCCTACCGCTGCCATACGGATGGGGGACGGCCACGTGGTGCACAGCAGTGGGGATTCGGAAGTCTACGTGCCTATGGGCTCCAGGAGCATTACCCACTGGTTCTACGTGATGGATACCGAGGCCTTCGACTTCATACTGGGGGCCGACTTCTTCGTCGAGCACGCCCAGATACTATCCCTAACGCTACAAGCACCCTACGTCTTCCATGTGCACCATGGTGACGGCCGGGAATGCGTACCGCTGGAGCAGTGTGAGCACACCAAGCCACCTGAGGGTATGCAAGAAGGAGCCCTCTGCCATGATGGTAGCCCCCAAGACGGAGCACTATCAGCTCCTTGGGGCTGTCCTAGACCAAGGTCTGATGGAGTTGGGATACTTCCGGGAAGACCTGAATGTAGAGCTGTTCGCCAGCGACAAGCAACATGTCCTGGACCTCAACTGCAGCAAGGGTAAAACTTGCTGCTACAAATTGTACTGGCCCTCTTTCGGGGGCGCCTACGGGAACCCTAGGTTCAGTGAACTGGGGAACCTCTTGACCAAGGTGGCCTTGGAACGTTCCCGTATGGTCCTATGATCCCCTGATTGGGGAGCCCATGGGGGAAATGAGTACTGGGGTACTCTATTGGAGAAGCTGACGCTCACCTCTGTCTAGCTGTCCGACGACGCCATCTACGTGCCTCTGGGCCGTAATACGTCTACTGGGAAACCAGGAAGGGGGGGCATGTTAAGCGTTGTGGACAGGGGCCTGGCCCCAGTACCCTCGGAGGATCTGGATCCTGCAATTGTCCAGGAAATTTGACGTGAGAGCAGTGGCTACCTCCCCGATGTCCTGAAAGACCACCTTCGGCCTGGAGACGCTGCTGAAAGTGCCCCTGGGGGAGACGAGTACGTTGTGTCTGACGCTGCAGCCCCCAACTCTCCCTGCCATGTACCTAATCCTGACAGTGGTCTCAGAGTGTGGGTGATTCTGAGCTACCCAGCTCAGTACACTCTGATGACGAAACCGAGCATGATGCCTTCTTCGTGCAGACGTGCGTGGAGGAAGTGGACAATTCCGAGTACGCTACCCCACAGAAACCCCTTCTCTCCATGAGGGGAGAGGAGCCCCGGGACGAAGAGTTCGATCGCGGATCCAGGCTGAGAGAGTACATGGACTCCAAGAGAAGATTGGTGGCAAAAATACTATGCTATGCTAAGCCTACCCGCCGCCCATGGCCGTTGAAGCAAGGGTGTCTGGCAAATATCTCCCAACTGAAGGAGGAACCTGAACAGAACATCACCACTTGGCAACGGGAAATGGATCTAAAGCTCATGAAAAGAGTATGGGGTGCCCATGTGAGGACCCCTGAGGAAGATGAACTCTCAGAGGAATGTGTATGCGAACCCCCTCGAGTGTGCCTATCCTGACACCGGCCCCCTGAGACTGTAGAACGGGACATTCGATACGACTATCAAGGGCTAAAGGACACAGCCAAGGACATACAGCCGGTTGAGGACCACCTCCCTGCTTCTATTCACCAAGGGGCAAGCAATCTGCACTCTAATGAGGATCTGGAGGACACGATCAAGCTCTTGGACCCTAGAGTACAGAAACTGATCAGGACCTACCTGGAGGTGTTCAGTGAACTACCCCCTCCAGCCTCCCTTGACAAGCTGGTACAAATGAACCTCAAGCTGAAGCCCGAGTTCGTGGGTGAGAAGATTGGTCGGAGGCCCTACTCGTCTCCTAAAGATCAGGCCGATGAGATCCAGCGACACATACAAGAGTGTAACAATGCTGGCCTGGTTTCTGGAATACAAGGATGGGGACTACCCCGAACACTGCAGCCCCTGTTTCCTGGTGGCTAAACCTGGGTCTACAGCCAAACGGCTGGTGGTGGACTATGGAGAGCTCAACAAGAAAACGCTGAACCACTCGGGGTCTATTCCTAACATGGAGTCCACGCTAGAGAAGATAGCCCTCTTCTGCTACAAGATGAAGATGGACAAGCGGGGTGGTTTCTGGCAAGTGGATCTGACCCCCAATGACCAAGGGCTCCTAGCGTTCATCACCCCTCAGGGGAGGGTGTTCAGGTGGAAGGTCATGCCCTTTGGCGTGGCCAACACTCCTGCTCTTTTCAAGAACTGCTGAACAAGATCCTGTCCATCCTACGTCTGAGACGTTTGGTGCAAGAAGTCGTATCCTGAGGCGCGCAGATGCAAGCACACATCGATGATTTATGCCTGGGAACAAATACCCAGGAGGACCACCTAATCCTCTTGGGCAAGGTCTTTTGGAACTTCAAGGAGAACCACACCAGACTCAAGCTGGAGAAGTGTGAGTTCATGCAGGTGACTATCCAGTACCTGGGGCTCGACATTGGCGATGGGTGGTGGACCCCTGCGGCCTCTAAGGCCAAACCCCTGATGGATGCCAAGGTATGACATGAAGACCCCAAGAAGGGACTCCATGATGTACGCAGCTTTATTGGGGCTTGCAATTTCCATCGCCGCCACATCAAGATCTTCACCTACACCAGCACCATCCTGACGGACCTCATCAAGAAGAGTACTACCTGGCGCTGCGGCTTTCAAGAGGAACAGGCGTTTGACGAGCACAAGGACAAATTGGCCAACACTAAGTGTTTGGGCGTGCCTAGGGCACAAGGGAAATTATCCTGGTGACTGATGCCAGCAACGTGGGCGGAGGTGGAACGTTGTTCCAGTGGCAAGCACTAGAGAAGGAGGAGTTCGACTCGGCCATTTCCCCATGGTTGACTGATGGACTGAACCGAGACGGCACTCTCAAGCACAGCTACCCCGACGACAAATGGGTCCTGGTTCCCCTGGGCCATTGGAACTTGAAATGGAACCAGGCCAGGGGTAACTACTCTACCTATGAGCAGGAACTGCTCGCGGGTATGGTGGTGCTATCCTCTCAGTCCCAACCCTCGGGGAGCAACCCTGTGGTTTGGCTGTGTGACCAAGAACCGTTCCGCACCGCCCAGAAGGGACCCCAATTTGAGAAGGCTAAGCTCAGACGCTGGTGGGCCTGACTGAGGCAGCAACGGCTCTCAGTGCACCATATCCAGGGCGTCAAGAAGAAGGGTGCGGACTACATCAGCCGCATCACCTTCGACGACATGATTGGTACCAGGTCTGGAGAGTTAGCCCAGGAGGCGTGCAGGTGTATGGATGTACACCTTCAAATGACCATGACCATGATCAGACCTCTGGATGGACTCCAACAAGTGGAGTACCTGAAAGAGTTTTGCGATATCTACAATCGCCTGGAGAAGCGTCTGGAATCCGTCCTGGTCAACCAGGAGCATTGTAAGCGGGGCAGGACCTGCCTGTGGCATGAGGACCGGAACGTCGTGCCTAGCGATCGTATCCCCGCAGTCCTCAAGTGGACCCATGAGTCTAGTGGTCATGTTGCAGCTGATCGTACCTTCGAGCTGTTCAGTAAGTGGAGTGATGACCAACTATGGAAAACCCTCCAGCCCATCGTGGACACGTGCCCGTGCAGGTGCTGTAAACCTGGGGATATTAGGTACAGAGGTCTCTACTCGACCCGGCCGATCCCACACTGTGCCAACAGTGTACTCTATGTGGACTACAGTTCGGGGGCTACGACTTCGCCCTAGTGGTGACCTGTGGGTTGACCAGGTTTACCCGTGTGTTCCCATGCACTTAACACATCACGGGTAAGGAGACTATCAAGATACTCTTCAAAGACTGGTTCTCTGTCTATGGGGCACCTAAAGAAATCAATTCTGACGAGGACGTCAGAGTGCTGACAGTGGCTGGTACAAGAGAGTCCCGAGGTCCCTCAATTTCCACGTGCCCACGGGGATTCCCTATACTCATACGACTAACCCCCTATGTGAGCCGCAGATCCGAGTTCTCAAGGAGATTGTCAGGATATGGTGCAAGACTGAGCGCACGAAAGACTGGGTGAGACTGAACCCCGTCATATCCCTGATGATGAACTCTCAGGAGAGTTCAGCAACTGGCTATCCGCCTCATAAACTATTCATGGGGCACCGGGCGTGGTTCCTACATGCTTCCTATCCTGAGGATTCCTACTCTACGGTGGAAAAAAAGGTGAAGGAGCAACAAGAGAAGATTGACAAGGCCAGGGCTACTCTCCAGAGAGTGAGGGAGCAACAGTGCAACAAGAAGAACAAGCACCGAGGGCCTACCTCCTATTAGGAGGGAGATTGGGTGCTGGTGCACCACAGTCGGCTATCCTCCTGGCCACGCTCCACCAGCGATGACTGCTACTTTGGGCTCTACAAGATCCTGTCTGTGGATGGTAACCGCATCACTGTGCGGTGTTCTCCCCGACTAGGGGGCACCCTGGTGTGCGCAGCTCAACAGCTGAAGCGCTACTACGACCCAGAGGACCTCTGTGGGGAAGAATGGGAACTGAACGACAAGGAGATCGCCACTCTGGACCTACAGGGCGCTGCCAGCCCTATGGAAGTAGGAGGAGAACTCCCTCACATGAATGCCGAGGAGATGGCTAAGAAAGGCTTCTACCTACATGTCTTGTTAAAGCTTTGAAAACTTGTAAATATTTTGACTCCTCCATCCTTTCGAAACTCCGCTCACTCCTCAACACCACAGAACACATCTTGATTTTTTTAAATCCAAATTTTCGTCATCCTCATAGTTTCACTCCTCTGGACTTCTTGACGATGACCCGTCTCAAACGCAGGCACAACAGCAAACACGAGGTCCACAGATCCACAGCCCCAAATCGTCCCAGAAGAACTCGCCATCAGAGCGAGTGCAGAAGTAACCCATTGCGGCCTAAACAACACAAATGATGCTGATGACGCACAGTTTAAAATCAATGATTTAACACTTCAGTGGTACAAATTTAAACTCAGAAAAACGCAAAATCTGGCAAGCACTCGATCTATATGTACAACTCCTGTGCTCTGGCCAATGCGCACGCGTGATTTGCGCGGCTTACACTCATCAGTACCACCACCGTCGATTCACGCCATCAACTAAAATAAAAGCATTGCATACACAGACCACCACCCTATGACCAGACCTGACAGAACAAACTGCTGGCTTGTGGGGAATATTACACACCCACCCCCAGCCCAAAACACCCAGCCAAAGGCTGCAGTGCTGCAGGTGGGTGTTTTGGCGAAAAAAATGACAATTTGACACACTAGCCTGCACTTCACCAACCATCCAACCAATAGAGTGGAAATTAAAACAAGACAAGACACTTCAGCACCCCCCCACCAACAGTGCCAGCCCCTCAGGGTTGCATGTCGCATCCTGAAGGTCAGGGGCATCTGGAAAATGCCCCGTTGTCCCAAAAAGGTCCACACCAGTGGCGGGTCTGGGCTCTGCAGCGCCCTGCCAACGCAAATGGCATGGGTTTATCTGGGACAATTTCATTGTCGTCCCATTACCATATGATGAATGATGGAAATTGATCGCAATAACAAGGAAAAAGGAGGTCGTGCACCACAGATTTGAGTCATCCAGACTCACTGCGCCCATAGATAAACAACAGATAATATACATACCTCAACCTGTATCTCGGAATATCTCTGTGCCCTTCTATATCTATTCACTATGCACTGCACACCATGGCTGCCATACACACACAAACACCCCACACAACCCACCATGGTGGCCTCGCCACTCTTTCATGTTCACCAAGGGTGGCGTTTCCTCACTTTCGGGGAAGGGTTTGGGGTGCAGGAAGCTACCTGGGAACCCCGTTCTGTCTTTGTCCTTCCTGAGGGACATCTAAATTCTGTTCTGGTCGACTACTTGTCCCAGTAGGACCTAGCAGAGTAGCTGAGGCTCGCTGAAACCCTAATCTCGCTAAAGAAGCCTAAGGATTGAACCCTTCCTATACCTGCCTATGTATGTGTGAGTGTGCTGAGCCTGAGGACCTATGAGCAAGGTGCAGAAGTGGTGTCCTAATTATGCCCAAGTCTGCCCCCTTGCTGAACCCGGCGGGTGTCCTTACACAGCGCGATGGGGTACCCCCGACGTCTCTCTGCCCCTAGGTGCCCAAATTCTGTGATGGCACCCGAAAGACCTGGGTGAATACCCAGCGCTAACAGCAAGGTATTGCTCTTCTCTATCTACCAACCTACTACAGTGGGGGGGTGGCGAAAAGCTACGAGGCAGGAAAACGCCTGTTTGCTAAGGGACCAACACCTGGACTACCACTGGCACTGTCCACTAAAAAGCCTAATAAGATTTCAGGAAACCGGGGGGACAGTGACACACGCATTACAGGTCCTACACACTGTACTGTGACACCAGCTCTTCAAGGATGAGCGAGCCCCGCCGTGCTCTAGCCCTCACCCAGGCCTACCACACGTACACTCACACGCTACTGAAGAAGACACGGGCCCTAGCTGTCCACGTGTGAAATTGCAAGAAGACACAGCGCTACTAACCAGCTGTGGCGTAACAGGGACGTTACTACACGCTTCCCTGCTAGGGCTTGGACGGAAGGAGTGCTCCGTTGGCTTGCACAGCGAGAGTACATGTTGTCCATAAAGAAGACGTTCTTTTGCCCTCTTGTGATTGCTGGATCAGGGCCCCTGTTTAGCAGGGCTTTGCAGTGACAGCAATTCACCCTGATCCTTTCCCACATGAAAGATGCACATGCACAAATGTTTGGCCCTGCAATGTAACAGGCTTCGCTGTATTATGCGGGTCTCCGACCTGAAAATAATCGACTATTGCCAAACCTTCCTATCAAGCAGGCAAGCTTATGGAACTCTGCCCGTTCTCTTAAGGAACGCAGGGCGGAGCCGGGGGTAACCTAAGCAAGGGTTATACCGAGTGCACCACCCATGGCCTACCCTTTTTATGTGTCATATGCATGCACAGGTTCAGGTATCTGGTGCACTGCCCTGCACTTGTTCTGTGTTACACGTGCTCCGTGCACAGCTGTGCACTTCCCCTAATCACCTACCATTATCAATCCCAATGCAATCCATCCATACAATCAAGGATACGAAGACTCACCCAGGGGGCGGACCCTTCTGGGCTTACTCACCTTACCTACCACTGAAGAGCAAGAGAAAGGGAAGAAAAAACGAACACAAACAAAACGAAGCGAGTATGCACTCGTGTGTATGTTATAATCAGAGCTGCAGAAAAAGGGATGTTGTGGTGTAAGAGCAGTTGTCACAGGTGCCTCGCCTTGCACCGGGGCGCAGGACCGGTTGCCCCCCGTGACAACCACTCTCTGGCCAAAGGCCATGTGTTTTGTCCTGACGTAACCTCGAATCCCCTGACATCTTCGAATCTATCTTTCTATCTTACAGCTTTGGTACTGTACACGAGTGTGTATGCCTAATCAGCAAAAACAGGAGGCAGGCACTGTGCAAGCACTGCGTGTGACCAGGAAACACCTGTTGTTTTTTTCTTTTTTTATGATTTCTCCAATTTTCGATTCTTGAATTTTCCTGTGAGGAAGGGTGGAATCTCTACCATTATGATTTCGTGTGATTTTCGTCATTTCTTTATAACTATGTCAGATACTGTTAAAATTTTTTTTTTTTTCGTTTTTCCGGCCATGAATCAGGATGCGCCCCTGCGCGCCCTTTTTCTCTGCGTTTGCACTCATGCATTCAAAAATACTTGTGATGACAAAAAGAGACGTAAAAATGTGCATTTAATGCACATGCTGATTCTGGACAGGTATGTGCCCTCAGAAAAGCTTTAGGCCATCATCTGACGGATTTTGGTGTATCGTCGATCGTTCATCCGTAGTCAGACCCTCATTCTTTGCATCTCCTCCATTCAGATGTCCCCGACTGGCTGAAGCGAAGTAGGTTGCTTTCTGGCCGAACCGCAGCCTCAAGGAAGACTGTCCAGGATCCAAAGACCCCATTAATGGGGCAATTAACTGTTATGCCACCCCCCCCCTTTGAGGACAGGACAGGTACCGCCTGAATGTACGAGTATGACCCAGAGCAGAAGCGCTGACCGTGTCCTGCGTTGGGTTTTGCGTTTTGCCATTTGAAGGGAGGGATGCCTGAGTATATGACTTTACACGCCCATTCTAACCCCCTACCAAGCCACAGCCGCCCGAGGGACGCGACTAAGCGCAATGGGGGCTGTTGGTGATTGTTACGACAAGGCAAAAACTGGTGATGCCCTGGTGCAGTGCCCCTTTTTCAGTGTGTGGGAGCTTATAGGTAATTTTTAAAAAGATGCTAAAACCATGGAGAGACCAAGAAAAATACCCTTTTTTCCTCAGAATGCGACAGTGGTTGCCACCACAGCACACGGGGGGAGCAACAAAAACTGTATTTTCATGCCCTGGGGGTACGGTATAGTTGTGTTAGAGATGCTTAGAGGCAGAACACATTTTTATGTTAGTATTGGCCTAACCAGAAAGGGATGACAAAGCATTTGGACCTATAAAACCAAACACTAAATCTGGGATGTTGTGTGCACCCCTGACCCCCGAACTATTTTGGCATAAACACCATTTTCCCGATCAACTGAGGCGCTATTCTGAGCTCAAAGCCTTTCCATTCTTCTATAGTTTCTCATGAATGCTTAGCTGTCCTCGTGGTCTGCACCCTAGGGGGCAGGGGCACCTCTTCCTGAGAGGTCCTGGGTTCAATACCCAGTCAGCCTAGCTGAGCAGAAAGCTCCCATGTGACATGGCAGTGACCTCAGTGCTACAAGCCATGCCACCTCAGCACCTATGGGACTCGAAACAAAGAGTGCACATCTCTAGATGGCACTCCAAAAGGAGAGAGTGCCCATGTGGGCAGTTTCCCAATTATCTTTTCCAAACCTGTAGACGTTGTGAGTTCCTTTGTGTAAATACACTGTCCATATCCTTTCCATGGAATGCAGCCCTTCATGTTGTGGATTTGATCCTGAATGTCACCCTTTGCACTGTGGTAACCTGGGAGCCTTTGGGGTATCTTTTTTTCACCAAAAACATTGGCACGTGGAAACCAAGGCATCACTAAGAAGCAGCAGGAGCAAGCAGCAGCAGAATACAAAACAAAGGCATCAAGAAGCTCATCAGCCCGAGCTGTTGAAACGTTCTTCCTTTGACTCCATTGACCCATTTATCTGCAAAAAAACTAAACCAGGAATAGTAGGCAGGCCGGTTGAAGCTGGTTGGTTTGTGGATGCCGTGTGTTGCTGTCTGGGGTACAGCGCTTTTCTTTCCGAGCCGCTAAATTTCTGGAGGACTGGGTTACCTCCGAAGGTAATAGAGAGGGGGGCTGGTGGCTGGCGGTGGCACTCGTTAACTCGTAGAGCATAGGAGCAGTATTTTGTCATAGCATCAGACATTTCATTGCCTGGGAAACCAGCATGTGCTATACGCCATCCAATACCCAGGTTAAAGGCAGTGTGGTTCAGCAGGTTATATAGAATTTGCGGCCGTGTGCGTTGTGCTGTGCTCCATGAGTGGCACAGGGGTGTGTTGGAGATGGATGCATCCATTTTTTGGACGACTTAGGAGTTGTCTACACAAAAAAACACTCTGCCGGACGCGCCTATAGACTGTACGTATCTGACTGTCTGAATGAAGGCCCAGATTTTGGCATGTTTGCTGGAATGGTATGGACGCGGCAGCGCCAATCGGAGTGTTGTGCCATCTGGCCAAACCATGATGGAGGCGGAACCTGAGGGAAGGTTATCTCATGATCCATCTATGTACACCCGTACCCAACTTTTCGAATCCGGATGGTCCAGGGCTGTTTGCAGGCTGCAACATCCCCCACTCCGCAAATCTGATACCTGAAGAGCCATCAGTGGGTGTGGGTATGAGAAGACGTGGCCATATTAATTCTTTTCAAGATACTGAGCAGAATGGGGGAAAGGGTAGCGTGGCAGGGGTGCGGGCAAATCCAAGAGCAGTGGGGCCAGCTGGAAGTGTGGTTGTAGCGGTAGTATCTCTGATGCTGGTCCGGAGGCGGGGACAGGAAAGCACGTTTGATGGACATCAAATCGAACAATACTGGCCTTGGCTTGACTATCATAGATCTGCACTGTTCCTGTGAACCACCAAGTGGAAGATTCCACATGGATGCGCTCAACTGGAGCCAGTCGGTCAACAGGGCATGGGTTCCAGTCTCCATATCCGTGGCACCTCTTCCCCAGTGCGTATACGGCGTCCAAAAAGGCGTTTTGGAGCCAGTTGGTGTTTTTGTTGGTGAGGGATTCCTTGACCCAGTGATTGGTTTGACGGGGGTCGTCGCCTTGTAGGTATCCGATGGAGTAATTAAAAAGTTGAAAGCGCATGAAAATCTAAAAAGAAACGAGGTCGAAGGCTCCATCGCGCCCACCTGTGTGTCTCTTTCTTGGAGACAGAGAGCCGGAGAGGCGTCCGTGTGTGGCCAGGTTTTGCCATATGCACTGTTCTACTGAGTGAAGCTGTGCATCTGAAAGGGGGCCGTCCCTCTCATGGCTCGCAATTCTGGCTTGTTCACGATCATGTTGAGTCCCAGTTCTCTGGCAGGGCTATCAAACGCTTCGAAGACTGTTTTGACGTCTTCGATGGATGTGGCAGGAAACAAAATGTCATCCACAAAAGTGTGAATGCTTTTTTAAAGCCCCCACTGAAATTTAGTGTTGAGGTAGAAAAACGTTCAATGCAGGTAGAGGATGAAAAGTAATGGACTGAGAGGGCACCCCTGGCGGACTCCTCTTTCCTGCAAGTGACCTACAGTAGTGGTATCCTCAACCAGTGGTTCGTCATATGCATGGTCATAGAGTCATTGTATGGAGACAATGAGTTCCTTGGGGAGACCATGACCCTCAAGGTTGCGCCACAGTACCTGGTGGGGTACACAATCAAACACTTTATTGAAATCGATATATAAATGATAAGGTCTACCTTTACCTTGTGACATGCGAGCCACCACTTCGTAGATGTGGTCTCCTTAGCGATGGTTGACCAGACCACCGTGTTGGCAAGGGTGAATAAGACAGTGCTGCTCTGTTTCTGAGTTGAGATGTTTACAGAGCCAATCTGCAAACTGGGGCCCTGTGCCACAGATAATGGTGTGCTGCGTGACAACGAGTATTATCAGCAGTCTTACAAGTGGGACCCTGGTCGGTACCTATGAATCCATCACTGCAAGACGCTTTAAAAAGAATGGATTAGCACAGACAAAATCTGGCGTGTTATCAGGCCTCGTAACCAAGCTCAGGGCATGAACGTTCACCCCCAACGGCACCACCCCTTGGAAGTCGCACATCCCAGCGACAATGACCAAGGTCCAGAACCTCATCCATCCCAGCAGCACGGCATTGACCTGGCGCCCCTGCCTCACTCGCCCACCCCCCCCCCCCCCCCGCCATTTAATGATCGGCGTCCTCCGCCCCCTTCGTGCCATGGCTCTTCTCTGCTCAAAATCAGATCTCATAAGGTCAGCAAACAGTCACGAGAACAATTTTTTCTGGCCAACCTGGACGCCCGATACCATGTAACATACTATCAGGAAATCAACCGCCGCCCAGAATTGCCATTTGCCTGGGCTCAACAAAAGTCGTCACCAAAAGCATTCACTTCTAATGCAATTGCCGGGGCAGAAGGGGTGACCATGGTCAAATTGCCACGCCTCTCGCCATATCCCTTCTCCTTACATTCCCCTTGCCCGGGGGCACTTTGCCTGGCAGAGCTCCACCTCCGGGGACACCCAGTCATTCTATTGAATTGTCTCTGGGCACAAACACCACGAGGTTCCGGGCTGGAAAGGTCACTAGCCAAGGTCTTTGACAAATACCCTTACCACGTTTTAGGGGGCAATTTCAACGCTCAACTCAGTCTTCTGACCTCCGATGGCGTGACGCGCAATAACTGGAGCTGGCTTACTACCAACTGGGCAGCTGACACCTTTCGAGCAACACAACGCACAATTTCCGCATTTACCAGTTAGAAATCGCCCCTCCTTCCCTGTGACACCAGAATACATCTAATGCTCACCCCCCCCCCCCTTGTGTCCATGAGGTCCTTCAAACTGAAAACTGCAGATATCTGTTCTCAGCACAAGTCCTGTGATCACCATCCTATTTACTGCCACTTTCAGCTTCCTTCCACTCCGTCTACCCTGCACCCCCCTTACCTAGCACATTTTTTCGACGCCTTACACAGGACGAAGTAGAGCCCTTACAGGCAAACCTCGCCATGCTGGAAAAGTGGGCACAATCCTACCGTTCACCAGTTTCCTCTCCTCTCTTTCTGGAGCACATCACAACGATTTGCAAAAAGATGCCCCTGGCCTTCCAAAACATGATGCGCCCTGCCTACGAACATGAAGACACATCGCTCAAAAAAAATTCAAGACCTTACAGTCGAGGCTTCCACGGGATGGAGAGTGGCGTGAAGCAGTTCTCCGCGAATTGCAAACTGTAAGCGACTCTTGGAAAGCCAAGCTCGTCAAACAAAGGAAAAGGCAACTCCACTATTCCATGACCCGCTGCACTAAGATTAAACGGGCTGTTCAAGAGTCACTACACACGCAAACACGTAAATCGATTCAGGTGTGCGACACTGAGCAGCAACCTCCGCGCCTGATACGGGAGCCAGACGCTGTTGGCAAAGTCTTCTCTAAATGCTTAGCCCCCCTCTGGGCTGACCCCTCATTTCAGGTGGACGAGAGCACTTATGCCTCTGACATCCAATATCTTCCTGAGTGCCCCTCTGGTACCTCGGCTAAACCCCTTCAGTCCCCTGAAACTATGTCACAGGAGAAGCAATCTGCCCCCCAGCCGTTAAAAGGTCTTTGCTTAGGGCGCTGACAATGATTGTCCACGAAGGCACCCCATTCAAATCGTCTGCCTCGAGTGTCTGCCTCCTCTACAAAAAAGCGGATGCTTGCAGAGCACAAAATTACCGCCCCGTATGCCTGATTCGGACCGTAGTCAAACTGGTCGAGGGGTGTGGGAGCCGTTGAAGGGTGTTCTGGTGACACGGAGATGAATGAGTGTAATCACTGTGGCTGTGTTTCGCTGTAAGTGATCGGTGGGTGGCCTGACCAAGCTAAGGCGAATAAAGTGACATAGGAGGAAAGGCCAGCATCTGACTGATGCAGATACCTGGCGGCTGGTGTGTGAGCCCGTGAGCGCAGCAGTGGAGAACTGCCTGGGTTATCAAAGACAGCTTATACTGCAGAGGCTCCTGGCAGGAGGTTCATCTACTGAAACCTGGTGTCTGTGTGTACCACGCCTTGTGGTACGCAGCGGAAAGAGGGGCTATGTGGTGCGTCAGTGGGGATCATGTGCTTGTGGTGGTCGAAACCAGTGCTGCGAGGGTTAGGGTTAGAGTTACTGGTACTGTTGGGGGGGCACATAGCTTATTTCAGTGTACACTGCCAGATTTTGTATGAACTCCAATTGCTTGGTTTCAGTTTTTTGGAAGTTCTGTGGCATGAACAGAGGGAGGCTCTTGCGTGCCAGCCGCCGTACTGTTTTGCCAGATTGCACATGCAATGTACAGCAAATGAACACGAAGGTGGTGTGGTGGGTGTGTGGGGAAAAAGCATACTTCGCTTTGCCGTAGCAGCGAAGAATCCAGGAATTCAAGTTTCTCGCGCCGATGCCCTGAAGGTACACCTGCGCGGATGTGGAAGTGAAGGAAGCGTTTCGCTTAGCCGTGTCGCTCTTGTGTTTGTACAGTGAGCTTGCAGCATTCAGAGTTGGCTAGAGGCATGCTCTGCCAAGTACAACCTGCCTGAACACTTGCAGATTCCGTATGATTTGCAATTGCTTAGGTTCAATTTTTTGGACGTTATGTGGCATGAAACAAGAGAGGCTCTTACGTGCCAGATGCCGTACGGTTTTGCCAGGTTGCAGATTTAATGTACAACGTATGAACACGAAGGTGGTGTGGTGTGTGTTCAGGGAAGAAGCATACTTTGCTTTGCCGTAGCAGCGAAGCATGAAGGAGTCCTTGTTCCTTGTGTGGAAGTCCTGAAGGTACGCCGGCACGGCTGTGAGAGTGAAGGAGGCGTTTCGCTTAGCCGTCGCCCTGTTGTGTCTGTACAGTCGGCTTGCAGCATTCAAAGTAGGAAGGGGGCATACTCTGCGAAGTACAAATTGCCTGGTGTTTCTGTGCTCTGAATTCTCTGTCTTATTCCTTTGACTTTGTGTATGCAGCAACTCGATATGATTCCAGGTTGGTTGACCACTCGCCTGTAGGCACGAAGGAATTGCTGTGTGAATGTAAAGGGAAATATGTTTTGAAATTACCGTGGGTCTGCACTCTCTGTGCTCACCGGAAGTATGTGAACTCTCGCATACGAGGCGACTGTGCGCTGTGCAGTGTATCATGATGCCTGAATGATCTGTAGTATTGGTATATGCTACAGCGTCATGTTCGAGTCTAACAGCCAGCATGGGGCCATGAATGCACGAGCGGAAGAAACATACTTCGCTTTGCCGAAGCAGCTAAGCACGTTGATCCTGAGGTGTTCCTTGCCAGTAGGCCATGACGCGGAGCGCCTCAAGGTGGCGGGTGTGGGCGTCGGTTGCATGGTGTGCAAAGGACACTGTATGCAAAGGGGTTGTTGGCAAGGAAACGGGACAGGAACAGAAATCTAATCTGAGAGTCGTAGAAGGGTAGATAGGGCTCGTGGTTTTCATTGACGGGCCTTTACGTGCATTCCTCAATTCGCATCTTGCTTTGGTGGACAGGGAATGGTGCCAAAAACGAGAGAAATTCTCCGTCAACGATTGACCTTTGGTCCGTCAACCATATCATATTCCCTTGGTTGGATACCATGATGCCATTGTGTGCGCAACACTGAGGTGATAGCTCTGAACGAGTGTCCCAACGGTCTGTTTGAGAAGGGGATGCCTTCTACTTTTGGCAGGAAGCCGATAGTTGTATCAGACGGAAGATTCACTGTAGCAATCACAGGACCAAAGCATTGCTGATCTATGTGAGGAGAGACTCGATTTTTTGGTTCATAGTCACTAATCGAACACTGGTTGAGGGTTTCATGGATCCCACTCAGATTCAACCATCGCTGGAGCTTGCTTTTGATTTCGTACAGGTACTAAGGGATGGGGGGCGCCGAAAGGACGTTATTCCCTGACTTGTCAAAGGAGTTACCAAAGTTGATGATGTTTGAGCGTCTGGACGTGTCCCATTGTGTGTCTGCTTCCAGTTTTCCCCGAATGGTTGTTTCCTCTTCATCCTCGACTTGGCCGGCTTCTTGTAGCCACCCATCTACCTCGTTGTTCGGCTCAGTTTCCAGGTTGGTAGTCACCAAAGCTATCTATCTTGGTGTATGCTAAGATTGGTTCGGCATTCAGCTTTTCGTGTTGCTCGACGAGGTCTGGGACAAATTGTGTGGAGCCCAAGGACATACTGCAGCAGACCAGACCTGACCTTTCCTGAGGGGCCTTAGCAAAGGCCCCTAAGCCATTATAGGGCTGACGTGGGCTGTGTATTTCGGACTCAAGGATTTAAGGATAGTTATGATTTCCGATCGGGGCTAATGCCCCTTTGTTTCCCCGCACGCCCACTTGGTCCCTAGTTTCATCTTAAGAAATTTATCTTCTTAAGATGAAAAGTAAGAAGAGAAATAAGAAGAATAATCTGCTGAACCTTTTCTTTTGGGTTCCACCTTTTTGCCTACACGTTTTTGTATTTTTACAGTTCTGGGGACTCTTTGCACCCTTGCAGTTGTAAACATTTATATTTATCATTGCCGCTATGAAGTTGATGGATTGCTTGATTAATCATTAGGATTTGCCCAAATCAAAAATCCACCCCCTATTGTTGTGCACATCTGTCTTTTGTTTGCCCGTTTTTTTCAGAGCGATGGAAACCGCAATTCAACAACTAGAAACAGCAATCAAGAAGATAACACATCAATACTCAGCTTATGGTGACGATGCTGCCACGTTACTAGCGGCTTTCATTGATGGTTCTACTCTTGGTCGCTCCCTATTCCACCAATTCAACAAGAAGATGCAACTCACCGCAAAAAATGTTGAGCTGCACGATTTCACAAAAAACTGGTGTAGTCTATACAAGCTGTGTGCTTGATTGTGGCACTTGGCCTCTCCCGGGCAAAATACTGGCACCTCCTGTCCTTTGCAAGTGGAAAGCAGCAGGTATACTTCAATGCCACCGGGGTTCGTGTTCCCAATTTGTTCCGGGGTCAACGGACTGTGGAGGACACATGGAAAAGTCTCACAAGCCTTTGTACATTGGAGTCACCTACATGGTACAACAACACCGTCTCTATTTCCTGGCCACTCGGAGAATGGTTGGGATATTTGGAGTCCCAGGATGCTATCTGAGACACTGTTGCAGACCCGCAGGATGGTATCACATTGATTATCCGAGGCGATGGTTTTCCGGTTGCAGGGTGTAGTTGGACGCAGTTAAATCTGTCCATTATGGACCATGGTCGCCATGCAAGGACAACCAGCCACATGTGGGTGATTTCACTCGCCTATGCAAGCGACAAGGACATGGAGGACCTGAAGATTCTTTGGAAAACGAATGTGGAGGTGTGCTGCGCTGCATTGTTCGTGATGCTTCATCGTAAGATGAACTTTTCATCGTAAGATGAATTTTTCATAATAAGAAGAAAATTTAAGAAGAAGAAATTCTCTCTTCCCTGCAGGCCATTCAGCAAATCTTGACGACTGGTTGCATTTCTCTGCGGTGTGGCATGGTGCCGGGTACCTGCAAGTTTGGTGGCGACCTACTGTGGTATCCTCGGACTCAGTACAACTTGGATGGTTCCTTCCCCATTCTTCTCTGATATTTGGTCTGATGTGCACCAAGAAATCATTGGGTGGGAAAGCCAGAGAACACCTGAGGAGGACGCACAATGCAGAGGCAAACTGCCTGTTGTACAGGCTGGGAAGGGAGTCAAATATGAACCCATGTTTGACACTGATAGATCATAATTTTTCCCTTGTATTCTACACATCATGATGATCTGTGGTAAGCTGATCTTATCCTTTACACGCACGGTTGCACTGGACTTGCCCAACGACAGGGTGCGGCTGCTGAAAGCGACGTTCAAGGCTGCCAACATCCGATGGAGAGGGTTGCACAAGGAGTCTGCACCAAATGCCCAGGAAGTCCAGCGTCTGCTTTGCGCTTGGGATACAGTGGCACACGTGTTGAGCATTCACAGATCTGCAGCAGATCAGGCTGTGCGGCAGCGGGGTGAAGTACTGCGCCAACTGTATCACTCTGGGCCCACCGTTGACATCTTGGAAGATCGGTTGGAGCTAGCGGCACACAACTTCCAGTTGCATTGTGTTCCCCATTCCAAATCGTCGTATCTGTACATCCTCATCCATGACATGAAAACCATCATCAGCAAATGTCGCAACTTGGGAGTCGGTCTGGCGATGTTTTCAAACGACCTGACAGAAACCATGAATGCAATTATGAAGGGAATATACCTCCAGCACAGCAGCAGAGGGGGTGGTTCTGCAACAGAATATGGATTGCGCGAAGCCTTTTCACTAAGACAGACCATTCTGCATGTTTTTCTATTGAATCATGCACATCTGGAAGCCCATGGCGTGCCACGACCCTGCACATCACGTCTGGCATCACTGGATCGCTCAATACAGAAGCCAAAATGGACCAAAATTCCAAAGAATTTCTGGAGTTCAAGAAGTGGAAAGAGGTATGCTGTGAAAAAAATGATGATACTAACAATAATAATAATAACAATAATTTTTTCAAAAAAAACTTTTGAAATTTTTTTCGTCGGGAAAATTCATCTTAAAATTTCTTCTTAAGACGAAAATATTCATCGTAAGATTAAAAATTGGTCGTGCGAAGAAATAATATGGATAAAACAGAAAAAATTGCAAAACCGGAAAAAAATGTATTCTTTACAGACAACGCCATTCCTGCCACCTCAGGCCCAGAAACAAGCTCCGGCAGCCACGGTGACTCCAAGCAAGGAGCTGCCAGCTGCAGATCAATTGGTTCAAACACCAACACAATTGGCTCAGGACCCTGTGCGACAACTTGACCTCAGTGCCACGGACAGCCCACGCAGTGCACTTGGCAGCCCCCTTTCTGAAATGTCTGGCTACAAGCTATCTAGCCATCAGAAGGTGGTCCTGGAGGAACGCCACGTGAACCCAATGTTATTGAAGTGCCTGGAGGATGATGTCGATATTCCTGGGCCGTCGACACCCATTTACACTGACCCTACCATGGTGCACGTGACACTCAATCATGGTTTTGGTTGTTGTCGGAACAAGCTTACAAAGCAGCACCAGAGCATGAGCCCGGATGCCTGGGCTACAGCAAATCAGCTGGCTGGCCAAAGACCTTTTGGTGTCCCATTGACTGAAGAGCAGGGAAAAAATCCATCCCGTCAGCCTCCGGTGCCTCCAACCGCCCTGCTAAAATTATTGGGAGTCATCTGGAAATTACATGGATTTCTTGAGCTTCATACTGAAGCGGGGGAATGGATGCTATGGTTTTCCAGCACCCCCGCACCTGACATTTGGAATATTCCTATCCCTGAGGGCAAGCAGAGAGGGAGAGGTAGGTAGGTAGGTATCTTCGGGAGCTCGGGACGCCTCCTTTGACGGTGCAGGAAGAAGGTCTTACCAAGGGGACGTCCTGTCCCTCCCACTGCCCTATGTTAGGTGCCTCTTGAGCCGCTCCCGCATGTGCTTGGGAAGGCATTGTCGCCGCCACCCGGTCCATGTGTCCCAGGTGGGAGGGTGTCCCCACATGTGTCCATGAGTAGGGCCACATGCCCCCTCCTTTGGGCGGCAGCTCTGGGGGCTGCCCAGCCGTGTGGAGTATCTCTCACCACAAGGGGTATTGCTCCCGCTTGTCTACGGTACGACCGCCTCACCCTTGTGGCTTGAGTTGCGGGGCCGCTCCGCTTGGCAGGCGACCCCCTCCTGGACTGTGTACCGGCTCGCCTGTCATCGGTTGCTTCCATGGCTCCGGGTGACGTTTGCCATGGTCCCCGATGCAGCCTGGCCGGGCTCCAACCAGCAGTCTTGGAGTACCGCTCCTGCCACTGGCCCGGTGGGTCGGCTGGGTCGCCCCAGTGTGTCCGACCCATGGGGTGTTGGTTCCTTCCTGCGTGTGCGGTGTCCTGGGCCTCCCAGCTCCTGTTCACCGGTGTGCCCGCTCGGTGTGTTGTGTTGCGTGTGCGGTGTCCCGGGCCTCCCGGCTCCTGTTCACCGGTGTGCCCGCTCGGTGTGTTGTTTTGCGCCTGCGGTGTCCTGGGCCTCCCGGCTTCTGTTCACCGGTGCGCCCGCTCGGTGTGTTGTGTTGCGTGTGCGGTGTCCTGGGCCTCCTGGCTCCTGTTCACCGGTGTGCCCGCTCGGTGTGTTGTGTTGGGTGTGCGGTGTCCTGGGCCTCCTGGCTCCTGTTCACCGGTGCGCCCGCTCGGTGTGTTGTGTTGCGTGTGCGGTGTCCTGGGCCTCCTGGCTCCTGTTCACTGGTGTGCCCGCTCGGTGTGTTGTGTTGGGTGTGCGGTGTCCTGGGCCTCCTGGCTCCTGTTCACCGGTGTGCCCGCTCGGTGTGTTGTGTTGCGTGTGCGGTGTCCTGGGCCTCCTGGCTCCTGTTCACCGGTGTGCCCGCTCGGTGTGTTGTGTTGCGTGTGCGGTGTCCTGGGCCTCCCGGCTCCTGTTCACCGGTGTGCCCGCTCGTTGTGTTGGGTTGCGTGTGCGGGCTCCTGGGCCTCCTGGTTCCTGTTCACCGGTGTGCCGCTCGGTGTGTTGTGTTGCGTGTGCGGTGTCCTGGGCCTCCCGGCTCCTGTTCAACGGTGTGCCTGCTCGGTGTGTTGTGTTGCGTGCGCGGTGTCCTGGGCCTCCCGGCTCCTGTTCACCGGTGTGCCCGCTCGGTGTGTTGTGTTGCTTGTGCGGTGTCCTGGGCCTCCTGGCTCCTGTTCACCGGTGTGCCCGCTCGGTGTGTTGTGTTGCGTGTGCGGTGTCCTGGGCCTCCCGGCTCCTGTTCACCGTTGTGCCTGCTCGGTGTGTTGTTTTGCATGTGCGGTGTCCTGAGCCACCTGGCTCCTGTTCGCTGGTGTGCCTGCTCGGTGTGTTGTGTTGCGTGTGCGGTGTCCTGGGCCTACTGGCTCCTGTCAACCGGTGTGCCCGCTCGGTGTGTTGTGTTGCGTGCGCGGTGTCCTGGGCCTCCCGGCTCCTGTTCACCGGTGTGCCCGCTCGGTGTGTTGTGTTGCGTGTGCGGTGTCCTTGGCCTCCTGGCTCCTGTTCACCGGTGTGCCCGCTCGGTGTGTTGTGTTGCGTGTGCAGTGTCCTGGGCCTCCCGGCTCCTGTTCTCCGGTGTGCCCGCTCGGTGTGTTGTTTCGCATGTTCGGTGTCCTGGGCCACCTGGCTCCTGTTCACCGGTGTGCCCACTCGGTGTGTTGTGTTGGGTGTGCGGTGTCCTGGGCCTCCTGGCTCCTGTTCACCGGTGTGCCCGCTCCGTGTGTTGTTTTGCGTGTGCGGTGTCCTGGGCCTCCTGGCTCCTGTTCACCGGTGTGCCCGCTAGGTGTGTTGTGTTGCGTGTGCGGTGTCCTGGGCCTCCCAGCTCGTGTTCACCGGTGTGCCCGCTCAGTGTTTTGTTTTGTGTCTGCGGTGTCCTGGGCCTCCCGGCTCCTGTTCACCGGTGCGCCCGCTCGGTGTGTTGTGTTGCGCGTGCGGTGTCCTGGGCCTCCTGGCTCCTGTTCACCGGTGTGCCCACTCGGTGTGTTGTGTTGGGTGTGCGGTGTCCTGGGCCTCCTGGCTCCTGTTTACCGGTGTGCCCTCTCGGTGTGTTGTGTTTGGTGTGCGGTGTCCTGGGCCTCCTGGCTCCTGTTCACCGGTGTGCCCGCTCGGTGTGTTGTGTTGCGTGTGCGGTGTCCTGGGCCTCCCGGCTCCTGTTCACCGGTGTGCCCGCTCGATGTGTTGTTTTGCGTGTGCGGTGTCCTGGGCCTCCCGGCCTCTGTTCACCGGTGTGCCCACTCGGTGTGTTGTGTTGGGTGTGCGGTGTCCTGGGCCTCCTGGCTCCTGTTCACCGGTGTGCCCGCTCGGTGTCTTGTTTTGCGTGTGCGGTGTCCTGGGCCTCCCGGCTCCTGTTCACCTGTGTCCCCGCTCGGTGTGTTGTGTTGCGTGTGCGGTGTCCTGGGCCTCCCGGCTCCTGTTCGCCGGTGTGCCCGCTCGGTGTGTTGTGTTGCGTGTGCGGTGTCCTGGGCCTCCTGGCTCCTGTTCACCGGTGTGCCCGCTCGGTGTGTTGTGTTGCGTGTGCGGTGTCCTGGGCCTCCCGGCTCCTGTTCACCGGTGTGCCCGCTGGGTGTGTTGTGTTGCGTGTGCGGTGTCCTGGGCCTCCCGGCTCCTGTTCACCGGTGTGCCCGCTCGGTGTGTTGTGTTGCGTGTGCGGTGTCCCGGGCCTCCCGGCTCCTGTTCACCGGTGCGCCCGCTCGGTGTGTTGTGTTGCGTGTGCGGTGTCCTGGGCCACCTGGCTCCTGTTCACCAGTGTGCCCGCCCGGTGTGTTGTTTTGCGTGTGCGGTGTCCCCGGCCTACTGGCTCCTGTTCACCGGCGCGCCTGCTCGCCGTGTTGTTTTGCGTGTGCGGTGTCCTGGACCTTCTGGCCCCTGATCACCGGTGTGCCCGCTCGTTGTGTTTCGTTGCTGTGCGGGGCGTCGCTGCGGGGCGCTCACTCGTCCATCCGGACGGCGGCTATCGTAGCCGGCAGGGGCTGGGTACCCTCTGGGCGCACACACGTCCATCCGGACGGCAGCTGTTCGTAGCCGGCAGGTGATGGGTACCCTCCGGGCGCGCACTCGTCCATCCCGACGGCGGCTGTTCGTAGCCGGCAGGGGCTGGGTACCCTCCGGGCGCGCACTCGTCCATCCGGACGGCAGCTGGCGTGTGTGTGCTTGCTCTTTGTGTCCGGGTCGGGCGGGCCGGCCTCCGGGGCGCGTTGTGGTGCGCCTCACCTTTTCCTTTGGCCGCTTTGTCTTTCTGCTTTGCTTGGCCCCCTCCCGGCTGGGGTTGCCCCCCTATCTCTCGCTGCCCTTGTCGTTCCTCGTTGCCTTGGCGCTGTGCTTTGGTTGTTTTTCTCGGCCTTCCGCTGCCTGGCTCCTTGTGCGCTCGCGCCTCGTCTGTGTCTCCTGCTTGGCCGTTGGCTGCTCTTTGGTGGTTTCGCCCCCCCCCTCCCCTTCTGTGCCTCGCGGTTTTTCGTCGCTCCTGCTTGGTGCCTTGGTGTTTTTTTTTTGGGGGGGGGGGGAGAAACAGCCTTAGATGTTGGAGATGGGAGAGCCTACAACCCGTGAGCACCCGTAGGCCCTCACAGGGCTATGACTCTCGTGCGATCTCTTCAACCCGAGCACTGTGCCACCCTTCTTCTTCTTCCCCTGTGCGCCCCCGTTGTCTCCGGCTTGCTCTGGTTTCCGGCCCCGGGTGCCTTGGGCCTCGTTGGCCTTCTGCCTCTCGGCTCTTCGTGCGCTTGTCCCTCTTTCGTGCTTTCCGCCTGGCTGTTGGTTGCTCCCCGGTGGTTGCTGCCCCCCCCCCCCCCCTTTTGTCCCGCGGTTTTCGTCGCTGCCGCTTGGTGCTGTGTGCCGTGTGCTGTGTTGTGCTGTGCGTCCCTGGGTGCGGTGCTGCGCCGCGCTGCTGCGCGTTGTGTCCTCCGGTGTTGTGCTGTCCTGTGCTGTGTTGCGTTGGTTGGGTGCCGCTGCTTGTTGCGCCGTGCCCTCTGGCGTTGCCCGTCGCCCTGGGGCGCTGTGCTCCGCGGCGCTGTGTTTTGCGGTGTTCCCCCGCGCTGTGTGCTCTGTGCTCTGTGTGTTTTGTCGTGGTGTGGCGGTGCGTGCTGTTGTTCGCCGCTCTGCTTTGTGCTGTGTGTGTCCCGGGGTGCTTTGCTGTGCGTTCCCTGTCCTCTCCGCTCTGTGCGGTGCTGTGCTTCGCTGTGCTGGTGCGCTCGCGTTGTGCTGTTCGTGTGGTGCGTGCTGTTGCTGGCACCTGGTGCTGTGGTGTGCTGTGGTGCGGTGCTGGGTCTGGTGGCCCGTGGTTGTCTGCTGGTGGCGTGTTTCGGTGCCGGTGTCCCTGTCTGGCCGCATGGTCTGTTTCCCTGTGGTTGGTGTGGTTTGCTGTGGTTCCCTGCTTTCCTGTGTCGTGTTCTGTGGTGCTGTGCTGTCGCGTGGTGCTGTGCTGTTGTGCTCTGCTGTCGTGTTGCGGTGCTGTTGGGGCTTGCTGTGCCCTCCTGTGGGCTGTCGTGCTGTGCTGTGCTGTGCTGTTGGTTCGCTGTGCTGTATTTTGCCCGATGGTGGTGTCTGCGTGCTGTGGTGCTCTTTTCCTCGTGCTGTGCGTTCCCTGTCTTCTCCGCTCTGCGCGCTGCGGTGCCTTGTTGTGCTGGCTGTGGTGCCCCGCTTCCCTGTGTCGTGTGCTGTTGCGCTGTGCTGTCGTGCGGTGCTGTGCTGTCGTGCTCTGCTGTCGTTCTGCGGTGCTGTTCTTGTTTGCTTTGCCCTCCTGCGGCCCGTCGTGCGGCGCCAGTGTCGTCTGCGCTGTTGTTGGTGCCTCGTGCTGTGGCGTGTCCCTGTGCGTTTTGGTGTCTCCCTGGGCGTTCTGTGGTGTGGTGTGCTGCTCTGGTGTGTTGTGGTGTCTTGCTGTGCTGTGCGTTGTCCTGTGGTGTCCTGCGCCCTGTGCCGTGTCCTGCGGTGCCGTGCTGCCCTGCTGTGCTGTGCTGGTTGGCTGTGCTGTGCGGTTGTCTGCGCTGCTGGTGTTTGTTTTTCCTTTTGTCCTCTTTTCCTTTGCTAAAAACCCCTGCCGTTTTTCCGTACCTTTGAAAACTTTCTGAAAACCAAAACTTAAAATGTTTCTCTTTAGAAAATCAAACTCTACGCAACTCACGCACGCAGGCAAGCAGCAATACCAAGGTGAATTTTCTGACTTACGTGTTGCCACGCGACCGCGAAGATGGTGGTCTTGATTGCTAGGGGTTGACCCCTTTTCCCCCAGGGCCGGTCGCCTAAGCTGATGAAAAGGGGTGAGGGGGGGGCAGGAGGGAGGGGAGGTAGGTGCATGGAGAAGAAAAGAAAAGGAAGGGAAGCAGGGCGAAGGGACGCGGCGGCTTAGAAAAACTTTTCGAGTTTTACGTGCTGCTCGCGACGCGTTTCTCTTTGCGCCTACGGCTAGTTAGGCGACGAGAGGGACGGCGTTAGGGTCCTACGAGCGTTACGGTTGTTACAGCGCTAACTATTCCCCTATTTCACGTCGAAAACTTTCGCGTCGCGTTTTTACGCGTTTCGCAGCGCGCCTTTTGGCCTAAGCGATTTTTATGTTAATTACCTTTAATTTAAGCTATTTAGAAAATTTTTTCGTCGTGTTTTACTTTTCTTTTAATTTCATTCTGGCGCCAGGCGCCAGCGCGCACGACCGGCACACACTACTACCGCAGAGAGGGAGACCTCCAGTAACATCTGCACCACCACCTGCTATGAGATCAACATCTGCACCATTACAAGAACCAAGTGAGCCTCCATCACCAGTAGCAGCGGCACCAAATTGGAGCGCGACGTTGATGGCACTCGTGACTGCTGGACTCCAGGAGAACGCGACAAAGCAGCGCCAACATGAGGTAGGCAACCTGTGAAGAGGTGCGCGCGTAACGTGCGAAGATTCATCTTAAAAATTGATCGTAAGACAAATAATTAATCGTACGAAGAAAGCAATTCGTCGTACGATGAAATGGTACGAAAAATGTCGTTCGTTAATTGCTCTTTCCTCAGGTTGAAGCTGTTGAGCGCTCAGCTGTAGGAGTTCGATTTGTTGTGGGCAATATTGGTTCTGACCTTGGGGTTCAGCATGTTCTCACTGCAGAAGGCATCCTAAACTCACTGAGACGTGCACCCGCTCGAACATTGGGGATGCTACAAGCATTGGAGACCGATGAGAACGCAGCAAGAGCAATGCAGCATGAGCAGAAAAAGGGTGTTCACTGGGAGCCCTGGCAGAGCCCAGTGAAAACGGCAACAACAACTGTGAAAATTGCAAAGCCCATTAACCCCAATGCCATGCGGACACTGCTCGCCCTCCAGGAACAAGCCACAAGGACGGGCACACCAAAGAGTAATGCAAAACGTAATGAAAAAAGCGAACCGACAAAAGCAGCACCACCAGCCACCAGAAAACGCAGGTGGGAATCTGAGTCTGAAAACGAGGAGTCGGAACAACCTGACGAGGATGAAGGTGAAGACGAGGAAGAGGAAGATGACAGTGATGCCAGCGATGAAAGCGTCACCCAAACAACTCCAGCCAAAGGAATGAAGTGGTCGTATGTCCCATACCAGGCGGAGGCCACCGACGAATGGAAGGTGGCACCAGGGATCCCTCGTCAATTTTATGAGCCTAGAGGAACGAAAGTATCTGACGAACTAGTGGCTGAAGCGGAGCGGACTAAGCGCACTATCTATTGGCTTCCTGACGTTGCGACCGACAAGAGCTGGAACATGGAAGGTCAATACCTTGCTGCTCGCATCGCGTTTCGCACTCCCAAAGAAGCCGAGCTTTACTGCAAAGGCATGACGCTGGCACTGAAGAAGCGCAAGATGAAGGAACAGCAGCAGAAGGAGCGCGAAGCCCGCAAGGCACGCAAGGCAGAAGCTGCTGCAGAACCAGCTGCACCACCAGCACCAGCTGCAGATCAAGAAAAGCCCGAGGAATAAACAGATAAGGTGTCAGAAGGTGCAGGTGCGAGTGGTGCAGCGCCTGACGGTGCAGAGGGCAACTGATTGTATCTTTTTTGATTGCCATTGAGTGTTGGAAGCGACTATTACGACTTTCACTGTTACTGTGTCAGATTTTGGTGCGGATTTTTGCATGTTGCTTCTGTCGCGCTAAATTCATCGTAAACTTTCATCGTACGACGAAATTACTCTTCGTACGACGAATTTTCTGTGAAAAAACCTTCCGTGCAAAAAGTTGCGGCGACAGGCAGAAACAGCGGCACACACGCGCACCGTATCTGCAGCAGGCGGCCTACCACAGATTTGGAACCAATATGACCGAAAGAATGAAGGCATGATGAATGAGATTTAATTTCAAGATTTTCATCTTAAACATTTTAAGATGAATATTGAGTTCTGATATCATAAAACTAGGGACCAAGTGGGCGCGCGGGGTTGATTTATGGGTCTGTGTTGTTTCCTGTTTGTGAAAGACCCCACTTTGATGGATTTAATGTTCTGATGTGGATTTGGGCTCTGATTGTCCGATTATTGGAAGGATCTGCCTGCTCTGCTATATGGTAGCATTGTCTTGTTGAAGTTCTGCGATAGTGTACGAGCCCATGATGAACATTTACTACGTGCGATCGCAATTGGTCTAATCCGTCTCATTGATCTTTGGGATTACTGACATGTCCTTGGTCCCTCTCACATCATCAACCCCCAACACTATTCAACGGTTAAAAGTACGCGGGCATTGCTTGGTGAGTGTCCATTCGGAGAGATTGTTTGAAAACCCCGAGAATATGGAGTACAGTTTTGAGGAATTAAAACGAGAGCATATCCAGGTTGTAGACAGAGACCGAGTTGTCGAGCGTTGCAGACCACTAGCAGGTGAACCGGACATAAGCCACTCCATGGTCTGTGAACTAAACAACATTGTTCACACCATCATTGGTCCATTGCAGATGGTTCATCGATTTCTCCATCAATGCCATAATGATATTAACTGTTTTATTAATGCGAGTAATAAATTTGAGGGTGCCAAGGTGATATGCGGTGTGTTTTACATGGACATGGAGATCGTTTGAAGTGTGTCGAGACTTCGACAGATCACCTCAAACAATTTCAAGAATATGTACATGATCGTTATGTGCACGAGGAGCCACACACAACATCCATGCAAGATTTCGAACGCAAACGACATGAATTTTTGAAGCATCACTTTGTGAGTAAGGAGGTGCATGCAGAGTCCGTGCAAGGATTCGAGAATTAAGTAAGGCAAGTGTGCAACATCTTGAGAGCTCCATGCCTCACCTCATTTCAGCACATCTTCCAAAAAAATACTTCTTTGCGTGAACGTTTGCTATTGCCAGTTCCCAACCTTGAGAGAAAGCATATTTGTAAGTTATTTGCATCCAAATGTTTCTCCTTGAATGACCTCATCGATCAATTGAGTGAACATATGGCTTCCAACGTACAGGAACATTTACACAATGCCCAAACCGAAGCAGTACAAAGCGCTCAGGGAGAGGCGGTTGGGGTATGTTCATCCTTACAAATACGAATGAAGCATCTTACCACTCAAGGCAAGCACAATTTGCAACTATGCATGGATTGGGTTCGGGACGTTGCTCGAAAATGGAATGAACCGATGTCTTCGATTGATGAGAGGAATAACGAATACGTCATTCCTCACAGTCACTTGGAAAGAGAAACCCAATCGGTCAAGGCGACACTAGACAGGTCTCGACAAGAAACAAATGCAACGTTTCAGTTTTTGCGTAACTCATATGATGTGTTGCCTGCATGCCACATCAAGGAAGGTGTCCCAACGTGAGGTGAACACGGCGTCTTTGAGGGTGCTCACCGCTCATAATAAGCTCGTTGATGATTCCACACGCACCTCGTTTCATAGGAAGGTTCAAGACTTGATTTTTCAAGCAATGAGAAAGGAATGGAACTTACTAAGAAGAGCGTGCAAGGTGATCGGTTAACAATGCTTTCGGACGTAAAAAAAAGTGTTGATGCTGAATTTGCCGCCTCCTTGTCACCTCACATTAAGTTGTTCCAAGCATCGCAACATGCAATGCAACATGACATGCATGCGCTACGTAGTGAGTCGGAAGGATGTAAAAGCACAACGGCCCGTGAAGTCTTTGAAAAAATACTTAAGGTTGGAACAACGGGTATTGTATCAGCCAGTTGGGTGTGCGAGACACCACCAGCGCTTGGTAAGAATGGTTTGTGCAACGATCACAGCTTGTTTTCCCTGTTCGTCGAAACATTGCTCCTGCCCAAAATGTGTACAATGGTGGGTGATCAGAAAACAATGGTCAAAGACTGTGCAGCTCATTTTGTCTCGTGCCATATCACGCGTTGATCGGTGCCAGCACGGGATGGCGGATTGTGAAACACAAGGTGGTCTGATGTGTGATGAGTGGAGTGAAACAGATTTGGGTTCATTTGCACAGCATTTTGATGAATTGAGTGAGGTGGTGCGTGAGCTTCGTGCCGTACGTAGCAATTCGACCTTAAAAAAGAAAACGTCACTACCATGTCTTTCTTGGGGTATTTAATCCAGGCAAAGCCCCCTCTAACCCTTGGGAAGTATTGACGGCTAACACCTAAGCTTTTGGATCTCTCTTTTTGTAGCTCTATATACATTGTTCGAACCAACTAGGGCTATAACCCTAGCCCCCCATGAAGTTCACCCCTACCACTCAATTGACCGGAGGTATCTTCCTTCATGGAGGTTATCCCAAAAAAAAATAGGTCCTTCATGCATTGGGCCTTGTTGGTCAAGCCCAGTGGTCTCCCACCTTAGGACGCCTATACTCAATTGTTTCTCCTACGTATTGTGGGCCTACGTTTCCACTGATTCTCAATTCAGTTGCTTGTTCATGCTGGCCAAGCCATATCCTGTGTCTGCCTGAACCTACTTGCCCCGGATTCCTAACCAACTCCATTGCACGTCAAAAGGTGCTCATGAGGTGTTTGGGACTATCTTTGAGGCCAGACGTATGTCAGTTTTCACTATAAAATCATTTGTTTTATTCATGTGTGACTGAAGCATTGTATTTAAGCCTGCACTGTCTTTGTGCAACCCCTCTTTGTTACACATGTTGTGATTTCGAAGGACTTACCCTGAATTCGCTTTCATCCGGTTCCTGGACTTGCCCTACTCTATCTCTTTGTGGACCTTACGTTGCATTGCGGAACATCATCAAGGTTTTCTTTGACAAAGACAAGGAACAAGCACAAGTGTGGGTAATCCAGAAACCTTTTCTGGTAGCACAAGAAAGCCCTAGAAGACTGAAGCAGAACAGGAAGAACACCAAGAAGTCTTGTATCCTGAACTGTGGAGATGTCTGTCACGTTCAGTGCCAAACCTGTGGTGGTCACAAGCACCAGATCAAAGACTGATGATGTGAGGACTGGACCCTCATCTACAAGTGGTGGACCCCGTGATACTGGTCCTTTAGGAGAACATGCAGAACCAAGAGGGGCGGAGGAGAATACAGAAATTAATATAGAAGAAGTCTGTCCAGGTGCTGAGGTGCCTGGCTTAACGCAGGCAAACGTCAAGCGCCTCGAAGACAAACACCCCGTGGCAGACGCCTTAGCTTCCGTGGTGTCCTCACTACCCCTGTCTGAAAGCACACCTAATCCAGGGTTCCAGGATATGGCCAAAGGGGCCAACGCAAAGGTCAAAGCTTGGAGAAGAGCAGCAAGGAAAAGAAAAGAAAACGATGCAGCTTTGGAACCGATGTTCAGAGCTACGTGGGGCAATGAGACGTTCGAGATACCTTGCAGCGAATGTGATGCGTGGGCATCAGCCCGTTCGTCAGAGTGGGAACTTGACTGCGTGTCCAAAGACCCGACGCCTTTGAAGGAGCCGAAGAAGCGTGAGACCTGAGAGCGTGAACCCTCTGCAAGGGGGGTGGCTCCCTCATGCGTGGAACCAGATTTGCTCCCTCGCATGGCAGCCCCTTAGCTTGATCTCGATTAGACCATGGAGCTGGTTTCCCGGGTTCTCGGTGCAGGTAATGAAGACCCGGACCTGAGTGCCCTGTCAGCAGCACTCAAGGCAATACTGGGGCTCTTGGATTTGCAGAGGCCCCCTGCAACCATGTCCCCTGGGGTGGAACTTTGGACCAGGGATGTGAAGAGCTGCCGAAGCATCTGCAGCGCCCCAATGGACACCCCTACTAGCCCTTTTCACCCCTGTGTGAGGACTGTGCCTGTTCATAGTGTACGTGGCACCACAGAGGCCAATATGAAGAGCTATGACCTGGCTGCACTAGCACCATTGGTCACCACGCACCCTTCTTGCGGTTGAGGTGGAAGAGGTGACCCAGGTGTTTTTACGTTTGGGGAACGAAGGCCATCGCCACGGCAAACCTTCAGATTTAAGTCTCTGAGTTTGATCCCAAAAAACTACCCGTGTGGGCTGAGGAGTTCTCTGAACTTGTAGTCCTCACAAGTTAGCAACATGCTGTCGTCAGGACTAAGTGCACACTTATGGAGAAGTCGTGCGAAAGAAAATTTGTTCCGCGGCAAGTGAAGACTGCCATCAGGAAGTGCTCCAACTGCGGCAACTTCTTGAAGAGACTGAAACAGATGTACCCTGTCTATGAGACGGACGTGAGTGTCCGTACTGAGATTGAATAGTTGCCCTTGCTCCCCAAATTACCTACAGCTGCCTGTATCTCAGAGTTTGTGGCGCAGCTAGATGACCTAGTCAGGCGTATGAACCCCACGTCCTATGGGCCTACTGAGCCTCAACTTTGGCACGTAGGGAAGATCCCTCCCAAGACCTTGGAGAACTGCAGTGGGACGTCCAAGAGGCAAGCTCGGACGCACTCCTATTATCACCTGGTTAATCTGTTGATCGAGTTGGCCATGGAGGGACAGAGAGTGTGACTTCAACATGCATAAGTACCTGCGCAAAGATCTGCGAAGGGAGATCCCTACTGAGAAGAGAGAAAGATGTCCTTGATTTATACCCTAGATATTTTGATCAAGTCCTGCAGGTTTTGTAGTTGAAAACCCAAACCAAAGCAGCAAGTAGAGCAAGAACATGATGTGGATCGAATCAATGATTGGTTTTGGAATCCAGTGTAACACAGAAGGGCTGCAGACAGACAATGCAGGTTTATACACAAAGATTCAATCACAAAAGGATAATACAAAAGAATTTATATGAAACCTGGTCTGACTCAGGCCTCCAAGATAGCATTAGGCACTTCATGTGCACTCTTTTGGGTGGAATGGTGCTGGTTAGGAATGTGGGGCATAGATGTCAGGCCAACACAGAACATGACTTGGCCAAGCAACTGAATTCAGAAACAGTTGAAAACTAGGACCACAATAAGTGGTAGAAACAATTGAGTATAGGGGTCTTGGGCTGGGAGACCACTAGGCTTAACCTCCAAGGCCTAAAGCAAGAAATGCCTATTTTATTTCGGTATATCCTCCGTGAAGGAAGGTACCTCCGCTCAGTTGAGTGGCAAGGGTGAACTTCATGGGGGGCTAGGGTTACAACCCTAGTAACGTTGAGAAAGTGTACTTTAGGCATCCGAAGTGAGATAAAAACACTTACGTTAGTCTTAGCATCAACAAAAGGGTTTTAAGGGGGGCTTGGCCTGGATCAAGCCCTCCAAGAAAGACATGGCAGTGACCTTTTCTTACTCCCCCCTGGAGTACTAGTTAGCTAAGCTAGTGGGACCAAGGAAAAAGGCTCAAATATTCCCAAAATTACCTCAGAAAATGCATTAAACTTACCAAGAAAATCCTCATCAGTTCATGGAAGCCTATCACACTGTAGGTACCCTTGAAAAACAGTGTAATGTACCGTGAATGATGTCCCTTCCATGGGGCATTCTTCAAAAGTCGCCGGCCTGTGACGAAAACTTTTGGAACAAAAAAGGCTCCGGGGTAGTGGGGTTTGAACCAAGGACTCCCTCCGTAGGGCACATATGCTTGCCTACTAGGGTACAGTCGATCGCTCTAATGCGGACGGCTATTGCTGTATAAACAGCGTTTTAGTAAACGTCCTGACCAAGGGCCAGGGCGGAGCTATACTCCCAATGGAGGACACAAATCTCCAGGAGCTGGAGAAAATAGAAAAGGTAACCAACAGGGAGTGATTCCTGCGGTTTAGCGGAGGGGGTTGGGATTTAGCAAGTGAAATCGTTAAAAATCGACGAAACCACGCGGGAAATCGTCATTTTTACACTTAACTCAAAATCGCAGACAAGCGCAAAGGAAGCGGGTTTATAGTGGTTTCAGCACTGTGTTATTGTCTCTCCTGCTGCTTGCTGTTGGTGTAGGGTTTCCTGCTGCTTGTTTTTGGAGATGAAAACCTTTTGTTTGCAGAAATATAGTCAATCCAGGATAACCCAAGCCAGAGGTGTGCAAGGAGAAGAGAATCAGGATCAAAGCATGAACGGCTGCAGTGTAAACAGTGAAAGATGAAAGGATATTCACAGAAACTGCAACTCAGGTCAAATCGGAATGCATATTCACAAAGATAGCTGAAATGTTTTGGAAAAGAGTTGGAAAACTGCCCCATGGTCACTCTATCTCCATAGTGCCATCTCAGCAGATGTGCACTCTTTATTTTGGGTCCCATATGTGCTGAGGTGGCAGGGCATGTGGCGATGAGGTCACTGCCATGTCACATGGGATCTTCCTACTTAGCTAGGCTGACCAGGAATTGAACCCAGGACCTCTCAAAAAGAGGTACCCAGCCTCCTAGGGTGCATACCACTAGGATAGGTAAGAATTCATGGAAAAACATAGATAAATTCATAGGCTCTGCCTTGGATATGTCAGTTCTCAGTCAACTCAGGAAATGATGATCTGCCTCACATTGAAAGGGGATTAAGGGGTCCACTCCATATCCTGATTGGGTGTTTGGTTCCATAGGTCTAAATGTGTTATCACCACTTTTGGTGGGACCAATACTAAGAGGGAAATGCCTGGATGCTCAGTGCATCTCTAATACAACTAGAGTATGCCTCAAAGCAATGGAAAAGCACTTTTTCTTACTCCCCCCTTGTGCTGTTGTGGCCACCACTGTCGCACTTTAGGAAAAAGAGATTTTTTTCTTGGCCTTTCGTCGGTTTCCACATCTACTTTAAAATACCTATAGTTTCCCTCACACAGAAAAATGGGCGCTCACCATGGCTGGCGCTCTTTTGCTGCTCTGTTTGTAACATTTCCTACAGAAGACTCAGCGCTCATGGCGCTGCCGGGGCTCCTGTGGCTTGGTTGGGTTAGTTTGGGAGCATGCCAAAACATGTGCATGTGCATCCCTCCCTCCAAGACGCAGCGCGACACAAACCCAACGCAAGACACAATATACACACTCGCATCGGTTCTCGTAAACCTGCTGGCGACCTGTGACCTGTCTTAGGGCGAAGGGTAGCGTTAAAAAAATGAATTTGCCCCTTGGTGGGGTCTTGGGTTCTGCTCAGTCTTCTGGCGGCTGCTTTTCGGCCCGAACACGGCCTACTCAGCGATGCCTTCGCGAGGATATCTGCAGAGACAGGAATGGGAGAATTATGGACGAATCCACGCAAAAGCGAAGCGACGACACCAAAATCCGTCAAATGACGGCCTAGAACTCTTCTAAGACAACACACCTGAGCAGAATCCAATTGTGCATCAGAGGCACATTTTTAAAAAAATTTTAGTCATCTCTGGATCTTTTAAATCCAGAAATTCATAGGCATAAAAAGGCGGCGCGCAGGAGCGGCTCCTGGCGAAGAGCCGGAAAATGAGGAAAAAATGGAATTATAAACGTATGTCTCACGTAGTCTTGAAAATGACGAGACACACATTAAAAGATAAACATACAGATTCCACCCACACTAATAGAAGTATCATAAATTCAAGAATTCGAAAATCAACGAAAAAGACTTCAATGAATCAGGTATAAACTACAGGTATGCTCGTCTCGTATGCCGCATACACATTGCTCGTCTCGTGTCTCCGTGAACGAGTCTTGTAGCAGGGCTAACAACGATAGGACGGGATAGAGGGATTGATTAGAAAGATTGCAGATGATTAGAGGTCAGATCAGGGTGATTAGACATACACACAAGTGCATAGCAACGTTCTTCGCGTGCGCCCCTCACTTGCTCTCTCTCTCCAGCGGTAGGTAAGGTGAGTAAGCCCAGGTGGGGCCACCCCCTGGTGGAGTCGTGATTGAGGTACAGATGGGCAGGTTTCTCACACGCATTCAAGGGTAGGCCACGCGAAGTGCGCACGGTAAACCTTGTTTAGGCTACCCAGGGGCTCCTCGGTACGTTCTTTAAGAGAACCTGAGGAGTTCCTAACGCTTGCTTGCTTGACAGGGGTAGCTGATTCTTCAGCGTGTTTGCGGACAGTGTATTATAGGTCACTCTGAGAAGTGTATAATACGTGGAGAGTGGCTTGGTTCCTCCGCCGCAAACGCCCCTTCATTTGCCTTTGCTTTACAGGTGGGCAGGTAGGGTGATTGGTGCAGCAGCATACCATTTTTTTCATGCCCTGCTAAACAAGGGCGCAGATCACACAAAGAAGTAACTCCCCTCTGCCTGTGGCAGAGCAGGGAGTCCGAATCCATCGACATCTGCGCCGTGCACGCAAGAGCACCTCTTCCCCCCAAGCCCTAGCAGGGGAAACGCGTTGTGGCGTCCCCTGTTAGGCCACAGTTGCTTAGCAGCGCTGTGTTCTCTTGTCATTTCACAGGAGGGTCGCTAGGACCCACGACATGTTCTTCAACAACACCAAGTAGAGTGTGCGTGTAGGAGTGGTAGTCCTGAGTGGAGGCTTGAGCCAGTTGCCCCAGTGCTCGCCCACCAGGCTGGTGCCACTGTAGGGTGTGTAGGACCTGTAGTGCGTGTGTCACTGTCCCACCCGTTTCCTGCAATTTTAGCAGGGTTGGTCGGCTGTGGCAGTGGTTAGGTCAGTGTTTTGGCCCCTTAGCAAAACGGCGTTTTCAAGCCTTCATAGCTTTTGGCCACCCCTCCCTGTAGTAGACAGATAGGTAGGGAAAACAATACCTGGATTAGTACGCTGAGTATTCCCCAAAGGTTTTGCGCCAGCACAGAAGTTGGGCCCTTAGGGGAGGGGGGACCCGGGGCGTACCCCGTGGCATCAATAAGCCAACCCTCCAGGTTTAGCAAGCGTGCAGACTTGGGTATAATTAGGACACCACTTCTGCGGCTTGCTCTCAGGACCTTAAGAATAGCACACTCACACATACGCTTTGGCAGGTAAGGGTAAGGTTCAGTCCCTAGCTTTAGTCTTGGAGGCAACCGTCTCAGCGAGCCTCAGCAACTCACCAAGGTTCTTCTGGGACAAGTAGTCAACCAGAACTGAGTTTAGGAGTCCCTCAGGTAGAACAAATGCAGAGAAGACTTCACCAGGTAGAAGCCCTCCTTAGCCATCTCCTCGGCGTTCATGTCGGGGAGTTCACCTTCAACTTCCATAGGGCTGGCAGCCCCTTGTAGGTCCAGAGCGGCGATTTCCTCGTCGTTCAGCTCCCACTCCTCCCCACAGAGGTCCTCAGGATCATAGTAGCGCTTCAGGTGTTGAGCAGCGCACACCAGGGTCCCCCCTAGACGGGGAGAACACCGCACGGTGATACGGTGTCCATCCACTGATAGGATCTTGTACGGCCCGAAGTATGGGTCATCGCTGGTAGAGCGTGGCCAGGCGGGTAGTCGACTGTGGTGCACCAGCACCCAGTCCCCCTCTTGGTAGGTGGCCGGTACTCGGTGCTTGTTCTTCTTGTTCCACTGACGCTCCCTCACTCTCTGGAGCATTGCCTTGGCCTTGTCCACCTTCGCTTGTTGCTCTTGGACCCATTCACCCACAGAAGAATGGGTGTCCTCTGGATAGGGGACATGTAGGAACCATGCCGGGCGCCCTAGGAATAGCTCATGGGGCGAGTAGCCAGTAGCTGAACTCTCTTGGGAGTTCATCATCCAGGATATGACGGGGAGTAGTCTCACCCAGTCTCTGTTGCGTTCAGTTTTGCACCATATCCTTACATTCTCCTTGAGGACACGGATCTGTCGCTCACATAGGGGGTTGCTCGTGTGAGAGTAGGGAATCCCCGTAGACACCTGGACATTGAGGGATCTCAGGACCCTCTTGTACCAGCCAGTATCTGAGCGTACTCGTACGTCCTCATCGGAGTTGATCTCCTTGGGCGCCCCATAGACAAAGAAACCACTCCTCCAGGAGTATCTTGATAGTCTCCTCCCCGGTAATGTGCTTGGTACATGGGAACACCCTGGTAAACCTGGTCAACCCACAGGTTACCACGAGGGCGAAGTCATAGCCCCCGAACTTCGGCATCTCCCTGTAGTCCACGTATAGAACACTGTTAGCACAGTGAGGGATGGGCAGGGTCCAGTAGAGACCTCTGTCCCTGATATCCCCTGGTTTACAGGACCTGCACGGGCACTTGTCCACGATAGGCTGGAGGATTTTCCGCAGTTGGTCGTCAGTCCACGTAGTGTGGAACCACTGCTTGAACAGCCTCAGGGTACGGTCAGCACCCACATGACCGCTGGACTCATGGGTCCACTTCAGCAGCGCTGGGACTCTGTCACTAGGCACCACAATACGGTCCTCGTGCCAGAGGTAGCTCTCGTCCCTCTTCCACTGGTCTTGGTTTACCAGGAGGGGTTCAAGGCGTTTCTCCAGGCGCTTGTAGATATCCTCAAACTCCTTCAGGTACTCCGATTGTTGGAGTCCATCCAGGGGGCGTATCATGGTCATGTTGAGGTCGAAGTGGACGTCCAGACGGCTGAACGCCTCCTTAGCCAGCGCTTCAGACCGGGCACCAATCAGGGCGTCGAAGTTGTTGCGGCTGATGTAGTCTGCACACTCGTTCTTCACTCCCTGGATATGGTGTACCGTCAGCCGTAGTTGACTGAGGTAGGTCCACCAGCGCCGTAGCTTGGCCTTCTCAGGTGGGGGACCCTTCTGGAAACTGCGGACCGGTTCTTGGTCGCACAGCCAGACCACAGGGTTACTCCCCAACAGTCCTGCTTGTGAGGATAGCACCAGCATACCCGCGAGCAATTCCTGCTCATAGGTGGAGTAGTTCCCCCTGGCCTGGTTCCACTTCCAGTTCCAGTGGCCCAGAGGTACTAGGACCCACTTGTCGTCAGGGTAGCTGTGCTTGAGGGTTCCATCTCGGTTGAGACCTTCCGTCCCCCATTGGGAAATGGCCGAGTCGAACTCCTCCTTCTCTAGTGCTTGCCATTGGAACAACGCCCAAGCACTTAGCGTTGGCTACCTTGTCTTTGAGCTCGTCAAACGCTTGTTGCTCTTGTGGGCCCCAGCGCCAAGTAGTACTCTTCTTGATCAAGTCCGTCAGAACGGCGCTGGTGTAGGTGAAGTTTTTGATGTGGCAGCGATAGAAGTTGCACGCCCCAATGAAACTGCGTACGTCATGAAGTCCTTTCTTGGGGTCTTCGTGTCGTACGTTGGCATCCATCAGGGGTTTGGCCTTAGAGGCCGCTGGGGTCCACCACCCATAGCCAACATCAAACCCCAGGTACTGCATGGTCTCCTGCATGAACTCACACTTCTCCAGCTTGAGTCGTGTCTGGTTCTCCTGGCAGACCGCAAAGAACTCACCCAAGAGGATTAGGTGATCCTCCTGGGTATTAGTCCCGAGGCATACATCGTCGATGTGAGCCTCCATCTGGGCACCACGGGATATGAGCTCCTGCAGCTTAGGTCTCCTTCGTAGGATGGACAAGATCTTGGTCATCAGCTCTTGGAATAGAGCGGGTGCGTTAGCCACGCCAAACGGCATGACCTTCCACTTGAACACCCTCCCCTGAGGGGTGATGAAGGCCAGTAGTTCCTGTGCGTTAGGCGTCAGGTCCACTTGCCAGAATCCGCTCCTGCTGTCCATTTTGGTCTTGTAGCGACAGGAGGCTATCTTCTCCAGGGTAGACTCCATATTGGGAATGGACCCTGAGTGGTTCAGCGTCTTCTTTTTCAGCTCTGCGTAGTCCACTACCAGCCGTTTGGCTGTAGACCCAGGTTTAGCCACCAGGAAACAGGGGCTGCAGTGTCGGGGGTAGTCCCCGTCCTTGTACTCCAGGACTAGGCCAGCGTCGATGCATTCTTGTATCTGTCGCTCGATCTCGTCGGCCTGCTCTTTAGGAGCTGGATAGGGTCTCCTTCGGATCTTGTGACCCGCGAACTCAGGTTTCAGCTTGAGGTCCATCTGCACCAGCTTGTCACATGAGGCTGGAGGGGGTAATTCTCCGAACACCTCCAGATAGGTCCTTATAAGCTTCTGTACCCGCGGGTCCAATACCTTGATCTTGTCCTCCATGTCCTCGTCAGAGTGTAAGTTGCTTGCCCCCTGAGTAATAGACGTCGGGAGGTGGTCCTCCACCGACTCTTCGCCCGTGGTAGTGTCCTTCAGCCCTTGGTAGGCATATAGAAGGTCTTGTTCAACCATCTCCGGTGGACGATGACAACATAGACACGCTCGAGGGGGTTCACATACACATTCCTCCGAGAGGTCGTCCTCCTCTGGGGTCCTCACATGGGCGCCCAACACGCTCTTCATGAGCTTAAGATCTACCCCCCTTTGCCAGGTGGTGATCTTCTGTTCGAGGTCCTCCTTCAATTGGGATAGGTCTCCCATACGTCCTTGCTCCAGTGGCCATGAGCTGCGGGTAGGCTTCGCGTAGCATAGCTTTTTCGCCACCAACTTCCTCTTGGAATCCACATACTCCCTGAGCCTGGATCGAGGGTCCAGCTCCTCGTCCACGGGGTCTTCCACCCTCATGGAGAGTAGGGGTTTCAGTGGGGCGACGTACTCGGCGTTCTCCACTTCCTCCACACAGGTCTGCACGAAGAAGGCGCCGTGCTCAGTCTCGTCGTCTGAGTGGATAGAGCTAGGTAGCTCAGATAGTCCACACTCAGAGACTCCATCAGGAACAGGTACATGGCAGGGAGAGTTGCGGACGTTGGTGTCAGTCACGACGTACTCATCTCCTCCGGGTGTAGTCTCAACAGCATCTTGAGGTCGTAGGCGATCCTTCAAGTCACCCAAGGCGAGTCCGTCGCTTTCTCGGTGTATAGCCTGGACCAGAGAAGGGTCCAGATCCTCCCAGGGAATGGAGGTAAGACCTCCGTCCACCACGCTGAGCATACTCCCCCATCCGGGCTTCCCAATAGGCGTCTTGCGTCCCAGAGGCACGTAGATGGCCTCATCAGGCAAACGAACAGAGCTGATAGTCAGCCTGTCCAGGAGGTTTCGCCAGTACTCGTTGCCCCCATGGGCTCCCCAGTCGGGGGAACACAGGACCATACGGGAACATTCCAAGGCCACCTTGGTCAGCACCTTCCCCAGTTCACTGAACCTGGGGTTCCCGTCGGCCATCCCGAAAGAGGGGGGTTCCCGTAGGCCATCCCGAAAGAGGGCCAGTAAAATTTGTAGCTGCAGTTCTTCCCCTTGCTGCAGTAAAGGTCCAGTACATGTTGCTTGTCGCTGGCGAACAACTCCACACTTAGGTCTTCTCGAGAGTAACCGGACTCCTTCAGACCTTTGTCTAGGACTTCCCCCAATAGTTGATAGTCCTCAGTTTTGGAGGCCGCCATCATGTTCGAGGGCTCCTCCTCCGATAGCCTCAGGTAACTCGAGGTATGTTCCGACTGCTCCAGCCGCACAGACTCTCTGCCACTGCCGTGGTCCACGTAGAGGAGGTAGGGCGCTTGCAGCGTCAGGGATTGTATCTGGGAGTGCTGTACGAAGAAGTCAGTCCCCAGTACAAAGTCGAAGGCCTCAGTGTCCATCACATAGAACCGATGGGCGATAGTCCGGGAGCCCATAGGTACCTCCACTTCACAGTCCCCGCAGCTGTGCACCACATGTTCATCCCCCATGCGTATAGCGGCGGTGGTCATGGTGTTCTTCAGGCTCCCACAAGATAAAATTTTCTTGGCCACTAAAGATATGGTGGCGCCAGTGTCCAATACCCCCAGGTATTCGCGTCCCCCTAGTCGGATACGTACCCAAAACACCAGGTCTTGGGTGCCACCAGAGCGTCCTCGTCTGAACTCCGCGGGACAGGTCACCTCGAACCCCTTGTTCCGCAGTTTGCGGGCAATCCTCATGAAACGGCTCCTCTTCTTAGCGTTGCCGTCATTACCACCTTCATGCTCACGCTTGGCTCCTTGTTCTTGCTGGGCCTGCGTTTGTGAGCGTGTGGTAGGACCAGACTGCCCTGCAGAGGGCTCGGAGTTCCCCCCTGGATTAGGGTTGGGGTTGCCTCCGTTCTTGTCCTTGTTCTTGTTGTCGGGCTGGCGGTTAGCGCCTCCTCCTCGTCCACCTTGACCCTTGTCTTGACCTTGACCACGTCCTTTCGACTTGCCCTTGCCGGAGTCGTTGCCTTTGCCTTTGCCTCCACCTTTGCCTGAGCCTTTGCCAGGATCTTCACCCTTAAGCTTCGCCGATAGGCGTTGCTTATGGTAGCACTCATCCTCGTAGTGCTTCCGCTTCCCGCAGAATGCAGACGTGATGGTGCACCTGTAATGATCCGGCAGCTTCGCTTTGGCGCCGGTGTTCTTCTCCTGCTGCTTCCCCTGGACTACAAAGCAGTCTCGGTGCTCGCAGTCAGGGGCGTGCTGCAGGTGGCCCTGCTCGTCCCTGGCATCACACCAGAATAGCTCCTTCACGTTCTCCATGATACGGGCGTGGGCGTGTTTGGGGGTAGTCCCCTGCCCAGGTCGGGACCCTTGGTACCCTTTGCCATGACCTCCAGAACCTCCTCCTCCAGGACGGTAATTGTTCAAGTGCTGGTCGCTCTCCTTCTCCAGCGCCAGCTCCAGGAGTAGCACGCATAGATCCTCGTAGTGGAGGGATCTAGTCTTGCGCTCCGCCGTCGAACGGCACTCGTCCCATAGCTCTCGAGGGAGCTTGGCCACCAACCAGAACAGCAGGTCGTCGCTGCTGTAGGAACCGGGCGTCAGTCGTCCAGCCCAGTGATCCAGGTCAGCCAACAGCTCAGAGCCCCTGCCAGGTTTGGGGTTGTTGGGCAGCACGGGCAGGTTCTGGATCTCGGCCCTGATTGAGAGGTCGGTTTCGTAGGTCGGGTACTGCCTCTCCAGGGCAACCAACACATCGGCAAAGGTGGCGGAGTTAGTCAGGATCTGCCTGACCTGCTTCTCCAGGTACTTGGTCTTGCAGCACTGCAGGAGCAGATCGCACTTCACTCGCCCACTAGCGTGGGTTTGGCCGGTCAGTCGTAGAAACCGGCCAAAATTCTCAGAAAACTCGCTGAGGTCCTTGCCTGTGAACTCAGGCAGGTTCACCACGATCTTGGAGGTGGCAATAGCCTTCGCCTCCTGAGACCTGCGTCCCTCAGGGCGTCGGGTCTTCTTCTTCTTCTTCTTCTTCTTCTTCCCCTTTGGGTCCTCGGGGTCCTCCGGGTCATCGTCCTCCGAGGGCGAAGTAGAAGTCATCGACGGCGGCTCATCGTCGGAGGGGTCTCCGCCTAGATCACTAGAGCCATAAGGCTCCACGTCCACCATAGCCCTCAAGGCTGTTAGCCCCAGCCGGTCCAGCTCGGCCCTCATAGAATTCGTCACGTGGCTGTAGGTCGGCTGGGCCGTTCTCGGTACGAAGGGACTTATCGGTATAGCTGCAGGAGTCGGCATCGGTCGGCTCCTCAGGCTCCCTAGGGTGTTTGTCAACCCTGCCGCCAGGTGGTTAGCCTGTACTCGGTGGGGTGACATTCCCACCGTGGTAGGTGACGCTTGGGGCGGGATCATCAGGGGCTCCAGTTTCTCTCGGATTTCTTGAGTGAGGTCGCCCACGATTTTTGAAGTGGCTCCTCGGAGCACCTCGTTGATCTCCGACTGCGTCAGGGACCTGTTGGAGGATCTTCCCGATCCTCTACTCCTGCCACCAAGAGATTCAGGTCCTCTCCTCAACCCACTCAAGGTTGCATACACAGGTGCATATCCAGGAACATCCACATAGGTTCCAGTAGCAGGTAGTGGATGGGGATATTCAGCCGCATACCATCGCGGCGCAGAGCTGGAAGCCACCGGCTCACTGGCAGTAGTTGCCTCAGGGAGCGCAGTGGTAGGTGGGCCCATACCATAGGCGGGGTAGGGAGGCATGCCAGTAAAGCCTGTGCCCTCTGCCATAGGTGGGTTGGTTATGAGAGTGGATGTTGCAGCGGCTGGGAGTGTGGTGGTCATAGGAGAGGGTGATGCGTGGAGGCCAGAAGCGCTTGGTGCGCCTTCGAAGGTAGGGTCATTCGTCAGGTCTTGCCCTTTGTTCCTCTCCTTCGTCTGCTTCGTCTCCAGCATCCTTCTCGCTCTCTCTCTTCCTCTTCACAGGCTGAGAGACCACCTCTTCGACTGACAGGGCCCCGAAGGCAGTCTGGAGTCCATCCAGCGAGTATTCAGCCGCTTCCACTGGCCCATGTAAGGGCTCCGCCGAAGGTACAGCGCCAGGTGCTGGCCTTGCCGGTGCCTCAGGCGCTGGCGCTGTCTTCACGTCGGCGTCCTCCTTCCTTGTGTCCATCTTCAGTCACCCTTCTGCTTATATGTGCCTGTGCTCGGCGCACTGGATGTACGGCGCGGGGTTGCTGCCGGTGCGCAGAGACAGACTGCCTCTGCTACCAGAAAAGTTTATAGTGGTTTCCCCACTGTGTTTTTGTCTCTCCTGCTGCTTGCTGTTGGTGTAGGGTCTCCTGCTGCTTGTTTTTGGAGATGAAAACCTTTTGTTTGCAGAAATATAGTCAATCCAGGATAACCCAAGCCAGAGGTGTGCAAGGAGAAGAGAATCAGGATCAAAGCATGAAGGGCTGCAGTGTAAACAGTGAAAGATGAAAGGTAATTCACAGAAACTGCAACTCAGGTCAAATCGGAATGCATATTCACAAAGATAGCTGAAATGTTTTGGAAAAGAGTTGGAAAACTGCCCCATGGTCACTCTATCTCCATAGTGCCATCTCAGGACATGTGCACTCTTTGTTTTGGGTCCCATATGTGCTGAGGTGGCAGGGCATGTGGCGATGAGGTCACTGCCATGTCACATGGGATCTTCCTACTTAGCTAGGCTGACCAGGAATTGAACCCAGGACCTCTCAAAAAGAGGTGCCCAGCCCCCTAGGGTGCATACCACTAGGTAGGTAGGTAGGTAGGTATCTTCGGGAGCTCGGGATGCCTCCTTTGACATTGCAGGAAGAAGGTCTTACCAAGGGGACGTCCTGTCCCTCCCACTGCCCTATGTCAGGTGCCTCTTGAGCCGCTCCCGCATGTGCTTGGGAAGGCATTGTCGCGGCCACCCGGTCCATGTGTCCCAGGAGGGAGGGTGTCCCCACATGTGTCCATGAGTAGGGCCACATGCCCCCTCCTTTGGGCGGCAGCTCTGGGGGGCTGCCCAGCCGTGTGGAGTATCTCTCACCACAAGGGGTATTGCTCCCGCTTGTCTACGGTACGACCGCCTCACCCTTGTGGCTTGAGTTGCGGGGCCACTCTGCTTGGCAGGTGACGCCCTCCTGGACTGTGTACCGACTCGCCTGTCACGGGTTGCTTCCATGGCTCCGGGTGACGTTTGCCATGGTCCCCGATGCAGCCTGGCCGGGCTCGGACCAGTGGCCTTGGAGTACCGCTCCTGCCACTGGCCCGGTGGGTCGGCTGGGTCCCCCCAGTGCGTCCGACCCATGGGGTATTGGTTCTTTCCTGTCCCTCGGCCGCCCTACTTGTGTGCAGTGTCCTGGGCCGCTGGGCTCCTGTTCACCGGTGTGCCCGCGCGGTTTGCTGTGGTGCGTCTCCGGTGTCCTGGGCCGGCTGGCTCCTGTTCACCGGTGTGCTCGCTCGGTGTGTTGTGTTGCATGTGCGGTGTCCTGGGCCACTGGGCTCCTGTTCACCGGTGTGCGTGCTATGTGCGGTGCGCGTGTGCCATGGGTGGTTGTGTCCCTCTTCCTCCCCCCCTAGTTTTCTTTTTTTTTACTTGTTTTTTGGTTTTTTTTTTTTTTTGGGGAAAAAAAAAGAAAAAACAAAAAAGAGAAAAACAGGGGCGCGCGTACACTGCAGGCACAGGCACGGGCAGCTGGTGCGGCGGTGCAATAGCGTTGTGTCCTCTGGCGTGTGTCGTCGGTGCTGTGGCGGCGGTCGCGCCCCAGGGGTGCGGCTCGCGCGTCCTGATGTACACGGGTATGGGTCAGGGTGGGTTTGGTTAGGTGTCTCTTTGCTTCTGGTGCTGGCTGGTTAGGCGGCTGTGTGGGCTGTGGCTGTGGGCTGTGTCTACGTATTTCCCTCAGCGGGCCTGGTTAGGAGTCAAGGGTTGACGGTTTCGGGGTGTGGCTCGGGTTTGATTTGTGTTGGGGCTTCGGCTCGGTTAGGCTTGGGTCAAGGTGGGTTTGGTGAGGTGTCTCTTTGCTTCTGGAGCTGGCTGGTGAGGCGGCTGTGTGGGCTGTGGGTGTGGGCTGTGGTTTCGGTCTTCCCTCGGCGGGCTTGGTTAGGAGTCAAGGGTTAGCGGTTTTGGGGTGTGGCTCGGGTTTGATTTGTGCTTGGGTTCTGGCTAAGTTAGGCGGTTGCGCGGGGCCGGGCGTGTGGGTAGCGGCGTCCACTAGGTCGTGCGCCCGAAGCGAGTGCGGGGTGGTGCGTGCGGGCTGGCCGGTGGCCGGTGGCCTCACTGGGAGTCCCACACAGAGGGGTCGACGGGCGTGCCGGGGGCGTACGCAGCGTGCAGGTTGGGCAGCAGCGGGCGCACGTGCAGGGCGTCGGCGTGCCCGATGAGGACCTCACTGAGGACCGAGGGGTTGGCGGCAAGTAGTATGCGATGCCCGGGAGGGGTGGCGGCGAGGAGCGGGAGGATGTCCGCGGCGCGCGACGTGGGGGCGAACACGACGTGGGCCGGGTGCGGCCCCAGGAGCGGTGCCGGGCGGAGCGGGACCACCGGACGGCGGTCTACTGTGAGGTGCCAAGTGGCGCGATGGTGGAGGAGCCGGACTAGGGCGATGCTGTGGCGCAGTGTGTGGGGCTGGGTGCTGGGCGGCGTGGGGACGTGCGGCGGGAGGGGGGGGGGGGGGCGGGGCGGTGGCCTGGGAGGGGGCCCGGGGGAGGAGTGACGCCAGCGACGTGTGTGTCGTGCTGAGGGTGGAGAGGGGCCCACGGTACCGGGCCTGGGTTCGGCGCCTTTGGGCGTAGTGGTGCTCGTTGTCGTGTGTGTTGGCTTTCCTTCGGCGTCCGGTTCGTTTGGTGACTTCTGGGCGGGGCCTGGCGTGGCGCCCCGTGGTGGTGGTTTGCTGGGTAACGGGGTTAGATGGCGGCGCCGCTGGCCGGGGGGTCAGGCGCGTCGTGTTGTGTGGCGCGCAGGGCTCCTGGGGTGCTGTGGGTGTCGCCGGTGTCGGTGCGCTGACGCTTGTGGGGTGGTGAGGGGGTGTGTGCGTGCGGGGCTGGGCTTTGAGTGATGTCCCACAGGCGGATGCCGTCTCGCTGCGTTTCCTGGAGGGTCTCCCGCAGGCGCTTGAGGACATACGGGTGGTCCTGGGGCGCGGCGAGGTTGCGGGGGTGGACTCCCAGGGGGTGGAGCGCATCGGCCAGCATGGCTTCCCATGCGGTCTGCGGCATCCACCCCACCGCCGGCCGGAGGCGGCAGTTCTCCGCCGACCCCTTGCGGGGCCGATGGACCAGGCCCTCGAGGGAGGGCTCTCCCCGGGCCCACTTCCGCAGCTCCCAGAGCTGCGTGTGGGTCCAGCGCTGCCACCACTGTTCCTGGGCGGGCCTGCGGTCTTGGGCGGAGGAGTGGGCGTGGGTGGGTGTGACGTGGTCGTGGGGACCGGCGGCGGTGGCAGGCCTGGAAGATTCCTCGTAGTCCTGTTCCGTGGGGGTGCGTGGGGAGTGGGGGTGTACGCGGATGTGGACCCGCGGGTGTGCGCGTACGGTCTCCGCCTCGGGGTTGGGCGGTGATTCGCGGCGGCGGCGGTAGTGGGGCATGCGTTGCATGTAGGCTGTCATCCAGGGCCGGTACGGGGGCAGGGACGCTGCTGGTGGACCCTGGCGTTGTTCTGGCTTGGTCGGGAGCGGTCCGTGGGACTGGGGCGCAGGCTTTGAGAGGTGGCGGGATGAGGTGCGTCGCGCTGCGGCCGCGGCGCGCTCCGCCATGAAGGTGGTGGCGGTGGCGTCGGTGACGGTGGGGGGGCGCCGCGCTGGGCGCTGCTGCCTTCGGGCCTGGGACGGCTGGTGCCGGATGTCGCAGAGGACGTTCTCGGGGGGCCGGGCTCGCGCTGCCGTCGTGGCGCCGGGTTTGAGCTTGGGTTTGGGCTTGGCTGCGGGTTGACCCTTGGGTTTGGGTGGCCGTTTGGCGGAGGTCTTGGGCGTCGGCTGGGTCCTGGGAGGTGGGCTTCGTCGGGGCGTGGGCCTTGGCGTTGGGGGCGGTGGGGGCGGGTTTGGAGGCCCTTTTGGGAGGTGTCCCCCGCGGCCTGGGGGATGGAGTGCTGGATGAGGACGTGGTGGTGGTGGTGGATGAGGTGGTCGTGGTGATGGAGGTTGTGGAGTCGGAGGCGGAGGAGAGGGCTGTGGGAGACGGCGGAGGGTCCTGGGCCTCGGGGGCGGGCGTATGATGCTGGGTCCTGTAAGTAGCGAGAACGAGGGTGCAGGTTCGGGCATCGGGCGTGTGCGCGCGTTTTCCCTGGTAATCCGTGCGTGCTGGTGCTGGCGTGGCGGCGTTGTCTCGGCTGCGCGGGCACGTGGGTTACCCGGGGGGTGGCCATATCTGCTCCAGGACGTGCGGGTGTGTTTGCTGGAGGTAGTCGAGGGTCTGGAAGAAGCATCGCTGGATGCCGGGCATGTCCTCCTCTGTGAGGTGGGGGTAGTTTTGGGTTGGGGTGTGGGGGCCCGGCCACAGCAGCGTCATGAGGCGGGCTGCCACCATGTACGGGCATAGTTGTAGGGTGGTGGGGCGTGGGGGGCTGGGTCCCCTGCGGTTTGGGGGGGCTTCCCTCTGCTGGGGGCGCAGCGTGACCACCCACACCCATCGGTCCGTGGGGATCCCCCAGGTCCGTTGGGTCCACTTGGCGAGGCAATACATCGCCCTACCAAGGCCCTGGTAGCCGCTGCGGATGGAGAGCAGCGTGTCCAGGGATTTGGGTTCCCACGTGCCCCAAATGTGGGGGTCGTCCGGGTCGTCCCCCCTGGCGTACGTGTCGGGGCCTGGGTTGTGTGGGGGGGGGGTGTAGTCGGCGGGGAGGAGGGAGTCGGTGCCGTGTACCACCCAGTGGTCTGTGGGTGCGTCGTAGGTGGTGGTGGAGAGGGTGTAGTGCAGATTGTAAATGAGGGTCATGTACGTGGAGGGGGCTGGCTGCTGCTCGTCGGGGGTGGGGATGTCCCCCGGGACGTGGTGCCGGAAGTTGCTCAGGGAGGCCATCCGGGCCACCCATGCTTTCCGCTCCAACTGTTTGGTGCTGTCGGGGGTGGCGTCGGGTGGGGGATGGGCCATGTTGGGCTCGCGGTAGCGGGTGCGGCCCTGGGTGCTGTCCCGCTCCGGCACGGGGTGTCCGACCAGGTGTCGCCCCCAGTCGATGGGGGGCACCAAGATCCGGCTCCCCGTGGGGGGCGGCCTCTCGCCGTCTGGGGTGGCGCGTGGGGGGCGCTCGTGTCGGGCGACGTGGAGGAAGGGGTCGAAGAGGAAGTCTCTGACGCCTTCCCCCAGGGTGGCCGCCTGGACCAGGGTGGCCGCCCGGATGGGGGTGCTGGTGCCGGAGGTGCGGAGGTACAGCACGACGTCCTGTTCCCCGAGTCCCCGGAGGTGCTGCCGTACCGCTGCGGGGTTGTGTAGGGCGTAGGGTTCGGCCGGTGCAGCGACTGGTGGTGCGGGGTGTGATGGGGGGGTCGGTGTGGGTGCGGGGGGGTGGTCGTCGTTGTCGCGCGTGGGGTCCGGTGATGGGGTCTCTTGTGGCGGTCGCGGGAGGGGGGATTCGCGGTGGCGTGTGTCGGCGGGGGTATCGACGTCAATTGGCTGGTGCTGGCTGCCGCGTGTTGTGTCCGTGGCCTGGTCTCGGGGGGAGGGCGGGGGGGGGTGGTGTGGGGGTGGCGCTGTTGGTGGTCTGGGGGGCGGGGGTGGGTGTTGTGCTGGCTGGGGGTCTGGGCGTCCCTGTGGGTCGTGTGGGTGTTGCGTGTGTGCGCCGTGCGGCCCTTGCGGTTCTCGACTGGTTGTGGTGCCGGGGTGTGGGCGGGAGGCGGCCGCATGAGCGTCCGGGTGGGGCTGTGGTCCGTATGTAATGGGTGGCTGCTGGTGGATGGTGCTCGCTGGTATGGGGTGTGGGTGGGGGGGTTGCTGGTGGTGGGGGGGGGGGGGGGCGGGGGTGGGTGTTGTGCCGGCTGGGGGTCCAGGCGTCCCTGTGGGTCGTCTGGGTGTTGCGTGTGTGCGCCGTGTGGCCCTTGCGGTTCTTGACTGGTTGTGGTGCCGGGGTGCGGGTGGGAGGCGGCCGCCTGAGCCCCCGGGTGGGGCTGTGGTCCGTATGTGATGGGTGGCTGCTGTCGGATGGTGCTCGCTGATATGGGGTGTGGGTGGGGGGGCTGTTGGTGGTGGTGGGGCGCTCCTACTAGGCCCTGGTGTTGCTGGTGTGCGTGCGCGGCTCCTCGCGGGTCCATGGGGGTGTACCGTGGCTCGTATGTCGTGGGCCCGTGTAGCGGGGGCGGCGGGTGGTGCTGGACCGCGTGGTGGTGGTGTGGAGGGTGTGCCGGTTGTGTGTGGTACCCCCGCGTTGGTGGGTGTGGTGGCAGGGGCTGGTGGTGGTGGAATACGTGATGGTGTGGTGCGGTGATGTGCGCTATGTGGGGTGGGTGGTTCGCGGGGCCTGGTTGTGCTGGGGCGTGGTGGGGATGTAGCTAGTGGGGGTCGCTGTAGCTTGGAGGCATTAGGGGGTAGGGGTTGGGAGGGACGGGAACGTGGTGGTGGTGTTGGTGGTGCCATTTCTCCTGGCTCTGCGCGTATGGTGGTCCTGGCATGGTGTGGACGTGTGTGAGCGGTGGTGGCTGACTGGGCTGCAGGGTTTGGGTGCTGCGGTACGGTGGTGGTGGTGGGCGCTGGGGGTGGCGGTGTTGTTGGTGTGCCCCGGGGGTCTGGGCGTGGGATGGTGCGGTGTGGCTGGACCCGGGCCTTGGTCGGGGCGTCGCGCCCTGCTGGTGGGCGCGTTGGCGGGCCCCCTGACCTGTCTTGGTCTTCTTGGCCTGGTGGGCGTCGGGGGTGGGTGAACCCCCCTGTCCCTGTGGGGGCGACGGGGAGCGGGCGTGCCAGCGGTGTGCCTCTTGGAGGCTCGTCTTGAAGCCCCTGACGTAGGTTTCCTGGTCCGTGAGGCCCATCCGCGTGGCGGTGGCCTCGTCGGGGGCGGCCAGGTGGGCGTCCCGAAAAGACGCCCAGCCCTCCGGGGGCGTCTGTTGTGCGGGGTGGGGCCGGTGTGCCGGGTAGAGGAGTGCGCTGAGGGGGTAAGGTGTTCCCTTCCGTCGGCCGAGGGCGTTTTTGAACCGGCGGCAAGTGATTCGGAGGTAGGCTGCTATCTCCTCTGGTGCCGCGTCGGCCCACGCTTCCGGCGTCAGGGCTGCTGCTTGGGGGGCCGGGAGTTGTGGGTCTGGGAGGTGTAGGTCTCGGTGGTGGAGGTATAGGGCGAGGAGGATGTGGCGGGCCGCCACGTTCAAGCCGCCTCCGCTGTGGCGTAGGGGTGGGCTGTGGGGGGGCAGGGGTGTGCTGCCTGTGGCCACGGCTATGGTCCATGCGTGGTCCGCCGCGTCCGCCACGTAGTACCCTCCCAGGTGGTCCCGGAGAGTGTCGGTGAGGAACCCCAAGAAGCTGGGGTGGCTGGCGGGGTGGGGTGCGGCTGGGGCCGCGGGCCGCTCGTGGTGGCGGGGGTTGAGGTCCCCGCAGTGGGGACAGCGGGTGAGGCGGTGCGCGGCTCCCAGGCAGACCCAGTGGTCTGGGTTGCAGGGCAGGGCTGTCTGTGGTAGCCGCCGGCTAACGCAGAGGGGACATGCGGTGGCTGGTGGTTGGTGGTACCTGTGGACGGACGGCGTCGTGGGGGGATGGGGGCTGGTGGCGCGCGCATGCTGGTGGGAGTGTGTGCGGTGCCTGTGGTGTCCGTGTGTGCTTTGCCAGTGCTGTGCTCGGTGGATGGTGTGTAGACGTGGTGGGGGTTCCGTGTTGGTATGTCACGGGGTAGGTTCTCATGGTTGGTAGAACAGGAGTTTGAGGAGGTGGGCTTGGTCTGTTGGGGGCAGGGTTGCCGCATGCTGCAGGTATTTGTCGGTGCGGTATGTGAGCTGCTCCGCCGTCTTGGCAACGGCCGTCCGCTGCATGTGCGCCGCCGTGGCCTTGGGGTCCTCCGCGTGGGTGCGTAGCAAGGCGTAGACGGCAGTGGGGACGAGTCCCCTGCGGACTGCCTCGAGCACCTCCGTCTGCTTGAGGACGGTGGTGAGTTGCTGGGTCGCCGGGGACTGCGTCAGCCATCCGGCGTGCTGTGCGATGGTGTGGGTTGGGTTCCAGTCTGTGAGGGTGTCCAGTCCTCTGTACAGGGGGCACGCCTTGAAGTGGTCCCATGTTTCTTCTTCCGCGTGGCTGCAGATGCATTTGGTGTGTCCTGCGGGGACGTGGATCGAGCGGCGCGTATACTATCGGTGGTATCGGGTGAGGAGGGGGAGTTGTTCGAGGGCGAGTTGGAGTCGGGGCTTTTGTAGGTGTGCTGGGAGGCTATCCAGGGCGCAGGGCGGAGTAGTAGAGGGGGGTGTGGACGGAGTCTTCGAGGCGTCGGAGGAGTTCGGTGTTCGCTGGGTGGCCCAGTGTGGTGGCCAGTTGCTGGATGGGTGTGGGGTAGTGGTACTGCTTGTCTCGATCCGTGTACGGCGTGTCCTCGGGCATCCATTGGGGGGGCTGTGTGGCCGGGGGTATCGGGGGCAGGTGCTGCAGGTGGCTGTGGTGTGGGGTGTCCAGTCGCACGCGTTCGGGCCCTGGGGTGTGGTTGGTGTTCTGGTGTTTGGCCTGCGTGTCTGCGCGTCCATTGCCGTATGCGTAGCGGTGTGACTCCTGCTTGATGATGTGTAGGGTGTCCTGGGGGTGCATGCCCTTGAAGGCCATCCATAGTCCCAACGCTTGTGTGGTGAGGCCGGATTCAAGTGCTTTGTGGAGGGGCAGGTCCGCAAGGCGCCTGGTGAGGTGGATGTCGACCGTGGCGTCCACGACTACCCAGATCTTGCGGGGCCGGATCGTCGTGGGTGGCGGTGTGGCGGTGACGGTGTCTGCCATGGTGCGCAGTTCGCCGTGGGAGGACGCCCCAAAGATGGTGGCCCCGGTGTGGTGTTCCACGTGGAGGCCGTCCGCGTGCCGGGTGATGCGCATGGAGGCGCAACCGACCGTGGGGGTGCGTTGCTGGGTGCCGGATGCATCAGTGAAGTAGATGATGTCGGTGTCGCTGGGTATGGGTAGGCGGGCGATTGCTGTGGGGTGATAGACGTAGATGGGGTTCCCCTGGGCGGTTCTGGCGGTGATTTGCGTGGGTTGCAGTAGTGGCGCTGCATAGACGCCTATCCCCTGGGTGACGATGGCCTGGGCTAGTGGGGTGAGGCGGAGGAGGTCCCTGTCTGGGCGTCCCTGGGTGATATACGCGTACATCAGGTGGAAGAGGTATCCCGTGTTGGGGTGGAACTTCTGGCACGTGATGGTCTGTCGCCGCTCCTTGTCGTCTTTGTCGCCGCGGAGGCTGGGGCATTTGTGCTGTAGGGGGCGCATGGGTGCCTCCTGAGGTCCTGCTCGGTGTGGGTCGCAGCGGTCGCACTCCATGGCTACGCTGTCCGGGTCTGCCCGCTCGTTGGTGAACGTCCATGTCGCCGTGGGTGTTCGGGTCCAGGCTACGTGCGCCGGGTGGTCTGGGGGTACCGTGTGAAACCAGGGGGGAAGCCATGCCTGCTGGTCGGCGGTGGCGGCGGCTCTGGGGGTGCGGTAGTGGGTGGAGATGAGGTGCAGCAGGGGCCACGGAGTGTCGAGGGCTGCCGGGCCGCAGTGCCAGCACGTGCGTGGTATGCCCTGGTCACTGTGTCTGACTGGTGGTACATCGGTCTCCGGTGCATTGTGTTTGGGGATGGACCAGGGGGCATGGTGTCGCTGGACAGTGCGGGTAGCATGTTTGTGGCCGTTTTGTGCTAGTAGCAGGGTGGTGGGTGGTGTCCAGCCTTCGGCTGACGGGGTGGGCTCCCCCTGCGTCGTGCCGCCGTCGTTGGGGGTCTCGTGCTCGCTCGGGCGGGGCCGGGGGTGCTGGCGCTGGAAGGCTGTGTACGCCGTGTCGATGTCCTTGGGCCCCGGCATGTCGCGCCCTGCCTTCGTAGCACATGCGCGGAGGTACGCTTGGAAGACGTGGCGTGCTGGCCATTGTGGGTCGGAAAGGAACGGGGCGTGGTGGGCCTCGCTTTGGGCCATGATCTTCATCTGTGTTGGGGTGATATACACTATGGTGATGGTGGCCCCTACGAGGCGCAGGGTGTCCACCTCGCCTGCCGGGCGTCGGTGGATGTCGGTGTGTGTGGCGGCGAGTGGCCCCTGTTGATCGCAGTGGTTGTTTGTCAGGATGGCGTGTGTGTGGTGCGGTAGGAGAAGTTGTAGCTGGGGCCAGATGCCAGTGCCCACGGGGATGGAGACACCGTGTTGCGCCAGTATCCACCGGGGGCAGGTGTTGCGGGCCATTTGCGCTTCTTTTATGCGTATGGCTGCCGCCTCGCGAACTTCTGGTTGGTGGTTGTGTGTTACCCTGTGTAGGAGGTGTGCTGCGTGTTTGGCATAGGCCATGTCGACCAGGGCGCCTGTATTGTCTCCGTAGTAGCGCCAGTGGGCCATCATGGCCTCGTTGGGGAAAGACGTGGGCCAGCCTCCGTGTTGCGCCCATGCCTTCGTCACTTGCTGTCGAGCGTGGCGTAGTGCGTCTTGGGGGCGCGGGAGGTGCAGGGCTTGGTACCCGATGGCCGCGTTGAGCACTGCTTCCATGAAGTACGCCAGGCCCTGCGTAGACAGAAGGTCCCCCCTGGCAATTTGGGGTAGCCGGGCGAGGCGCTCTTCTAGCTTGCTTGGGAGTGTGATGTGGTGGTGCCGCGTGGCCTGTGTGACTCCCAGGTGGACTGTGGTGTCTTCCAGGTGTAGGGGTTCGCCTTTCCGGATGTGGGGGGTGGGGGTCTTGGCGTCGGCCAGCCCGACCGATTTGCGGGGGTGCACTAGGAGCTGGTGGGCGTCCAGGTAGGTTGTGGTGAGTTGGAGAATGGCGGACGCTTGGTCGGTGGTCGTTGGTAGCCCTGCGTTCTCAGGGTCGCGGTGGCGGGTGGCCGTAGTTAGGAGGTTGTCGTCCGTGAAGTTGATGAGGGGGGACCGTAGCGGGTAAGGGGCGTACCCCGGGTATACCCGTGCTAGCTCGAATGCCAGTGGCAGGGTGAAGAGGAGGTAGAGGAAGGGGCCTTCGGCGCCTCCCTGGGGGACCCCGCTGTCTGTGCCGGTCCAGGGGGTGAGGCCTGCGGCTGTGATGACGGCGTAGAGTCGGGTCTGGATGTACCCGGTCATGAAGGATAGGAATGGGAGGCCCATGGCATCCCATACCTCCGTGACGAGCCGGTGTGGGGCGTGGGGGAACGCGCCTTGGACATCGAGGGAGGCGATGATCATCTCGTAGGGGTTCATGTCCAGTGCGGTGTCCTGGAGGAAGATGGCCTCGTGGGGGGACCTGCCGGCCATGGCTCCCCACATGCTGGCGGGCACGTGGGCGAAGACCGCTGGCGCGATGCTGCCTAAGATTAGCGTCCACACCAGCTTGACCTCGGTGGTGGCGCAGACTATGGGCCGCCAGTTCCCCGGCTGCGCCCAGTCCCCCTTTTTGTAGAGGGGGTGGACCAGGTTGGCCCACTCAGGGGGGATGGGCGTGGGGCCCGTGACGATGTCCCAGAGGCGGGCTGCCAGGCGGCGTTTGATGGGCAGGGTGGGGCGTTGGTACGCTTCGGCCGGCAAACCGTCGACGCCGGGCACGACCCCCTTCTTCAGGCGGTCTAGGGCGCGTTGCAGTTCTGAGGTGCTGAAGGGGTCGTGTTCGATGGCGCGCCGCTGTTCCCGGTTGAAGACCCTGGGCACATGCTCGCGGATGGTGTTTCTGGTCTGGGGGTCGAGCTCGGGGAGGGCGTCCCCGTGTTGTGCCTGGAAGCTGTCCAGGGTTGCCTGGAGGACGGCGTCGGGGTCATTTGTGAGGCCTCCTTCGGGGGTGCGTATCGCGTGGATGGTACGGCGCCCCGTGTCCTCCAGGATGCGGCTGACGTACCGTAGGGACTTGTACGGCGTGTCGTTTCTGCCGTATCTTTCGCGTTCTTGGGCTGCGGCCGCTATGCAGTGAGCGTGCCATTCCTGGAATTGGTGGCGGCAGGTGGTGAGGAGCGCACGGAGGTGGGCGTCCCGGTCTCGTGCCTCCGGTGTGCTGGGGCGTAGCAGGGTGGCAAGTTCCCCTTTCGTGGTCCAGATGTCATGGACGAGTTGCTGGAGGGTGAGGTCCGGTGGTGCTCCCGTGTGGTTGGTGTCACGCTCCATGCCGCATGCTTGTGCCGCCCGGCGCATGGCGGTGGTGAGTGTCGGTGCACCTGGGCGGCGCAGGATGGCGTGTAGGGCCCTGTTATACCTGTGCCAGGCGCCGTGGTCGTCCTCGGCCGGGAACTGCAGTGTGGGTGGGAGGGTGTCGTCTGGCAGGGTGGCCGCGGGTGGGGGTGGGTTGGGGATGATGAGGTCGATGTAGAGGGGCCGGTGGCCCGTGCCTGTGGGCGGGAGGTCCCCGTAGGCTGCTTCGTGGACGCGCACCGTGGTTGGGTCCCCGTAGCACGTGTCGATGCGGGATGGGTGGGTGCCGGCTTGGTGGGGGTAATGGGAGGGTGTGCCGGTGAGTGCTGCCGTGATGTCGGTGAGGCCCAGTTGGTGCATGGCGTCCCGGACAGCTGTGTCGGTGGCTGTGGGTGGGCCGGTGCGGTCGTCGTCGGTGGAGGCGGCGTTTAGGTCGCCTATGATGATGGTGGGTGCCAGGAGGGAGGGTCGGCGGTACGCCAGGCTCAGGGTGTCCAGGAAGTCCTTGGTCTCCTCCCCGAACGGGACGTGCGTGAGTAGCACGTTTAGCTGCCATCCGGGCCCCGCGCACTCGTACGCCCCGAGGCGACCATCCACTCCGAGGTCGGGGTGGGCATGTACCGTGACCGACGTCTTGTGGTAGAGGGGTACCCCCCGTTCCCAGTGGGCGTGATATTTGTTCCCCTCCGGGTCCAGGATCGGTGCTGGTTCGGGTTGGTCCGCTCTGCGGAGGGCTTGCTCCAGGAACCCCAGGAGGTCTGCGCCTTGGGGGTGCGGCCCGGGCATGGCTTGCAGTGTGGCGGTTTTGGTGGGCTCGTAGGTGACCGCGGGCTCGTTCAGGATGTTGATGCGGGCGTGGGCTTCCGCAGGCGCCGGTTTCTGGGGACCGGTAGTTGGGGGGGCGGGCCGTGTCCGGCCCTGGCCCCGTCAGGCGTCGAGGAGGTCGATGACGCCCTGAGCTGCGGGTGCCCTGCGGTTCCGCTTCTGGGGCTGGGGTAGGGCCCATGCATTGTGGACTTCGCCCGTGTACTCGGTGCCGGTGAGGTGCTCCGTGTCGGGGGTGCACAGCTGCATGGGGACCATCTCACGACCGGCTCGGTCTCGCCAGAGTTCGATGGTGCGCCCCAGCTTCTTGTCGTTGGGGGTGGCCGGGTCCCACTTGACGTGGATCTTGAACCCCTGGTGGTCCCCGGTGACGAGGTACCGGTGCTTGACCTCCCCTGCGGCCCATATCCACTTGGAGGGGCCCGCGGCCGTGGGGTACTCGAAGGGCAGCTGCACCCGGGTGCCGGTGGCGTATTCGGGATACAGGGCAGCGGCTTCCTCTTTGGTCCAGCTCTTCGGCTTGGCCCTTGGCTTTGGCGCGGGTTTGGCCTGTGTGGGGGCCTTGCGCTTCTGCGCACCTTGGCGGCGCCGGGCAGCGGGTTGTCCCCGTTGGGGAGGTGCGCCCTGGGGCTGCTGTACGGGTGCGTGGCCCGGTGCAAACACGGGGTGTTCGCGGGCGGCTGGGACGTCGGGCTTGGACGTGGGGACGGGGTCCTTCAGCTGGAACACTTGCTTGGTCATGAGGCCAAGCACTTCCTCGGCCTCCTGTAGGGCGTCGGGCGGGTCTGTGGGCCAGGTGAGGAGCCGGTGCCCGGTGCCTGCCCCGTGGCGGCGCATGTGGGCCGTGTAGCGGGTGGCGTGGCGTGTCCACGCTGGGGTGCGTTCCGGGGGGAGGGGGCCTTCTGGCGCCCCCTGCGCCCAGTAGAGGGCGTAGTGCAGCGCTTCCCAGGCTGCCTCTGGGGCGTGGGGGATGCGTGCGGCGAGTCGCAAGCAGTCTCCTCCGCGTGGTGGGGACGGGACTTCGCCGTCGGGGGCGTGTGCCGTTGCCCGTCTGACCTTGCCGTGGTCGTCCCATTCCACCGTCCACCAGGTGTCCCGGTGTTTGAGGATGTGGACCTCCGTGGTGGTCGGGGGGGCGTCCATGGCGTCCCAGCTGACGAGCTGGATGGGGCGGACCGCAGGGTGGGTCTTCGGGGGTGCTCGGATGTTGAGGATTTGGTGGATGTCCTCGGCGGTGGGGCCCGTGTCGGGGGCGTCCTGCGCTGCTTGGGCTAGAGGTGGGGAGGGGCGTTCCTCCCAGAGGCGGGATGCGGACGCCGTGGCGTACATGGCTGCGATCAGGACGTGTTCCGTCAGCCCTTCCACCATGAGGTGGTTTTCCCCCCCCAGGTCTCGGGGGATGGCGGCTTCCGCCTTTAGGGTGAGGAGTGCGATGGCGCGTTTGGGTCCAGGTGTGGCGTGCGTCGGCTCATCTGGCGGGCGTCTGTCGGATGGGGTGTGGGGGGGGCGCTTCTGGAAGGGGGATGGTCCCACCGCCAGGTGCTCGACAAGGTGTAGCGGTATGGCGTCGTGGCGGTCCGCTGCGGGCAGGAGGTAGGGGTGTGGGTCCCCGGGTATCGTGCCGAGGAATATGCCCCCCCTGTAGGTAGGGGTGGGCAGGGGTTGCTGCAGAGCGCCTGCGCATGGTACCGCGCACCGAGGGTTGCAGTGGGTGCATGGGGCTGTTATGGGGTGCGGTACCGCGTACACGGTGAAGGGCCCTACCGCTCGCTGGATGTGGCGGGGGATGATGTTGCGGAGGTCCGCCACCCATGCCGTGCGGCCTTCGCCATAGTATATCCAGAGCGTGTCCTCCTGTGCCATTTTGGGGCGTAGCCTGCGAGCCAGTAGGTTCAAGGTGCTTTTGTGGGTGGCCTCGGTGACGGTGCCGGGTCCAGCGTTAATGCGTGGAAGCAGGTGGCTTTGGTGGTGTGCCGCAGCCCGTCTGCGGGCGGTGTGGAGGGCGGTGCTGTCAGCGGGAGGGGGCGCGTGGTGGGTGGGCCTTTTGCGTGGGGTCGGGGCGACGTGTAGGGGATGCTTCAATGCCGGGCGCGGGTGGTGTTGCGGTGGCTGGAGGCCAGGGTAGGTGGTGAAGGTGTATACGGTGATGGGGGAGCGCTCATGCGTGGCCTGGAGGTAGTAGTGGTCGCGACCCGTGTTGTGGGTGACGATGACGTTTGGCGTTGGTATGTCGTAGTGGAGTGCGGTATTGGGGAGTTGTTTGGTGATGCGTGCCGTCGCGTCCCCTGTTTTGGGCGCGGTGTCGTGGGGCACGAGGATGTGGACTGCCCACGCATCGTGGGCGGGGAGGTCGAGGTCCGGTAGGGTGGGATGAATGGGGCGTCCCCGGAAGTGTGTGAAAGCTGGGTTGTGGCGTGCCGCCGTTTCCTTGATGATGGACGGTGCCCACTGGGGTGGCGCCCCAATCTGCTGGGCCATGGCGGCGACGGCGCGGGCGATCGCCGTGAGGTCTGGGCCGATGCCAGGCTGGTCTGCCGGTGGTTGCAGGCCCCCTTCTGGTGCGGGGTGGTGCCACCATAGGGTGTAGCCCTTTTGTGTGTTATCGTGGGGGGTGTGCACGAGGCCCTGGTGGTTGGAGATGGCGGTCTTGAGGGCTTCTGCTGCCTCGCGGTGGAGGGTGCGCGTGTAGGCCCAGACTCCGGTCGGGAGGGGCGCCCCGGTGTGGGATTCGGCCGTGGTGGGGGCCGGCTCGAGGGTGTGACTGGTGAGGGAGGGTCTGTGCAGCCCTTCGTGCAGGGAGGCGCACACGTGTGCCCACCTGTCCGCCCATCCCTGTTGGGCGCTTCCTGTGTCTGCTCCTGTGGGCAGTCGCACGATGACCACGTGCCAGGGGTGTGACCCCGGTACTACGGTGGGGGGTGTGGTGTGCTCGTGAGCGTGTAGCCATACTGCGGTGTCTGCGTTCGCCGTCACTTAGTCCTCTCCTTCCGCTGTGTTGACGTTTTCAACGGCGGCCTCTCCCTCCAGGGTGAGGAGGAGGTGTGTGCCGGGGGGCTGCGCGTGCGTCTCCGCGTCCCGGAGCCACAGGTACGTGAGCGCCACGGCGCCGGGGAGGATTTCCCGCCACGTGAAGGTGCCTTCAAGTGATGCCCACTGCAGGGGCAGTGTGCGGCGTCCCCGCGAGTCGTTGGTGGCATGGTAGTCGTGGGGGAGGTGACGTTTGGTTAGCCGGTGCGGCATGCGTTCGGTGGTGGCTGTGGGGGGGTCCCAATTACATTCATCCGGTGGGGGTGCGTCTGCGTCGTCCTCCTGGGCCAGCGGCAGCGCCTGTGCATTGGGTGCGGCGTCGGGTAGTCCGCTGTGCGTGAGGGTGTGGAGGCCCTCGGGGGTGAGTTGGAGGACGATGTCCCACTTCGCCGTTTGCTCTGGGAACCACTGGTGGGGCCCGTCCTGCGGTCGGTGGAGGGTGACCTGGTGGCCCCATCTCCAGCTGTGGTAGGCGAGGAGGCTGAGGACGGTGTTTTGCTCCGGGTCCTCCACGCTTTCCACGTATGTCGTCATGTCGGTGACGTCGACGGCGTACTTGTCCTCCCATTCTTGTGTGGGGGTGCCTGGAGGGGGGGGGGCGGTGGTGTACCCGTGGAGTCCCGGCCCCGTGACGTCGGGCAGGTCGTGCTCGAGTGACGCCCGGTACTCGGCGGGTCTGTTGCTGGCTTCGTGGGTGGGCCGGTGGCGCCGCAGGGCGTTGGACAGGTGCGTCCAGGGCGCCCTCTCGCGGGGGGGGGGGGCGCGGGGGGGCATTTTGTGGGTTGGGGTCCGCGGGGCTGCTTGCTGTGGGCTCGAGCTCCGGCGGGGTGAGGTCCATATGATGCTCCGTGTCCTCCGTGTGTTGAAGTTCCAGTTCTAGCAGGCTGTCGATGTCCAGGGCCATGGGGTCATCGTGCGTGTTCACGTGCTGGGGTGCTGCTTCATGGCACGGTGGGCGTGTGATGCTGGTGTTCGGGGCACGTGCGGCGGCCGGTGCGGGGTCGTGCGTCACAAAGATAGCTGAAATTTTTTGGAAAAGAGTTGGAAATTTGCCCCATGGTCACTCTATCTCCATAGTGCCATCTCAGGAGATGTGCACTCTTTGTTTTGGGTCCCATATTTGCTGAGGTGGCAGGGCATGTGGCGATGAGGTCACTGCCATGTCACATGGGATCTTCCTACTTAGCTAGGCTGACCAGGAATTGAACCCAGGACCTCTCAAAAAGAGGTGCCCTGCCCCCTAGGGTGCATACCACTAGGATAGCTACGAATTCATGGAAAAACATAGATAAATTCATAGGCTCTGCCTTGGATATGTCAGTTCTCAGTCAACTCAGGAAATGATGATCTGCCCCACATTGAAAGGGGATTAAGGGGTCCACTCCATATCCTGAATGGGTGTTTGGTTCCATAGGTCAAAATGTGTTATCACCACTTTTGGTGGGACCAATACTAGGATAGAAATGCCTGGATGCTCAGTGCATCTCTAATACAACTAGAGTATGCCTCAAAGCAATGGAAAAGCACTTTTTCTTACTAAAACAAGGTTGCGCAAGCGTAAACGGCTTTTCAAAAAGAAGGTATGAGCCGTAGTTTTTAAAGTTCTAATGGAAATGTTTGCACAGTTGCATCAGAGTTTTTGTAAACTTCAGAGAAAAGTATTCAAATTCAACCCACACCACAGGGCAGGTCAACTACCCATCTCTCAGGTATGCCAGTGTCATCTCACACGCACGCATTGCGTTCGTGTTGGTTGCTTCGTCAAAACGTTAGGGTTGTCAACGCTGTGTTCGCTGGGGGTTCGGGTGTTCCTCTCTCATGCTCTGCACAGGTCAAACTAGGAATGAAAGGTATGCGATGCGAATGGAGCGCGCAGCGCGCACGTAGGGTTAGAATATGCGCTGTGCTCGCGATGCATGTGCCTAATCGAGGCATTAGGACACTGTGGCGCTTTCTCCGTACCCTAATTTATCCTTGTTCTCTCTTCACAGGTTGAAAAAAAAAAAAAGTGTTTGCTCGTGTGTAACCGTAGCGTTAAAGTAGGGTTGCTTAAAACGCTTAGGCTTGTTTAAAACTCGCAATAGGGTTGCTTTGCGTTCGCTTCACTTCGGCATTCACACTATGCATGGTGAGTAAGGTAGGTTAGCCCAGGAGGAGCTCACCTCCTGGTTGAGTCAATGTGGTTATGGTTCAGCCTCCCTTCCCTGCGTGCACATGATGCATTAAAGGGTAGGCCACGCGAAATGCGCACGGTAAACCTTGTTTAGGTTACCCAGGGGCTCCTCGGTACGTTCTTTAAGAGAACCTGAGGAGTCTCTTAACGCTTGCTTGCTTGAGAGGGCGTGTTTGCAGACAGTGTATTAGAGGTCACACTGAGAAGCGTATAATACGTGGAGTGTGGCTTGGTTCCTCTGCCGCAAACACCCCTTCATTTGCCTCTGTTGTACAGGTGGGAGAGGTCAGGGTGATTGGTGCACGCAGCAGCTGCCTTCGGCGGCTACCCATTTTTCTGCCCCAGCAAAACAGGGGCGCTGATCACACAATCAATTGACTGCGCCTCAGCCAGGAGTGGCGTGGGCAGTTCGACTCATCGACATCCGCGCTGTGCACGCAACAAGAGCACCCCTTCCCTCCAAGCCCTAGCAGGGAAACGTGTTGTGACGTCCCTGTTAGGCCACAGTTGCTCAGCAGCGCTGTGTTCTCTTGTCTTCTTCACAGGAGGGTCATTAGGACCCGAGACATCTTTGACAGCAACACCCAGTAGCGTGTGTAGGGGTTAGGGTCAGCAGGCCTGGCAGGAGTTGAGTGCAAGTGATGAGTGCTCACCCTGCCTTCGAAGGCCGGTGCTGGCGTTAGTGAGTGTAGTGTAGTGGTGTCTCCTGTCCCGCGTGCTTTTCCTCGTGGGCAGGGGAGTGCGTTAGCTTTTGGCCCTTAGGAAAAATGAGCGTTTTGTATGCCCTTAGCACACTTGGTCACCCCTCCTCTCTAGTAGGTAGGGCTTTTGCCGTCCTCCCCCAAGGATAGGTGCCAGCACAGAAATTGGGCCGCCATAGGAGTGGTAATAGTACCTGATTAGGACCTTCGGTCCGACGTCAGCGAAGCCCGGTCTCCCGGAGCCACGCCGGGGAGAGAAGTGAGACACACACAGACATACGTAGCACACATAGGGGTATGGTAAACTCTGTAAGGAAGGGTGGAACCCCATGGGTCTGGACCAGTCGGGGGTCCTAACTGTGGGCTCGCTTGTCCCCAAGGAGGGAAGGCACACCTTGCCTGATAACACCTTGTTTGTCATTCCCCCCTGGTGTAGTAAGCCACCGTTCTTCGTTGGCTCCCCAAGGTCATTACATTAGGGCAGTCCCCATGCAACACATGGTCAACAAGGCATGGGTCTGCAGGGCACAGACAGGGTCAGTGCAGTGCTCAGCAACTGTCAGTAGACTGACACAGGGAAATTAGTTTCGCTTCTTACGCTGGGACATAGTCTCAGCACGGGTTAGGAGCTGCCCCTCGTTGTTCTCAACGAGGTAGGTGCGGAGGATAGGGTTGATACTCCCGTCTGGTTGTATGAAGGCTGACATAGGTTCCCAGGTCGCCTCAGATAACCGATAGCCATCCCACAGGGTTGGGAACTTACAGCACTGTTTATACTCGTGGCGAGCAATACCTGCAACCACGTAGTAACCATCGACTGCCATCTCATCGGCAGTCATCTCTTCGAGTTCGTCTGCCTCCTCTGGACTCGCAGCATTCTCTAGGTCTATACCCTCGAGATCACTGTCGCTGAGGCGCCACTCATCCCAAGACAAGTCTTCAGGGGAGTGATAGTGCCTCAACTGTTTAGGTGCACACAGCAGTTCACCACATAGACGTGGACTGCACCTGACATGGATCCTGGATCCATCTATCCTGATGATACGATAGGGTCCAAAATAAGGGTCCTGTAATTTTTGCCTTGGCCAGGAGGGTGGGCGTGACTGGTGTACCAAAACAAGGTCACCAACCTTGAAGCTGGCAGGTCGTCGTAGGCGGTTCCGTCGGCTCAGTTCACGGTCACGAATGTGTCTCAGGTTAGTCGCAGCCTGGTTAGCCAGAGACTGCTTGTGTTCCAGCCAATCTCCCATAGGGCTCTTGAAGTCCTCAGGAAAGGGGGTTTTGAAGAACCAAGCAGGTCGTCCTCCATCGAACAGTTCGTGGGGGGTGAAACCCGTAGAAGAGCTCCGCTGTGAGTTCATGGTCAGCACTGCCCAGGGCACCAGGCGTACCCAGTCCTTGGTACGCTCCTGTTTCATCAGGATTCTTAGGTTTTGCTCCACCACACGGTTCTGTCTCGCACAGAGAGGGTTAGATGTGTGGGTATAGGGCACACCTGTGGTTACCTCCACGTTGAGGGCATTTAGCACTCGTTTGTACCACCCAGTGTCACTGCGGATGCGTACATCCTCGTCAGAGTGCACCTGCTTACGTGCTCCATAGGGTTCGAACCATTGTTCGACCAACATTTTCACAGTCTGCTCACCTGTGATTTTCTTATTGCAAGGGAAAACACGGGTGAAGCGAGATAGACCACAGGTGACCACGAGGCAGCTATTAGAGCCGCCATAGCGTGGTAGGCCGTGGTTGAAATCCACGTAGAGAAGAGAGTTAGCACAATAGGGTATGGGTAAACTGGAGATCAGGCCCCTATCCTCACTGTCGCTCTGCTTGCTGGCATGACAGCCACAAGCATCCACAATGGTCTGCATACGCGACCTCAGTTCAGTCAGGTTTAGACTAGAGTAGAAACACTCACAGAAGAAGTCCACTGAGCGATTAGCGCCAGTGTGACCAGAACTGAGATGGGACCACTATGGGCACCCATCCAGTTGTGCCTCAGGCACCACAATTCGGTCCTCGTAGAAGAGGTACTGATTGTTTTTATAGAACTGGTGCCCGTCAATGACACGGGGTTCGAGACCAGTGCTGAGAGTTTGGAGAATTTCTTCATAATCTGACTGATAGTCGGTTAAACTCCAACCCTCCATGATTCCAGCAGTGCGCATGGACAGGTCAAGCTGGACATCCATACGCTGGAAAGCCCCTCTGGCGAGCGCCTCAGAGCTCTCACCAATAAGCGCATCGCAGTTGTTGCGCGATATATAGTCAGACAGTTCATTCTTTATCCCGGGGATATGATGCACTGTCAGCCTGAACTGGCTCAGGTAAGTCCACCACCGTTTTAGCTTTGCTTTTTCTGGTGGTGGACCCTTCTGAAAAGACTTCACAGGCTCCTGGTCACACAGCCAGACATAGGGGTTAGATCCTAGGAGTCGGGATTGTGACGATAGCACCAACATACCGGCCAGGAGTTCCTGGTCATAGGTGCTGTAATTGGAACGCGCTTGATTCCATTTCCAATTCCAGTGTCTCAGTGGCACCAATCGCTACTCACTGGTAGGATAGTCATGTTTCAACGAACCATCACGGTTCAGTCCACTGATACGAGAGTGGCAGTGGGTTAGTTCAGCAGGGTTAAGCCCCTGCCATTGGTAGATCGTACCACCCCCCCCTACATCACTGGCATCAGCGATTAGGACTATCTCGCCCTGAAGGCGGGGTACTCCCAGGCAGTTGGAGGAGGCAATCTTCTTTATCAACTCCTGGAAACACTCCTCCTCTCTGGGGGTCCACCTCCACGGAGTAGCTTTCTTGATTAGGTCAGTGAGGGGTGCAGAAGAGTAAGTAAAATTGTGGATGTGACGCGGGTAGAAATTACAGGCGCCCACAAAACTCCTCACATCGTGTAGACCCTTCTTAGGGTCATCGCAAATCTGCATGGCCTGTAGGGGCTGCATCTTAGACGCGGCTGGTTTCCACCAGCCATACCCCACGTCGAAACCCAAATACTCCATCTCCTCTTTCATAAACTCACATTTTTTGAGTTTGATTCGGAGATGGTTTTCTTGACAGACAATGAAAAATTCACGGAGGAGAAGGACATGGTCCTCTTTGGTGTTAGTACCCAAACTCACGTCGTCGATGTGAGCCTCCATTTCTGCACTCCGAGAAATCAACTCCTGTACTAGAGGCCTGCGCCTCAGTATGTGCAAAATTTTGTTCAAAAGCTCTTGGAAGAGCGCTGGGGCATTGGCCACCCCAAAAGGCATAACCTTCCACTTGAAGACACGGCCCTTAGGGGTTATAAAAGCCAACAGCTCCTTAGCTGCGGCGGTTAGGTCCACCTGCCAGAAACCAGAGCGTTTGTCCATTTTGGTCTTGTACCTGCATTTGGCAATGCGCTCCAGGGTATTTTCCATGTTACGAATACTCCCTGAGTGGTTCTGGGTTTTCTTGTTGACCTCACCATATTCTACTACCAGCCGTAGGGCAGTGGACCCTGGTTTGGCAACCAGGAAACAGGGACTGCAGTGATGGGGGTAGTCCCCCTGCTTATATTCTTCAACGAGGCCGGCATCAATACATTCCTGGATCTGGCGCTCGATTTCTTCAACCTGTTCCTGTGGAGCGGGATAGGGACGACGCCTCACTCGCGTCTTTTCAAATTCTGGTTTCAATTTCAGGTTCATCTGGACCAGTTTTCTACAAGAAAGGGGAGGCGGCAAGGCGCCGAACACCTCCTCATAGGTTATCAGCAGTTTCTTCAGGCGGGGGTCAAGGTTAAGACTCTCCAGTTTCTGAAGGAAATCCTCCTCAGCAAGGAGGTTCCTTTTTCCGTGTTCTTTCTTTTTCTGCCGATCAGCAGTTTCGGCAGGCACAGAACCATCGTCCCACTCAGGGGGACATTGCTGCCCATAGTGCAGAGAATACACTAGCGGTATCTCTGGATCAGGCAGCGTATAGGACTCATCGTCCTCCTCAGACCAGATGGAGGATTTCCAGGTCTGTCTGAGGTATTGCAGCCGCTCTTGGCGCTCAATACCTTGGGCCTTCAGGTACAACAGCTGCCGGAGTTCCTGAGTGTCATGCTCAGACAATGGCATGTTATTAGCAGCAGGCCGTGCCAGAGCATCAGCACTCCGGGCCACGGGTTCACCTGTGTGCATAGGCTGCATGTGTTGCACTGGCTTCCCAACAGGGGAAGCGGGTTCAGAGGTTGACTCTAGATCTACCTCCTCTAGCAACAGCTGGGCTAGGAAGGCACTATGTTTTAGGTCAACACAGCTGGGATCAACAGGAGGGATAGTGCTGGCGATCTCAGACAGTAGGTCGTCAGCATCCTCTTTTACAGCTGCAGGTTCCAGATAGTCATCAGGAGACTCACACCCTGTAAGTGTGGCAGATAGGTGCTCAGCCGACCGATTTTTGAGATCAAAAAGGGTCAGGCCACGATTTTCGGCCATGACCTCTTTCAGTAGCACCTGGTCTGGGTCACACAGGGGTACAGGACTGAGAGATCCATCGACGATGGACAGGAAACTGGCCCACTCAGGGGCCTGCATAGCTGTGTTCGAGTCCTCAGGCAAATAGATGGGGCCGTCGGGGAGTTGCACTCTTCCCACGGTCATTCGGTCTAGCATACGGCGCCAGTCAGCATGTTCACCAGAGCAGCCCCAGTCAGGGGTGCACATGACAACCCTTCCTCCCTCATAAGCGATTTTGGTTAGAACCTTCGCGAGCAGGGAGAAGGGAGGGTTAGCATACGCTAGGCCCATTGCTTTCCAGAAGAAACGGAAAGCATTGTTCAATTGTTTCGAGCAGTACAACAGCATGATGTGCTGTTGTTGGCTCGCAAACAATTCCACCTGGATCTCATCCAGGTTTACCTGAAGGGCCGCCAGTGCATTTTCAAGAACGTGGCGAGCCAATTGGTAGTTTTCAGTACGATAGTTAGTCTTGGATGCATAGCGCAGCCCAGACTCTTTTCGTCCTGACAGCTCCAAATGTACGGAGAATAGCCCACTGCCAAAGTCACATTGCAAAGAATAGGGGCGCCGGAGAGACAGCATTTTTACCTGGGGGTTTCTTCGTAGGAAGTCGGTGCAATTGTCGATGTCAAAGGCGTTCGTGTCCAGCACTCTGCAGTGTTGGGTCACGGTCTCGTCGCCCAGACATATAGTCACATCGACCCCCCCAAAGGAATGGATGGTACGCCCATCCCCTACTCTTATGGCCACGGTCTTAGTTTTCTTGAAAGTTCTTAGAAGGCGCCGGGCCACTATTGAAAGTGTTGCACCGGTGTCAAGCACCGCTCGAAAAACCTGATCCCCGATTTTCACGAGGATCCAGAAAACCAAGTCCTCCTCTTCGGAGCCGCCCCCCTACTCCTCATCAGGGAATTTGACATCCACCCCTGCAGCGATGAGGGACCTGGCCATCCAGGCCAAGCGCCTCTTCTTGGAATTATTCCCCTCAGGGGTAGCGTTATCCCCTTGGGGGCGCTTCTTGGGGTCACCTGCGGCAGGAGCGGGTGTAGCAGCAGGAGTGGGTGTAGCAACGGGCGCTGATGAGCGCCTCTGAGGGTTAGGGGGTCCATTTTTGCCACCCCCCTGGCCACCTCCTTTACCACCTTTATCCCCATTCGGGGGATTTCTGGCGGGTGTTTGGGTCTTCTGGCGTTCCGCCTCCTGACGCTTGAGTTTGTCATTCTCGCGTTTCTTGATGTGGCATTCGTCCTCGTAGTGACGACATTTGCCACAATAGCCACAGGTGATGGTACACCTGAAATGGTCCTGATGGGTCACAGGTTTCCGATCCTTGGTATGCTGTTGTCGTTTCATCTGCAGCATACAGCCACTGCGGAGATCGCAGTCATAGGCATGACAAGGTCCCCCCTTGTCATTGACAGGTTTGCAGTAGAACAGGGGGGGTGTACCTGCATCAGGTTCAACCTTATTCATGGCACGTTGGTTACTCCTCCCTTTACCACCTCCCTGGTTGGGGTTAGTGGGATTTTTAGGCCCTTCCCCTTCGCCACGTTCGGGGGTAGGGGTACCACCTCGACCCAAATGCTTCTTGAGGAATTTCTCCATGTGGGAATCATTCTCTCTCTCAAGAGCTAGCTCAATCAAGAGGTCCACCAGTTCATCGTACGAGTGGGTCCTGCTCTTCCTCTCAGAGGTGGAGCGGCAATCATCCCACGTACGTTGGGGGATGTTACTCATGAGCCACAGGTGGGGCTCAGTGGCTCCGTAGGAGCCCACGTTCATCCTCGGAAACAAGTATTCCAAGTCGCACACATATTCAGAAATTCGAGCAGCGGATGGAACCTCAGGGAGCATAGGTAGCTCCTCTATCTGTGTGCGCACACTGAGGTCAGTCTCATAGACTGGGAACGTTTTCTCCAACCTCAGGAGTACCTCTGCCCAGGTGGAACAGGTTTCCACAATCTCTTTCACCTGTTTTTGCCAAAATTTCCTTTTGCATGAGCGTTTCAGTAGTGAGCATTTGGTGGCCACATCCACATGGGATTGGCCAGTGAGCAAAAGGAACTCAGCAAATTCTTCTGCCCATTCGGGCAGATTTTTGGGGTCGAACTCCGGCAGTTCCAGCTGGATGTTCGCCTGGGCAATAGGTCTGCGCGTCTTCCCACCCCCCGGAGTTAGGCCTGAAGGCGATACGCCGGCAAGAGGTGCCAGGGCTGACAGCCCTCTTTTCTCAATCTCTGTGACAGGCACGTCCTTTAGTTCAGCCATGGGCACTGTCCTGCCACGGGGGTGAAAGGGGCTGGGGCAGGTGACCTTAGGCAACAGCCTTGAAACCCTTGATCTCTTAAAATCTTCGGCCAGGGTACTCAGTCCGGGAGAGAGGGAGGACAACTCTGGCTTGGGTAAGGGTTCTGCAATACCCAGTTTTGCCTTAATGGCCTCCGATAAGGCCGTCACATCTGGATCCTCGCATCCAGACAGGAGTTTGGCAAGCAGTTCGGCCGTATGATCCAGGGCACCGTAGGTTGGCCTTGGATGATGTTGTTCCTCAACTCGAGTTGGGCCCACCTCAGGAGCCCTTGGGGTTGGACAACATGGATACTCGGGTCTCAGTCGTCTTGGCAGGGATGCTGTCTCGGCTCTGTCGGACGGCGGGCCAGAGTGCGTGTAGGACCCTAGGTCCGAACGTGGTCTGGATCCGTGTACTGCCAATGGTTCCTCTCCATCTTCTCCAGAAATGGATTTGTAGTACTCCTCATGGAGGATGTATTCATCCATTTCCTTCCTCAGTTCCTCATACTCCTCAGGGCCTTCAATCGCTGTTGAGGATGAAGCCGGACAGTTGGATCGGGATACTGAGGCTGCTACACGTCTGTGGAGATGACTGAGGCTGTCTCCACCGTGGGCCGCTAAGGCCTTGGTGGTAAGGCCTTTTTTTTCTTCCGCCGTTCTGCGATCTGGATCTCCTTGGGACCCAGATGTGCCACTGAGATGTTGTGGATCTCGGTAAGGTGGTTTACTCATAGGGTGGGCCATGCTGCCCATTTGCACTTGGACAGTTCTGATGGGCCAGGTCCTGACGCTTGGCGTGGACATGATGAACTTGTTGTTGAGCTTTTTTGTGTTGCACTTCTTCTCAGAATCGGTTCAAAAGGTCACAAGGGACTGTCCTTGCTACTGGAAAGATGTCCTTGATTTATGCCCTAGATATTTTGATGAAATCCTGCAGGTTTTGTAGTTGAAAACCCAAACCAAAGCAGCAAGTAGAGCAAGAACAGGATGTGGATCGAATCAATGATTGGTTTTGGAATCCAGTGTAACACAGAAGGGCTGCAGATAGACAATGCAGGTTTATACACAAAGATTCAATCACAAAAGGATAATACAAAAGATTTTCTATGAAACCTGGTCTGACTCAGGCCTCCACGATAGCATTAGGTACTTCATGTGCACTCTTTTGGGTGAAATGGTGCTGGTTAGGAATGTGGGGCATAGATGTCAGGCCAACACAGAAAATGACTTGGCCAAGCAACTGAATTCAGAAACAGTTGAAAGGTAGGACCACAATAAGTGGTAGAAACAATTGAGTATAGGGGTCTTGGGGTGGGAGACCACTAGGCTTAACCTCCAAGGCCTAAAGCAAGAAATGCCTATTTTCTTTCGGTATATCCTCCATGAAGGAAGGTACCTCGACTCAGTTGAGTGGCAGGGGTGAATTTCATGGGGGGCTAGGGTTACAACCCTAGTAACTTTCAGAAAGTGTACTTTAGGCATCCAAAGTGAGAAAAAAACACTTAAGTTTGTCTTAGCATCAACAAAAGGGTTTTAAGGGGGGCTTGGCCTGGATCATGCCCTCCAAGAAAGACATGGCAGTGACTTTTTCTTACTAAGAGTCTTGGAGGGAGGTCGCCACAATCCCAGTCTGACCCTGGGAAGGGCCACGGTGGGCAGCTGAAACACATTAAGGAGAACCCCACCTTCAATGGTAAAGGGGCCCCCAATCTTTACTACTGCCGACCTACAGCCGATAAGGGTGCACCCCGCCACGCGCCACACTGTGCTGGGCAACGTGCTTGCATGCTCCAACTGCAGCGCAAGCAGGATACTAAGGATGGTAAGGAGGTGAAGCACCAAGACCATCTCCACCGCACGATCACGTGCAGATATTGCGGCAAGTGTCGGCATTCTACCTCCCCCAAGGCCAGGATAGGTCACCCCCCGAAAGAGAGCCGCGGCACCCGGGGGGGAACGGCCGCTAGGCCCGTGCGCCACACGGCCCCATGCCGCCACCCGCCTGCTCCCACAGTGGCCACAACAGGCAGGCGGACCCGCGACAGCACGCAAGGGCGCCCCGCGGGCCACACCCCGGGTCGACACGCGGACGTGAACCGGAGCAGTATGGAGGCCCGACCCTCCATGAACTGAGCGAGACCGACGACACCCGCTTTGGGGCCTGCCCAGGGAAGGCAGAGGGACGGACAGAGGTAGAGCAACCCCGGCCCCTCGGGGCCCCGCTGGCCAGGCCCCCGGGGGGGGGGGCAGCACACCGACGTGCCCCCCCCCGCCCCCCGCAACGCCGGACCGCCCCGGAGGAACAGGCCTGTTCGCAAGGGGGCACACAACCCAAAACCAGGCACGGGCAGGATGGGACCGTGCCGCCCCCTCCCAAAAGCAAGCGAGACGGCGCGCGGGACCGAGGCAGGAAATGCGGAGGGGTACGAACCGCATGGAATGGCCCTACCGGGGTCCTGAGCCGGAACCACGCGAGGTGAGGGCGCCACACCGACCCGGGGAGGGAGAAAGGGCGCGGACGCCGCGAGAGCGCGAGCGCAAACACACGCCAAGGGCAGGCGGTGAATACCAGAAGGGCAACCGGACCAAGCCCGCGGAAGGCACAGACTGCATGGAATGGCGTACAGCGGAGGAGGGTAAGGAACACCCGGACGCGACGACCCGCCACACGCAACGCGGGGAACGCGGGGCGGGAGGGGGTGAACAGCAAAGACACAAAAACCAGCACCGGCCCCAACCCCCCCAACCTGCCGCGAGCGCCGCGCACACACGAACAGGGCACTGCACCCGCCAAGGCAGCAGTGGCGCACCCAGCCACGCACCAGCCCCGCGGCTAGGCAGCCTCCGCGCCAGCCCATGGGGGTCCCAGTGGCGACGAGCCAGTAGCACGGGCCCGGCGTCGCCGGCACCCCGGGGGACCACGCATTAGGGGGGCGACGCAGTGGGTAAGCGCCTGCAGCTACGGTTGCTAAATTACGCACTGACCGCGGAGTGGCAAAAAGGGGAAGCCGGGAAGGGACAGGGCTCCGAGCCCCGTGAACCCGGGGGACCCCGCCACCAGGCAGGAGGTGTGTCATGAAGGGCCCCCCACTAGGTCCCGATGGGGAGGATATCACCTGGCCCGACCAGGTGGCACCCCGGAGCCCAAAGGCATCTAATACCCGGAACCTCAAACCTCAAACCTCAAACCACGTCCTATGGGCCTACTGAGCCTCAGCTTTGGCACTTAGGGAAGATCCCTCCCAAGACCTTGGAGAACTGCAGTGGGACGTCCAAGAGACAAGCTCGGCCGCACTCCTTTAGTGACCTGGTCAATCTATTGATCGAGTTGGCCACGGAGAGACAGGGAGAGTGACTCCAACATGGATAAGTACCTGCGCAAACATGTGCGAGGGGAGATCCCTACTTAGAAGAGTCTTGGAGGGAGGTTGCCACAACCCCAGTCTAACCCTGGGAAGGGCCACAGTGGGCAGCTGAAACACATGAAGGAGAACCCCACCTTCAATGGTGAAGGGGCCCCCAATCTTTACTACTGCCATCCTACAGCCGATAAGGGTGGACCTCACCACGCGCCACACTGTGCTGGGCAACGTGCTTGCATGCTCCAACTGCAGCGGAAGCAGAATACTAAGGATGGTAAGGAGGTGAAGCACCAAGACCATTTCCACCGCTCGATCACGTGCGGATATTGCGGCAATCGGCATTATGAAGATGAATGCCGTATAAAACGCCGCGAGTCCTAGAAAGTCAAGAAAGCGGAAGAGGAGCGGCGTAAGGACGCCGGTAAGGGTAAACCCGAGGGGGGAGGCCACAATCCTGGTAGATCCTCCGGTAAGGGAAACCCTGGTGGAGGACGAAGGTCCTCAGCCCCCCCTCCTCCTGGAAGAGGAGCACTGAACCCCACATGTAAGGGTGAGCAGCCGAGTAAAAAGCGGACTGTCCCCTCCACCCCCAGCGCTGGCGGTGGCAGAGAAAACAAGAACGCCAAGAAGCGCAGGCTCAACTGGCACTTTAAGTGCCTGCAGGCTGCTGGGCTGGCTGTGAAGTTCCCTGAAGAGGGATAGCGGGGCAGCTCCGAGGATAAGGATTTGGTTTCTGGATCACCGTTAAAATAGGTGATCAGGTTCACAAGGCCGTCTTGGACACGGGCGCCATGCTCTTCATCGTGGCCCGGAAATTGCTAAAACAAACCAAGATCCCAAAAAACATAAAGGCGGCTGTAAGGGTAGGGGATGGGAGAACCATCCACTCTCTGGGGGGGGGGGGTCGATGTGACCGTATCTCTGCGTGATGAACAGGTAACTCAGCACTGCAAAGTTCTTGACACCGAGGACTTTGACCTTGTCATCGGCACAGATTTCCCGCAAAGTAACCCCAAGGTGAAACGTTTGTCTTTGCAACGTCCCTATGCCCTACGCTGAGACTTCGACAGTGGCCTCTTCTCTGTCCCTCTGGAGCTGTCAAGACGAAAAAGAATCCAGTTTACGCTATGTGAAGCGGTCTTGTCGAACTGAAAAGTATCAGTTGGTGCGACCCGTCTTGAAAAATGGACTAGCCGCCCTGCAGGTAGACCTGAATGGAGTTCAGGTGGAATTGTTCGCGCGTAAGCAACAGCATACAATGCAGCTCTATTGCTCGCGATATCTCAATAACGCCTATCGCTTCTACTGGAGATTGATGGGGCTGTGCTATGCTAACCCCCCATTCTCCGAACTCTCTAAGGTGTTGAGCAAAATTACCCTTAAAGAAGCGAGAGTGGTGCTGTGCACCCCCGACAGGGGTACCACACAGGAACACACCTATTGGAGGCGCTTGTTGGACCGTATGACAGTGGGAAGAACTGATCTTCCCGATGGCCCAATCTACGTTCCTGAGGACTCTGGGGAGACCATGCCCGCCCCTGAATGAGGCATTCTCTTGTGCATCCTAGATGGCTGTCTATACCCCGTACCGGTGAGTGTCCTTGATCAGCCGGTACTCACGGAGTTGATGGCCAAAAACCGAGGCGCTACCCTCCTGGTTCTTAAAAAAAGATCAGAGTAGTCTTCGTTCACCCCTACGGGTCATCAGTCCTCCGATGAGCAGGAGATTCCAGCAGTCTCTATTCCTTTGGCTAATGCTGACGACCACCTAAGTGAGATCGCCAGTGCTACACCACCGCTGGACCCGGAGGTGCTTACGCTGAAGCACAGCGCCTTCCTAGCGCAGCCCCTTATGGATGAGGTCGATCTCGGTTAGTCCACCCCCAGCAGGTCTGATGACCACGCTGTTGTCTCAATGTAGCCACAGATGGCCCTAGGGGTCAGGTACCTGGCACTATACCCTCACCGAACAACATGTGTGTCTCTTGGTACGACGTACAGGATCTTCAGCAGGTTCGATGGGCTAAGGATGAGGGTTTCGAGCGACGGACCCGCCTGAACCTCCCCAAGAGGACCTGGAAAACGTCAATATGGTCCGAGGAGGACGATGATCCTGAGGTACCTTTGGTATACTCCCTTCACTATGTCCAGCAGGGTCGCCAGGATTTGGGAGATGAACTACCCTCTGAGACTATGGGGCGTATGAAGAAACAAGAAAAAGGGAAGCGCGACAGCCACGCTGAGGAGGATGTTCCCAGGAAACTGGAGAGATTGAACCTCCACCCACGTCTCAGTAAGCCCATTCAGAAATATCAGGAGGTTTTTGGAGCGTTGCCCCAACCCCTGTCCTGCCAAAAGCTGTTCCAGATGGACCCAAAACTCAAACCAGAGTTTGAACGGTCTGTGGTGAGACGGTGTCCGCACCCCGCCCCACAAGACCAAATCGACGAGATTGAGCGCCAAATCCAGGAATGTATAGATACTGGCCTCTTCGAGGAGTATCACCACTGGGACTAGCCCCACCATTCTAGCACTTGTTTCCTAGTGGCTGAACCTTGCTCCACTACTAGGCGCTTGGTCGTTGACTATGGTGAGGTCAGCAAGAAGACCCAAAAGCACTCAGGGAGTATCTCCAACATGGAGAACAACCCAGAAAAGAACGCCAAGTGTCAATGGAAGACCAAGATGTACAAGCGCAGTGGATTATCGCAGGTAGACCTAACCCGAGCAGCCGAGGAACTGCTCGCCTTGGTAACCCGTAAGGCCCGTGTCTTCCGCTGGAAGGTCATGCCCTCTGGTGTCGTGAATGCCCCTGCACTCTTTCAGGAGCTCATGAACAAAATCCTATATATCCTGAGACGCAGACCCCTTGTTTAGGAACTGGTTTCCCGCGGGGCTGCAATGGAGGCACACATCGATGACGTGAGCCTGGGTACTAATACCCTGGAGGATCACATCCTCCTCCTACAAGAGTGTTCCGCTCTCTGTCAAGAAAACCATCTCCGCATCAAATTCAACAATAATGAGCTCATGCGTGGGGAGATGGATTATCTAGCTTTCAACGTTGGGTATGGCTGCTGGAAACCAACCGCATCTGAGATGCAACCCCTGCAGGACATGCAGATACCTGACGACCCTAGGAAGGGTCTTCACGACATTCGGAGTTTTATTGGCGCGTGCAATTTTCGGCTGCGCCATATACACAATTCTACATGTTCATCAGCCCCCTGCCTGACCGTTTAAAAAAGACCACCCCTTGGCAGTCCTCTACCAAGTGCCTCGGGGTACCCCGCCCTAAGGGCGAGATAACACTCATCACAGGGGTACCATATACCAGTGGCAGGAGCTTAACCCCGCTGAATTGTCTCACTGCTAGCTTTACACTTCAAGTTTGAACCGCGATGGTACCCTGAAGCATGACTACCCTGCCAATGAATGGCGTCTCATGCCCCTTGGGCACTGGAACTGGAAGTGGAATGAAGAACAATCCAAATACAGTGCCGACGACCAGGAACTTCTGGCTGGGATGCTCGTGCTCACTTCTCAGTCTGGCCTGCTTGCACTAACCCTATTGTGTGGCTCTGTGACCAAGAACCTGGGAAAACATTTCAGAAATGTCCCCCTTCTGAAAAGGCGAAACTAAAACGGTGGTGGACCTACCTCAATCAGTTGAGGTTGACTGTCCACCATATACAGGGTATGAAAAAGGAAATGGCTGACTATATATCTCGTAATAAGTTCGATTCCCTCCTAGGTGAGAGCTCAGAGGCATTGGCCAAAGAGGTGTTTCAGCGTTTGGATGTCGAGCCGGACCTGCCCATGCCCACTGCATGTGTACTGGAGAGTATGGGTCTTAAAGACTACCAGTCGGAGTACCAATATATACGAGACTCCCTCAGTAAAGGCCCTGGGGGCACGCTTGATAGACGGCGACCGTTCGTATAAGGATAACCAGTACATGTACTATCAAGACCGTATAATTGTGACTGAGGCACCATTGGACGGTTGCCTACAGTGGGCCCATCTCAGTTCAGGGCACACAGGGTGTAACCGCTCTGTTAAACTTTTCAGGGAGCGTTTCTACTCCCGACTAACCTACGTTGAACTTTGCGCTCGTATGCAGCCCATGGTGGACTCCTGTGGCTGTCACGCCAGCTAACAGAGCAACTCACATGACCGGGGACTGGTCTCCAGTCTACCTCTCCCCTACTGTGCTAAGTCTCTGTTGTACGTGGATTTCATCCAAGGTCTGCCTACGTTTGGTGGTTATGATAGATGTCTGGTTGTCACCTGTGGTCTGACCCGTTTCTGACACCCCTGCAACAAAAAGATGACAGGGGAACAGACTGTGAAAATGTTGGTTGAACAATGGTTCAAACACTATGGGGCACCCAAGGAGGTGCACTCTGATGAAGATGTACGCATCTGTTGTGACACCAGATGGTACAACCAAGTATTGGACGCCCTAAACGTCCATCTAGCCACAGGTGTGCCCTACACTCACACTTCTAACCCTCTGTGCGAGGGACAGAACTGTGTGGTGCAGCAGAACCTGAGGATTCTGATGGAACAAGAACGTACTAAGGATTGGGTACTGAAGCCAGTTCGGACCCCCGTGGCCATTTTGGGGTCAGTTGGGGTGTGTATCTATGTGCCGGCAAGCCGCCATTGGCTGATATCATACTCTCCCATCCACCTGACCTAACCCGATGTGATAGTGTGATAGGTTTGGCCATTCCGGCTATGAGCGGCCACATTCAGTAACGAGGCGCCGCCAGCGGAGATTTATATATCAGAATATCAGGAATCAACAGGGTTTTATTATCATAATGTTTCCGTAATTTTTCAGCCTTTCGTTCTGATGGTCAATGTATCGGCGACAGTCAGTTGGCTCGCGATTGTGCGTTAACCGATTGGTTAACTGTTATTTCCAGATATTTTGGCGGAAACCCCGTTGGAGGGTCAGATTTCATCAGTGAAGGGTTCGTTGCTTCCGCAATTTTCTAAATATGCACTCGAAATTTTATTCTGAATTTTTCGCGATGTCGAAATCAGATTTTCGACTTCGACATCGCCGCACTTGATTTGGTCTTCTTCGAGTGGTCATACTCTTTTTCCTATGCCCGAATCAGGTTTCCCTTATACTTGCCACCCATTTGGCTTGGAGATATAAGGGAAACAAAAGTGAGTCGTGGGACCACTTTGAAGGGCCATATCTACGCGCGAGTGTGAGGAAAGAGAATAAGAAAGGTTGGGTTGCAAGCGCCTCAGTCTCAACTTAATTTGGGGAGCATCAAAAGCCTTTGGTGTGTACACATGCCCGGTAAAGCAAGGGATAATGGTCAAGAGGGTAGAAAGTGATATATAACTCTTGGATTGTGCAACGCAATATTTTATTGCAACTTTCGAGTGTACCGCATGAGTGTTGTGGTTGCATAGATACTTTCCTTGGGTTCCCACTTATTTTTAACGTGAAGTTATGTCCATGGAGGGGCATGGCATACCATGGTGGGAGCCACTTTTGAGGGTATGTGTTATATGCATGGTATGTGCTTCGATATGCTCACGCCCATGTTATATATCTTCGTGTGGCCGAAGAGAAGGGGAGCCACACGTGACAAGGGCTTTGCCCATGTCCCAATTGTGGAATTCAAAGCGCTAGACTAAGTCTACCGCATATGTATTGCTCATGGTATGTTTGGCAAGGAGATCCATGAGTGCACTCCCATTTTCATGGGGCATGTAGATACGAGTGGCGAAGGTATCTCCATGCGCCTGATTGGGGATCCAAGTGGGGGAATTGTTCGCAAATGGTTCCAATCATTTGTATATTGAACCATGTGCGGATATCATGGGTGAGCATAGAGATATACTATCATGACAACTTTGTATTTGGACATATTTGCATGTTTTTGACCTCATTTTATGCTCATTTTTGTATTTTATGTGCTCAACTGGTCGGCTAACAGTAAAGTGCCTAGAGATTCGTGAACTATGGTATGCTGCTTATGTGTTGGCATATGCTTCGGTGTTGTACCTCACCATATGCCGGATCACATGGTCACTTTGGCTTGGCACACGAGGCCTCACAAAAATAGGTCTCAAACTCATGGGCTGACTTGTGAAGCATGCCATGTACATAACCGGAGAGGTTTCGGAGCAAATGATGGGATATTCTTGGGCATGGACTTTCGGACTATATCACCCTTGTATATTACTTTCCGGTTTGACACATGCATGGAGCATTTGAATATTTCTTGTATGCATTTTTGAGTATATAATTGACTTTTGGGCATAATGGTGTGATTTGCCTGATTTTGCCATGTTGTGAGGTCAACATCATGGGGCAGTTCTCCAAGCCCATTCGACTCGGAGTCCATCCAAGGTTATGTCAGGGTAGGGCATGGTCCTGAGTGCCACTCTAGGCGATGACACGCTACCTCCCCTATTGGGCTAGGATTTAGAGGCTTGGGTGTGAACACATTTTTGGGGTTTATGTAGAGACTTTTGACACATGGCATTCAGCCATCTCATTTGACCTGGTTCAGGGCAATATGTTGGTGAGTCAAGGGAAGGTCATGAGTCCAGGGAATGAGGGGTTTATGGCTGTGAATGTGTATGTTTACCTCTTTCCCCAACTTTGCTTTATTTGTGTTCATATGCCAATTTCAGGGCTTTCTTCCTTGGTGCAATTCTTGTACATGCCCGCCATCGTGAGACCATCGATGTGCTGAACGAAAGCCCGCCATTTAGATTGGATTGTGGATTGGGTTATTGCTGTATTTGTGGGATCTGGTTGCTGTTCAGGGTTGAAGGAGGATCCTATTTTCTATATTTTTGGATTTTGGACCCTGGATTTTGAGGAATGCAAGCATTGATCAGGAGCAAGTCAGCAGGGACTACAGGCGGAAGGGGCACAGCGGGGGCCGGTCCTGGTAGGGACCTTCTTTATGGTAGCAGAGGCGTACCTGCTGCCCCTACCTACCGCCGAGCCGGGGACTTGGGCCCTTATGAGCCCTGCCGGAGTACGCCCCGGGTGCGTATTGTGGACTCGGTGGAGACCACGCCGGAGATTGGAGCCATAGAAGAACCGAGACGTTCAAGAGCATGGCGAACTCCGGAAGTTGAAGCCTGAAGAGAAGTACGACATTCGGGAAGAGGAGGACGTGACATGGAGGACCTGGTCTCCATGTGTGAGCGTCGCTGCTGAAAGGCATGCAACCTCCGCTCCGCCGCGGAGGACTCTGATGAGGCCTGCCATTCAGGCAGCAGTGGAGGACGGGCCCGGCGCTACCGGAAGCGCGGGTCACCCAAGTCCGCGGCAAGGGACGCCGGGGCTATGGATACGGACCCTAGCCCGGTCAGGCTGTGGGAATCCGAGGGGCACTCCGAGGGCTATCGGACAGCCTATGAGCCACCTTCGGAGTCGGAGGAGACGGCCAGACCGCCCACAAGGGCGAACACGGCCCCAGAACCCAGCCTGGAGCACGACGCCGAGGGCTTGGAGAGGCCTGCCAGGGCCCGGACGGCACCTGTGCCCCGGCACACGGGACCAGAGACGGACGCCATAGGCGATACGCCCATGGGCGATGAGTCTGAGGCGCCGGGAACCGCGGGATGCGCTGGATCAGGCAGAAAGCACGCCGCGTGCCACTGCGAGCACGTGTCCTTCCTCATGGGCAAGTACCCGAAGATGGGGATGGACGCCATCGTGCATGGCCTCGACAGCCTGGACAACGCGAAGGACGGCCTAGAGACGGACGTCGCCGGGATCCTGGATGACCAGTCGGCCACGGAGAAAGACATGGAGGAGCTGCGAGCGGAACGGGACCGGTACCGGTAGAATCTGGGGCTGGCCCTGGAGAAGCAGCAACGAGTGGTGGACAGCCTCCTCCACCTGATGGAGGAAATGTCGGGACGCCTGAAGAGGCTAGAGGAGCTACAGCCCCTCGCCTCGGGTCCGGGGCTCCCGGCAAAGCCGGCCGCGGCAGAGCTGGTGGAGCGGGTTAAGACCCTCAGGAGCGCCATGGATAAACCCATGGGCGGCCCTGCAGAGGCACCCTACGCGCCTCCGCGTGTTGACCCGGTTGCGCTGCCGTTTGTTCCCATGTTCAGCGAATCTACAATGCTCACGGAACACACAGCACCGGCTGGGTCCATGCGGGAAGGGCACGTAACCACGGACCCGAGGAGCCTGACGGTACAGATGTCCCATGCCGCCCAGGGTGTACCGATCACGACGAATATGGTAGTTTATGCGGAAGAGGAGATCCAGAGCCAGACCATGCAGGGGCGAACCATGGGAAGCGCCGACGGACATGGTCGAGGTCATCCGAGCGGAAACCTGTGGGCGAAAGATCCCAACACGGGGATATGGACGGCCGATTGAGCAAGTCCGTCCCGCATTCCGAAGCCCATGGGTTCAGGCCCAACTGGACCGCACTCCATGGAGGAGAGGGATGTACGGGGAGTGTACTCAAACCCCCCGGCCACAGGTGGTATCCGTCTCGGTGGAGTGGTGGCTGGGGACGTCGGAGACGCCATCAGGATTGACGACCTCAGGGGAATCAAAATCCCCTACTACGATGGCAACCCCTCAAACCTGGATGACTTCATCCTGGATTGGGAGGACTTTGCCGATGAGGTCGTCGGCGAGATGCGGGGAGCGCCGCGGGATAAGTGGGTATGCCGGACATTCCCACACCGGCTGACCAGGAGCTGCGGGATCAGATCCGGGAAGGACTGATCAGGACGGAGCAGGCCTGCCTCCAGTGGTTGGAGGATGAAGAGCGGGTGGACGCTCCGAACCAGAAGCTGGAGGACTTGTGGTCCATCCCGCTGCCGCTGGACCGCGGTGAGTTGCGGGTCCGGGAGTGGAACCGGTATCTGCGGAAGTACCGCAGATGCCTCAAGCTGGTGGAGGACTGGAACGAGGCCAGTGAGATCCGCCACTTGCTGAAGGACGTCCTCCCCTGGCAACTGGAAGAGGAGAGTGGAGGACGAGGAGAAGAAGCGGGCCAAGAAGCGGGTGGCGGTGAGGATCATGGCGGCGGAGGATACCCACGCGGGTATCATGGAGTTCGTCAGGAGGAACCTGGGCGAACCCAACCGGATGTTGGGACTGAAGAACGCCGTGTACGTGGAGGTATTTGGAGACTCCATGGGGCAAAGGTTGCTGCGCCTCAACAAGGTGGAGTTGAGGCGCGGAGAGCCGCTGAGGATGCAGGTCATCTTCGCCCGCATGAGCCTCGACGAGATCGTGAAGTATATCACGGTGGAGTTGAAGCTCAATGCAAAGAACGAGGTTCACGTGCAGGAACGACATGGTCATGGACAACGAGGCCACCGAGAAGACCGCCATCATCGGGAGATCCAGGAGGACACGGCCGACTCCGCGGAGGATGGTAGTGGAAGTGGCCAAGACCACTGGTCCCGGGAGGATCACGAGGAGGCCCATTTCTTCGCGTTTGTGGCGCACAACGTGAGGAACAATGGGCAGGATCGGTCCAGATGGAGCCGGGTGGGACCAAGGGGCAAAGAGCCAAGGAGGATCGGGAACCCACCGCTCTCGTTCCGAGAGTACAGGTCTCAGCATGACGGGTGCTGGGTCTGTTATGGCAAGGGAAACAACCACGCACACGACCACCGTCAGTGCAAGGTGTATGAGGCGGACAAGAAGGCCTACTTCGCCGCCCACCCCGAGAAGAAGCCCAAGGAGCAGCGGATTTCCGATTGGAAGGCGAAGGGCGGAGACGGGGGAAAAGGCCAAGGCAAAGGCCAAGGACAAGGCGGATGAAGAGGCTATGGTGGTGGACCTAGCCAAGACCGACGAGTGAGGTCGATCGAGGAGGTTGCTGAGGACATGTTGAGGACGTTGGAGGAACTCAAAGCCCAGCAACGTGGTGGACAAAGTCCTGGCGGATCGCAGCCGGAAGGGGCTGCGGGAAGCCAATTTTAGAGGAGCCCCCACGGGCATGGGACCTCGGAGGTCTCTCCTATGAAAATCAGTGGAATCCCAGAGAAAGCGAAGGCACATCGAGTGCCGAAGAAGGCTCCAGAAGAGCCAAAACCACTGAGTTTCGCCACTCCCAACCCCTGGAGCGCCCTGCCAAGGGAAGTACATGTGGGTACGGGACATGGCAAGAAGGAAGGAGCGACCACGGAGAGCCCCGTGGACGGGCAGGACCAACCCAAGATCTACACAATCCGTGACCATACCCTTGAAGTCCTGATGCACCCGGACGTGCTAGAGTTGCATGCCGTGAGAGTCGTCCATACACCTCATGGCGACGAGCGGCAGTTGCACTTGAAAGTGCGAGTACGGTGCGGACGAGAGGAGAAGGTGGTGGATGTGTTGGTGGATACGGGTGCCCAGGTGAGCCTGGTCCGGAGAGGGTTGTTCAAGGAGGAACTCCTGCAGCCCAGCCGGAGACCGGTCCGCCTGAAGGTCGCCAACGGAGAGATCATGGGTGGGGGCACCCATGAGGCCACTATCAGTATGGAATTCTGGGAACATGAGCGCTTGAACCGCCCTGAACTGGCGAAGAGAAGCACTCTATCCGGGAACTCCTATGTGGCCGACATTACCGATTGGGATATGATCATGGGGTATGACTTCATGGTCGCAAATGCCATTGAAGCCCTCCCCCATCGTGCAACGCTGGTCCGGGAGGATGATGAATGCCTAACATGGCTGTCCACGGACTACGCATGCGGATCATCCCAATGGAATGCTGAGGGAGAGGATCGAATCGTCCAAGCGGTGCAAGCTGTGGGTGCCAAGTCCAGAGGAGACCGTGGAGTTCAGCTCACGGAATATGGAATGGCGCCGCAGGTGTATGCCAGGATGATCCAGACGCTGGGAGCCGTAAGCGCCCGAGACGGACGTCTTCGCTTCCCGGGATGCCGCACCTTTGCGGAAGTGTAGGAGGCATTGGCATCGAGGAGACTCAGCCTGGCATAGGCATTGGGGTTTGAAGGAGTGGGGGCCCATGTATTGGCATGGCACCCTGGACAATACCAGACGTACGGTGGAGAAGATCGTCGCGGATAGGGCGAAGGGGATCCTGGTCATAACCGGCATAGGATCCAGCCCATGTCCGCTGGAAGGTCTCAAGTCGACGCTGGACTTCATCACCCTGAAAGAGATGTCATCCGGGCCAGAGGAGGAGTTGTTCATCGACGCCAAGGGTGTATCAATGCCCTCCCCGGGTCAAGCGTGGGGTACCAAGGCTTTCCTGGTGGATGGGGCGCATTCCCAGCCCACGGGTGATGAAGCATTCATCCGTAGGGTGGAGACGGTGCCCATGAAGGTCGTGTTTGAGCCCAAGGAGGGGACGGATCAGCCAATTGATGGCATTGACGTCCTGTCCCACGCCGAGATCGAGGACGTCGTCAACTACATGCGGATTGGGATGCACGACCGTGTGGCAGCCAAGAAGAGGCGAGCCATGGTCACATCTCCGCATTGGTGGGATGACAAGAGGTTGGTTACCGGCAAGTACGAGAAGGACGAGTTCGTGGCGAGGGTCATGGATCACATCGCGGACCAATACGATGGTCCGGTTGGGTCGGACCCACCAACATGGGATTTTCCGAGAATGGGTGCCGATAGCGACAGTCACCAGCCCGAGGCCGCAAATTTCCGAAGATTATCGGTGGGAAGAGCTCCCCACGACGATGAAGACGGCATATCGGACGAGGAGAAGTCAGAATTGGACCCAGAAAAGGCCTATACCGCAGTGCGGTCGGTTGTGTCTATACTGAAGCAAGCGGCTGAAGAGGCCCAGGAGAACCCGAAGGTCGCCGAGCTGAAGGAGAGGCTGATCAAGGCCTATCCGCGGCTATTCAGTGGCGTCGCCAACAAGAACCCTCCGAATCGCGGGAGGTTTGGTACAGCGAAGATCAAGCTGAAGCCGAACCCGAAGATCTATCGTCATCGGGAGTACCAACTTCAGGGCGATCGGGCCGAGGCCATGAAGAAGCTGTTGGCCGAGTTCATTAAGCGGGGATGGATCGAACCCTCCGACAGTGAGTGGGCCAGCCCAGCCTTCATCGTGCCCAAGAAGGAGAAGGGCGAGTGGAGGTTGGTGGTTGATTACAGAGGTTTGAACGAGCAGACCGAGCACGACTCGTACTCGCTTCCCCTGATCGACTCCATCCTCCAAAAACAACAGAAAAAGCGGATTTTCACGGTGTTAGACCTGAAACACGGCTATCACCAGATGCCGCTGCACCCGGACTCCAGGCCCTGCACAGCGATGTCGACGCCGCTGGGGCCCATGCAGTGGAAAGTGGTGCCTATGGGCGCCAAGAATGGCAACGCCGCTTTCCAGCGCATGATGGAGGACCTACTCGGTCCTGTCCGGGACTGTGCCGATCCCTTCGTGGATGACATCATCATCGGGTCCGGCACGGAGAACATGACTGAGGACGAGCTCATCGACGCGCATGAGAAGGATCTGCGCCGGATGCTCAGCGAGTTGGACAAGCACAACATGGTGTCCAAGCCCACCAAAGCCTCACTCTTCGTGAAGGAAGTGGAGTTCGCGGGTCACGTGGTTGGTCACTGGCAACGTCGTCCCATGCCTGGGAAGCTGGCGTCCCTGCACCACTGGGAGAAGCTCCAGACCATCAGCGAACTCCGGTCCTTCATGGGGTTCTGCAACTACTATTTGGGCTATGTCCGGATGTATGCAGAACTGTCGGGGCCGCTGCACAAGATGCTGCAAGTGGGCAAGTTCGATGGCCGGAAAGGGGGGCAAGAAGAAGCTTGCTTGGACCCCTGAGGCCGGAGATGCGTTCAGCCGCCTGAGGGAGCGACTCCTGGGGCAACTGGGGCTATTCCTGGTGGACCCGGACAAGGGATTCGTGCTACGGACGGACGCCTCGGACTATGCTGTGGGGGCGGTCCTCGAGCAGATCTGAGACGACGGGTCACATGTACCCGTGGCGTTCTGGAGCCGAATCCTGGCCGAGGGCCAACGCCGCACCTGGACCGCGAGGGAGAAGGAGACGTACGCCATTGTTTGTGCGCTCAGGAAGTGGTCTGGCCACATCGGATTGAAACCGGTAGTGGTTTGCACGGACCATCAGTCCTTGCAGAGCTGGCACAAGGAGCACGTCGACACCCCCTCGGGACCGGCGGCAAGGAGGGCCCGGTGGCACGAGACGTTCGCCAAGTTCGACCTCAGCGTCGTATACGTCCCGGGGAAGGACAACACTGTGGCAGATTGCCTCAGTCGGTGGGCCTACCCCGCGGGCAAGGCTTGGATGGACATATCCAGCCATGGAGACGCCGAGGAGACCGAGGAGGCCAAGCGCATCATCGAGATGGAGAAGGCCATGGAGCAAGAGGGGGTCCAGTGCTTTGTGGTGATGGCAAACCGTACGGACCTGGCCGAGTTCCGGGGTGCCCGCGTCCAAGCTATTCGAGAGGAAACCCTCGAGCAATGGATGGTGGCCCCTGTAGAGCTAGTCAGGTGGGTGCTACGCGGCATCCGAGCACTGGAGCAAGTACTGGAATGCCGTGAGCACCCCGTCGGACGACGAATGGCCCGAGGGCTTGACCGAGGATGGGGACAAGTTGTTCCTCACGGACAAGCTGCTGGTGCCCGAGAACCGAGTAGAGGAGCTCATTGACCGTTGGCACAACGCCCAGCTCATGCATCCTGGCCGAGACAAGATGCAGCAGGACCTGGAGTGGCGTTTCAAGTTCCCTCCGGGGTACTACGCCATCCTGGATAGGTACTGCAGCGACTGTGCCGTGTGTCGGGCCATGAAGAGCCCTAACCACTCCACAGCGGGCAACCCGGTGTATACGGCTATACCGGAGGCCCCTATGCGGTCCCTGGCCATGGATGTATTCGCCATGCCTGAGGTCACCGTGGAAGGAGAGACCTACGACTGTGTCATCCTGGCGGTGGACAGGCACAGCGGGTATATCGAAGCAGTCCCGGGCAAGAAGTCCAAGAAGAAGGACAAGAAGGACAAGCATGGAGTGGGGCTGCAAGCCAAGACCGTTGCTAATGCCATGATCAGGCATTGGCTGACGATTTTCGATGTCCGAGCTGTCATCTGCAGCGATCGGGGCAGTCAATTCGTGGGGACGTGGTTCAAGACGATGTGCAAGCACATGGGGATTCGGCAAGCCAAGACCGTGGCATACCACAGCCGGTCGAACGGCCGGGCTGAGGTGGTCGGGCGGCAGATGTTCGAGAAGTTCCGCCAGCTGCACATCGACAAACCGGGCCGGAATTGGTATAATTCGCTGTGGAGAGTACTCCAGGCGTACCATGACCTTCCGGGACCCACTGGACTGTCGCCCCATCGCATCCTGTTCCTACGGGATCGCGTGTCTCGCACTCTCCCGTGGTTGAACCATGGCAAAGTGGCCCGAGATGCGAACGCCATGATGGCTGAGGCGGACAACACGGCGGCCAAGGTGTGCAAGGCACTACAGGACGAGCATGACAAGAGGGCCAAGTACTTCAAGCAGGGAAACGTCCAGAAGTATGCTCTCCAAGACACCGTGTGGGTGGAGCGGCACCACAAGGATGTCCTGTCCAGGCATCGGCAGGCATCTTGGTATGTGCCGGGGGTAATCGTGCGCAAGGTCGGGCAGGACGTGTATGCGGTTCGTGTGGGGGATAACAAGATCCTGGACCGCGACCATACCCAGCTTCGTCCCCGAGCAACAGACCCCAGCGGACGTCCCGTCACCTTCGAGTTCACGGCCGGCGATGTGGACTCGGACGACGAGGGTGAGGACGACGACTTCACCGCTGAGAATATCCTGGCGGACAAGCCGGACCCGGGGACGCCTGGGGGTAGGCTTTATAAAGTCAGTTGGAAAGGATTCGCCGCATCCAGGGATTCGTGGGAGCCTCCGAGCACTTTTGTGCCGAGGTACACCACGGTCTGGATGGACTACCTGAAGAAAAAGAATATTTCTCTGGATGTCGAGGACGTGTTGGTCCATTTGGTTGCTGCTGTAGCACCGTAATGGATCCCTGCTTGGCATTTTGTTTGTTTCTGTGATTGAGGAGACGGATGAGGGCGTTCATCCGGGGATTTTTCGGCCTTGATTGGCCATATACCCCCTTCACTCGATCTCCACGTATATATTTCATCGTGGTATACGTATTTAGATCGATCGACGACGTTTCTCTATCTTTGATCCCCTTGGTCCATGTTGTAGATCAAGAGGAGACCGGATATGGCGTAGGGCACCCATTATAAGTGTCCTCACCCCTCTCTTGGGGCGTGGGGGACGCCTACGACGTGTGTGGGGCCTCCATGTGTCCTTGGGACATTGAGGGGGGGGTCGGAGCCCATTGGGGTCCTCCCGTCCTCTCTTCAATGACTTCCGAGCGGTAACAACGCTCTGGGAAGGGGGGTGAAGCCGGTTCGGACCCCCGTGGCCATTTTGGCGTCACTTGGGGTGTGTATCTATATGCCGGCAAGCCGCCATTGGCTGATATCATACTCTCCCATCCACCTGACCTAACCCGATGTGATAGTGTGATAGGTTTGGCCATTCCGGCTATGAGCGGCCACATTCAGTAACGAGGCGCCGCCAGCGGAGATTTATATATCAGAATATCAGGAATCAACAGGGTTTTATTATCATAATGTTTCTGTAATTTTTCAGCCTTTCGCTCTGATGGTCAATGTATCGGCGACTGTCAGTTGGCTCGCGATTTTGCGTTAACCGATTGGTTAACTGTTATTTCCAGATATTTTGGCGGAAACCCCGATGAAGGGTCAGATTTCATCAGTAAAGGGTTCGTTGCTTCCGCAATTTTCTAAATATGCACTCGAAATTTTATTCTGAATTTTTCGCGATGTCGAAATCAGATTTTCGACTTCGACATCGCCGCACTTGATTTGGTTTTCTTCGAGTGGTCATACTCTTTTCCCTATGCCCGAATCAGGTTTCCCTTATACTTGCCACCCATTTGACTTGGAGATATAAGGGAAACAAAAGTGAGTCGTGGGACCACTTTGAAGGGCCATATCTACGCGCGAGTGTGAGGAAAGAGAATAAGAAAGGTTGGGTTGCAAGCGCCTTAGTCTCAACTAAATTTAGGGAGCATCAAACGCCTTTGGTGTGTACACATGCCCTGTATAGCAAGGGATAATGGTCAAGAGGGTAGGAAGTGATATATAACTCTTGGACTGTGCAACCGAATATTTTATTGCGACGTTCCAGTGTACGGCATGAGAGTTGTGGTTGCATAGAAATTTTCTTTGGGTTCCCACGTATTTTTAACGTGAAGTTATGTCCATGGAGGGGCATGGCATACCATGGTGGGAGCCACTTTTGAGGGTATGTGTTATATGCATGGTATGTGCTTCGATATGCTCACGCCCATGTTATATATCTTCGTGTGGCCGAAGAGAAGGGGAGCCACACGTGACAAGGGCTTTTCCCATGTCCCAATTGTGGAATTCAAAGCGCTAGACTAAGTCTACCGCATATGTATTGCTCATGGTATGTTTGGCAAGGAGATCCATGAGTGCACTCCCATTTTCATGGGGCATGTAGATACGAGTGGGGAAGGTATCTCCATGCGCCTGATTGGGGATCCAAGTGGGGGAATTGTTCGCAAATGGTTCCAATCATTTGTATATTGAACCATGTGCGGATATCATGGGTGAGCATAGAGATATACTATCATGACAACTTTGTATTTGGACATACTTGCATGTTTTTGACCTCATTTTATGCTCATTTTTGTATTTCATGTGCTCAACTGGTCGGCTAACAGTAGAGTGCCTAGAGATCTGTGAACTATGGTATTTTGCTTATGTGTTGGCATATGCTTCGGTGTTGTACCTCACCATATGCCGGATCACATGGTCACTCTGGCTTGGCACACAAGGCCTCACAAAATTAGGTCTCAAACTCATGGGCTGACTTGTGAAGCATGTCATGTACATAACCGGAGAGGTTTCGGAGCCAATGATGGGATATTCTTGGGCATGGACCTTTGGTCTATATCACCCTTGTATATCACATTCCGGTTTGACACATGCATGGAGCATTAGGATATTTGCCGTATGCATTTTTGAGTATATAATTGACTTTTGGGCATAATGGTGTGATTTGCCTGATTTTGCCATGTTGTGAGGTCAACATCATGGGGCAGTTCTCCAAGCCCATTCGACTCCAAGTCCATCCAAGGTTATGTCAGGGTAGGGCTCGGTCCTGAGTGCCACTCTAGGCCATGACACGCCACCTCCCCTATTGGGCTAGGATTTAGAGGCTTGGGGGTGAACACATTTTTAGGGTTTATGTAGAGACTTTTGACACATGGCATTCAGCCATCTCATTTGACCTTGTTCAGGGCAATATGTTGGTGAGTCAAGGGAAGGTCTTGAGTCCAGGGAATGAGGGGTCTATGGCTGTAAATGGGTATGTTTACCTCTTTCCCCAACTTTGCTTTATTTGTGTTCATATGCCAATTTCAGGGCTTTCTTCCTTGGTGCAATTCTTGTACATGCCCGCCATCGTGAGACCATCGATGTGCTGAACGAAAGCCCGCCATTTGGATTGGATTGTGGATTGGGTTATTGCTGTATTTGTGGGATCTGGTTGCTGTTCAGGGTTGAAGGAGGATCTTTTTTTCTATATTTTTGGATTTTGGACCCTGGATTTTGAGGAATGCAAGCATTGATCAGGAGCAAGTCAGCAGGGATTACAGGCGGAAGGGGCACAGCGGGGGCCGGTCCTGGTAGGGACCTTCTTTAGTACGCTTGTTACCCTGGACTATCCTAACCATGAACTCTCAGGAGAGTTCTTGAACTGGCTATACCCCCCATTAACTGTTCCATGGCGGGCGTCCTACGTGGCGTTTTCAAACCCCTTTCCCTGAGGACTACAACAGCCCTGTACGGGAATGGCTGGAACAGAGACAGGACCTGGCTAACCTAGCTAGAGCTAACCTCAAAGACGTTCGAGAGCGTGAGCTAACCAGGGGAGACCTGGTGCAGGTACACCACTCGCGATTGCCCACTTGGGTCCGCAACTGTTTGCAAGACCCTTTTTTTGGGCCTTCCGTATTATAAAGATAAATGGATCTGGGGTCCATGTGAGGTGCAGTGCACGCCTAGGTGGAGAGCTGATGTGTGCACCTAAACAGCTGAGACATTACCACTCTCCTGACGAACTGTCCTCGGATGAGTGGCGTCTGTCTGACACAGAGGTCGAGCGTATCGGCCTGGAGGACGCCGCCAAAACTGAGGAGGCAGAAGAACTTGAAGAAATGACTGCCGATGAGATGGCAGTCGATGGCTACTACATGGTTGCAGGTATTGAAACGCCACGAGTATAGACAGGGCTGGAAATTCCTTACCCGGTGGGATGGCTCTGCGCTATCTGAGGCAACCTGAGAGCCCATGTCAGCCTTTCTACCGCCAGATCAGAGTTTCAACCCCATCTTTCGTTCCTACCTCTTTGGGAACAACGAGGGTCAGCTACTAACCCGCGCTAAGACCCTGTCCCAGTCCCTGTTCTAATCTCTTTGTGCCTATCTATTTGTTGCTCCTGACCCAATTGAGCAGGTTGCAAGCTTCAGGAGGCGGTGTTACTTGCAAGACATCCCCTCCTCCCTTTGGGAGTCTCCTTCGGGCCACTCCTGCAGGAGTATAGACTCCCCCCGGAGGTACACTACCCCCTCACTGAGGAAAGCAACACTGGAAATCATCAGAATACCATCAGGCCGCTTATCTTGTTTGCAGCCCAATGGTCAGTGAGTCCTACTGCCCAAGCCTCCGACCATACAATCATCCGCACAGTGTAGTACAAAGAACGCGCCCACATGCTGGACTAGGTACCCATGAGGTGGGATCAGTCCGAGGTTCCCGCCTGCATCTGAATATGCCAACTGAGGGTCACCTAAACACGCCGGCCTACGTGAACAGATTCTGTCCCTTCAGAGCTCACAATTGAGGCCCTTGGCTCGCAACCCCCTCTGTTTCCTAACCTTCCAGGGATGGTGAGCACTCTTGTGCTGACAGCTAGGCCTACTCAGTGTGTGCCAGTACGAGTGCAGGACTCCGGTAGAGCTGCAGTTTCAGTGAGTGTACTGACGCCCGCCCTCAATCGGATGCGGTCCTCCCAACACCTGCACATCCGCTGCTTTTGGAGCCCTGCCCCTGCCTTAGTTGTGTCCTGCACTCCCATGCCCGTGGCTACCAGCGTGAGTTAGATGGCCGCTTATCAGGTTTGCAGCCACTCAGCAAGTGAGTGCATTGTTGACCACGTGCTGCATAGGTTATGCCCTAATGTGATGACCTTTGAGGAGCCAACGAGAAGCGGTGGCTTCCTACACCAGGAGGGAATGGCAAGCAAGGTGTTGAAACACAAGGTGTGTCCGCCATCCTTGGGGACAAGCGTGCCTACAGTCGGGACCCCTACCTGGTCCAGACCCATGGGGCTCTACCCGTCTTGGTGGTATTACCATACCCCTAAGTGTGCTACGTATGTCTGTATGTGTCTCACCTCTCCCTCGAGGGTGGCTGCCATCATCTGCCCTCACTGAAGTTGGACCAAAGGCCCTAGTGAGCTACTGGTACCACTCCTACGGCGCCCGATTTCTGTGCTGGTGCCTATTCTTTGGGTAAACGGCAAACGCGCTACCTACTAGAGAGGAGGGGGGACTGGCCAAGTGTGCTAAGGGCATACAAAAGGCGCATTTTTCTAAGCGCCAATAACTAACACACTCCCCTGCCCACCACAAAAAGCGCGCAGAGCACGAGAAACCACTACACTGGACTCACTAATGCCAGCACCAGGCTTTGCGGGTAGGCCGAGCACAACCTCACTCAGTTCCTACTACGCTTGCTGGCCCTAGCCCCTACACACACTACTGGGTGGTGGTGGCAATGAAGTCTTCAGCCCTTTTGGCCCCCCTGTGAAGGAACAAGTGAACACAGCGCCACTAGGCTGCTGCGTCCTGACAAGGACGCCCTCGCACGTTTCTTTGATAGTGCTTGGAGAAGGGAGTGCACCTGTTAAGGTACGTGTTGTCTATGGCCAGGTTGTTGAGAAGCCCCATCATTGATTGTGTGATCCGCGCCCTGTTTGGCCAGGCAATACATTTGCTGAACTGCACCAATCACCCATCCCTGGCCCACCTGAATGAGACACATGCACGACAGTTTGGACCTGGAACCTGACAGGCCTCGCCGTATTATACGGGTCTTCGACCTGAAAATAATTCACTATTTGCAAACCGCCCTGGCAAGGAAGCAAGCTTTAAGGACTCCGCTCGTTCTCTTACAGAATGTAGGGCGGAGCCCTGGGTAACCTAACAAGGGTTATACCGCGAGCACAGCGCTTGGCATGCTCCCTTTAATTCATTGTGAACATGCACCGCACAGGGAAGGGAGGCTGGTTCGACAAAACCCACCATTACAAACTAACTGAGCCAGGGGGTGAGCTCCTCCTGGGCCAACTCACCGTACTCACCATGCACTGTGTGAATGCCTGTTACAACGCCGAAAGACAACGAGCGCAAGAACGAACCTAAGCGGTTAAACAACCCTAAAGGGATTTATAACAACCCCAAGCAACTAATGCATCGTGTGTATCATGCACTTCATCTTTTGTGACCTGCAGGAGAGAGACGTAGGTTGGTATCTTCGGGAGCTCGGGATGCCTCCTTTGACAGGGCAGGAAGAAGGTCTTACCAGGGGGACCTCCTGTCCCTCCCGCTGCCCTAGGTCAGGCGACTCTTAAGCTGTTCCCACAGGTGCTTGGGAAGGCAGTGTTGCGGCCACCCGGTGCAGGTCTTTCCGGCTGCGAGGGTGTCCACCACATGTGCCCGTGGGTAGGGTCACATGCCCGCTCCTGCGTGCCGCAGCTCCTGGGGGCCGCCTAGTCGTGTGGAGTATCCCTCACCATGCAGGGGGTATTGCTTCCGCAAGTCTACGGTAGGATCGCCTCACCCCTGTGGCGTCAGTTGCGGGGCCCCAATGCCTGGCAGGCGGCTCCATCCTGGGCTCTGTGCCGGCTCGCCTGTCAACGGTTGTTGCCATGGCTCCAGGCGACGTTTGCCACGGCCTGGCTCAGACCAGTGGCCTTGCAGTACCGCTCCTGCTACTGGCCCGGCAGGTCGGCTGGGTTGCCCCAGTGCGTCCAACCCTTGGGGTGTGGGTTGTTGCACCCTGTTGCTCTGTTGCTCTAGGTGCGTATGCGCATGCGGTGTCCATGGCCACTTGGCGCTTGTTCAGCGGTGTGCACGCTGTGTGGGGCACGCGCGTGTTGCTGGTGGCTTTGTTGGGGTCCCCCATCCCGTCTCTTTTGATTTTTTTCCTGCTTGATGCTTTCGTCTGTTTGTTTTTGCTCTTCTTTTTTTTTTTGAAAAAGCGCAAAAGAGGAGCGGGAAGACCACAGGCACAGGCATGGGCAGGTGGAACAGCGGGCAGCACTCCTGTGTTCCTTGTTGTGGTGCGGGTTGCTGGTGTCTTCTCGACGGTTGCGCCCCAAGGGTGCGGCTCGCTTCTCATGATGTACACGGGTGCGGGTTACGGTGGGTCTGGCTGGGTGTCTCTTTGCGCCTACTGCCCAAGCCTCCCACAATACATTATTCCGCACAGTGTAGTACAAAGAACGCGCCCACACGCTGGACTAGGAACCCATGAGGTCGGATCAGTCCGAGGTTTCAGCCTGCATCTGACCATGCCAACTCAGGGTCACCTAAACAGGCAGGCCTGTGTGAACAGATTCGGTCCCTTCCGAACTCACAGTTGAGGCCTCTTGCTCGCAACCCCCTCTGTCTCCTAAACTTCCAGGGAGGGTGAGCACTGTTGTGCTAAAAGCTAGGCATACTCAGTTTGTTCCAGAACAGGTGCAGGACTCTGATAGAGCTCCAGTTTCAGTGAGTGTACTAACACCCTCCCTCAATCGGGTTCGGTCCTCCAAACACCTGCACAACCGCTGCTTTTGGGGCCCTGCCCCTGCCTTGGTTGTGCCCTGCACTCCCATGCCCGTGGTTACCAGCGTGAGTCAGATGGCCGCTTATCAGGTTTTCAGCCACCCAGCGAGTGAGTGCATTGTTGACCACGCGCTGCATGGTTTATGCCCTAATGTGATGACCTTTGGGGAGCCAACTAGAAGCAGTGGCTTCCTACACCAGGGGGGAATGGCAAGCAAGGTGTTGAAAGACAAGGTGTGTCCACCATCCTTGGCGACAAGGGTGCCTACAGTTGGGACCCCTAACTGGTCCAGACCCATGGGGTTCTACCCGTCTTGGTGGTGTTACCCTACCCCAAAGTGTGCTACGTATATCTGTATGTGTCTCACCTCTCTCCCGTGGGTGGCTGCAATCATCGGCCCTCACTGAAGTTGGACCAAAGGTGCTAGTCAGCTACTGGAACCACTCATATGGCGCCCAATTTCTGTGCTGGTGCCTATCCTTTGGGTAAACGGCAAACCCGCTGCCTACTAGAGAGGGAGGAGGGTGGCCAAGTGTGCTAAGGGCATGCATACAAACCGGTCATTTCTCTAAGGGCCAAAAACAAACACACACCCCTGCCCACGAGGAAAAGCACGCGGAGCAGGAGAAGCCACTACACTACACTCACTAATGCCAGCACCAGCCTTTGAAGGTAGGGTGAGCACAACATCACTCAGTCCCTACTACGCTTGCTGACCCTAACCCCTACACACACTACTGGGTGGTGGTGGCAATGAAGTCTCCAGCCGTATTGGCCCCCCTGTGAAAGAACAAGTGGACACAGCGCCACTAGGCTGCTGCCGCCTGACAAGGACACTCTCCAACTTTTCTTTGACAGCGCTTGGAGGAGGGAGTGCACCTGTTGAAGTAACTGTTGTCCATGGCCAGGTTTTTTTTTTGGGGGGCATGGCGGTTTCCAGCCCAAAGAGTAGCAACAAACGGAGTTCAGTGCTGGGTGGGTGGCAGTGACATAGGGGTCTCCCATGCAAATCCACCATTTCCCTCATTTACAGAGTAAATGAACACTGAAGTGCAGGATGAAGAGACTGAGTATCTGAGATCCTGCCGATGGCCAGGTTGTTGAGAGGCCCCATGATTGATTGTGTGATCCGCGACCTGTTTAGCTGATCAACAAATTTGCTGCAGTGCACCAATGACCGCTCCCTGGCCCACCTGAATGAGACACATGCAGGATGGTTTGAACCTGGAAGCTAACAGGTCGCACCGTATCATACGGGTCTTCGACCTGAAAATAATTCACTATTTGCAAACCGCCCTATCAAGCAAGCAAGCTTTAAGGACTCTGCTCGTTCTCTTACAGAACGTAGGGCGGAGCCCTGGGTAACCTAACGAGGGTTATACCGCAAGCACAGCGCTTGACATGCTCCCTTTAACGCATTGGGAACATCATGCAGGGAAGGGAGGCTTGTTCCACACAATCCACCATCACAAATTAACTGAGCCGGGAGGTGAGCTTCCCCTGGGCCAACTCACCATACTCACAGTGCACTGTGTGAATGCCTGTTAAAATGCCGAAAGACAACGAGCCCAAGAACAGACCTAAGTGGTTAAACAACCTCAAAGGGATTTGTAACAACCCCAAGCAACTAATGCATCGTGTGTATCATGCGGTCCATCCTTTGTGACCTGCAGGAGAGAGAGGTAGGTAGGTATCTTCGGGAGCTCGGGATGCCTCCTTTGACAATGCAGGAAGAACGTGATATGAAAGGATATCGTGTCCCTCCCACTGCCCTAGATCATGCGCCTCTTAAGCCGCTCCCACAGGTGCTTGGGAAGGCAGTGTCGCGGCCGACCCGTGCAGGTCTCCCGGGTGCGAGGGTGTCCTCCAGATGTGCCCGTGGGTAGGGTCACATGCCCGCTCCTGCGGGCAGCAGCTCCTGGGAGCTGCCCAGCCGTGTGGAGTATCTCTCACCACAGGGGGTGCTGCTCCCGCGAGTATACGGCAGGATCGCCTCACCCCTGTGGCTCGAGTTGCGGGGCCCCGCTGCTCGGCAGGCGGCCCCCTCCTGGGCTGTGTGCCGGCTTGCCTGTCACTGGTTGTTGCCATGCGTCCGGGCGACGTTAGCCATGGTTCCGGATGCAGCCGGGCCTGCCTCAGACCAGTGGCCTTGCAGTACCGCTCCTGCTACTGGCCCGGCAGGTCGGCTGGGTCGCCCCAGTGCGTCCGACCCTTCGGGTGCGGGTTGTTGCGCCCTGTCCCTCTGTTGCTCTAGTTGCGTATGCGCGTGCCGTGTCCATGGTCACTTGGCGCTTGTTCAGCGGTGTGCGCGCTGTGTGCGGCAGACGCGTGTTGTCGATGGCTTCGTTGGCCCCCTCCCCCCTCCTTTTTGTTTTTTTTCTCCTGCTTGATGCTTTCATCCGCTTTGTTTTGCTTCTCCGTTTTTTGAAAAAGCGGAAAAGAGGCGCGCGAAGACCACAGGCATAGGCATGGGCAGGTGGAACAGCGGGCAGCACTCCTGTGTTCCTAGTTGTGGTGCGGGTTGCTGGTGTTTTCTCGACGGTTACGCCCCAAGGGTGCGGCTCGCTTCTCATGATGTACACGGGTGCGGGCTACGGTGGGTTCGGCTGGGTGTCTCTTGGCGCCTACTGCCCAAGCCTCCCACCATACATGAATCCGCACAGTTTGTTACGAGGAAGGTGCCAAGACGCTGTCAGGTACCCATGAGGTCGGGTCAGTCCGAGGTTCCTGCCTGCATCCGACCTTGCCAACTGAGGGTCACCTAAACACGATGGCCTACGTGAACAGATTCTGTCCCTTTGGAACTCACAGTGCAGGCCCTTGGCTCGCATCCCCCTCTGTTTCCTAACCTTCCAGGGATGGTGAGCACTCTTGTGCTAACAGCTAGGCCTACTCAATGTGTGCCAGAACAGGTGCAGCACTCTGGTAGAGCTCCACTTTCAGGGAGTTAAAGAAGGTCCCTACCAGGACCGGCCCCTGCTGTGCCCCTTCCGCCTGTAACCCCTGCCGATTTGCTCCTGATCAACGATTGCATTTATCAAAATCCAGGGTTCCAAATCCAAAAATATAGAAAATAAAATACAATCCTCCTTCAACCCTGAACAGCAACCAGATCCAGGAAATCCAGCAATAATCCAATCCGCACTGCGTGCTTCCGTTCAGCACATCGATGGTCTCACGATGGCGGGCATGTACAAGAATTGCACCAAGGAAGAAAGCCCTGCAATTGGCATATGAACACAAATAAAGCAAAGTTGGGGAAAGAGGTAAACATATACATTCACAGCCATAAACCCCTCATTCCCTGGACTCAAGACCTTCCCCTGACTCACGAACATACTGCCCTGAACCAGGTCAAATGAGATGGCTGAATGCCATGTGTCAAAAGTCACTACACAAACCCCAAAAATGTGTTCACTCCCAAGCCTATACATCCTAGCCCAATAGGGGAGGTGGCGTGTCATGGCCTAGAGTGGCACTCAGGACCATGCCCTACCCTGATATAACCTTCGTTGGACTTGGAGTCGAATGGGCTTGGGGAACTGCCCCATGACGATGACCTCACAACCTAACAAAATCAGGCAAAACACACCATAGTGCCCAATATTCAATTATATACTCAAAAATGCATACGGCAAATACCCAAATGCTCCATGCATGTGTCAAACCGGAGAGTAAAAAAAAAGGGTGATATAGACCAAGGGTCCATGCCCAAGAATATCCCATCATTGGCTCCGAAACCTCTCCAGTTATGTACATGACATGCTTCACAAGTCAACTCATGGATTTGAGACCTAATCTTGTGAGGCCCCGTATGCTACGCCAAAGTGACCATGTGATCCGGCATATGGTGAGGTACAACACCAAAGCATATGCCAACATATAGACAACATACCAGAGTTCACGAATCTCTAGGCACTTTACTGTTAGCCGACCAGTTGAGCACATAAAACACAAAAATGAGCATAAAATGAGGTCAAAAACATGCAAATATGTCCAAATACAAAGTTGTCATGATAGTATATCTCTATGCTCACCCATGATATCCGCACATGATTGGATCCATTTGCGAACAATTCCCCCACCTGGATCCCCAATCGGGCGCATGGAGATACCTTCGCCACTCGTATCTACATGCCCCATGAAAATGGGAGTGCACTCATGGATCTCCTTGCCAAACATACCATGAGCAATACATATGCGGTAGACTTAGTCTAGCGCTTTGAATTCAACAATTGGGACATGGGCAAAGCCCTTGTCACGTGTGGCTCCCCATCTCTTCGGCCACACGAAGATATATAACATAGGCGTGAGCATATCGAAGCACATACCATGCATATAACACATACCCTCAAAAGTGGCTCCCACCATGGTAGGCCATGCCCCTCCATGGACATAACTTCACGTGAAAAATACGTGGGAACCCAAGGAAAGTATCTATGCAACCCCAACACTCATGCAGTACACTCGAAAGTCGCAAGTTATATATCACTTTCTACCCTCTTGACCATACTCCCTTGCTATACCGGGCATGTGTACACACCAAAGGCGTTTGATGCTTCCTAAATTAAGTTGAGACTAAGGCGCTTGCAACCCAACTTTTCTTATTCTCTTTCCTCACACTCCCGCGTAGATATGGCCCTTCAAAGTGGTCCCACGACTCACTTTTGTTTCCCTTATATCTCCAAGTCAAATGGGTGGCAAGTATAAGGGAAACCTGATTCAGGCATAGGGAAAAGAGTATGACCACTCGAAGAAGACCAGATCAAGTGCGGCGATGTCGAAGTCGAAAATCCGATTTCGACATCGCGAAAAAATCAGATTAAAATTTCGAGTGCATATTTGGAAAATTGCGGAAGCAACGACCCCTTTACTGATGAAATCTGACCCTTCAACGGAGTATCCGCCAAAATATCTGGAAATAACAGTTAACCAATCGGTTAACGCAAAATCGCGATCCACCTGACAGTCGCCGATACATTGACCATCAGAGCGAAAGGCTGAAAAATTACGGAAACATTATGATAATAAAACCCTGTTGATTCCTGATATTCTGATATATAAATCTCAGCTGGCGGCGCCTCGTTACTGAATATGGCCGCTTATAGCCGGAATGGCCAAACCTATCACACTATCACATCAGGTTAGGTCAGGTTGATGGGAGAGTATGATATCAGCCAATGGCGGCTAGCCGGCACATAGATACACACCCCAAGTGACCCAACGATGGCCACGGGGGTCCGAACCGGCTTCACCCCCCTTCTCAGAGCGTTGTTACCGCTCGGAAGTCATTGAAGAGAGGACGGGAGGACCCCAATGGGCTCCAATCCCCCTCCCCCATGTCCCAAGGACACATGGAGGCCCCACACACGTCGTAGGCGTCCCTCATGCCCCAAGGAAGGGGTGAGAACACTGATAATCGGTGCCCTACGCCATATCCGGTCTCCTCTTGATCTACAACATGGACCAAGGGGATCAAATATAGAAAAACGTCGTCGGTCGACCTAAATAAGTATACCACAATGAAATATATATGTGGAGATCGAGTGAAGGGGGTATATGGCCAATCAAGGCCGAAAAATCCCCGGATGAACGCCCTCACCCATCTCCCCGAGCACAGAAACAAACAAAATGCCAAGGGGGGATCCATTACGGTGCTACAGCAGCAACCAAATGGACCAACACGTCCTTGACATCCAAAGAAATATTCTTTTTCTTCAGATAGTCCATCCAGACCGTGGTATACCTCGGCACGAAACTGCTCGGAGGCTCCCACGAATCCCTGGATGCGGCGAATCCCTTCCAACGGAATTTATAAAGCCTCCCCCCAGGCGTCCATGGGTCCGGCTTGTCCGCCAGGATCTTCTCAGCGGTGAAGTCGTCGTCCTCACCCTCGTCGTCCGAGTCCACATCGCCGGCCGTGAACTCGAAGGTGACGGGACGTCCGCTGGGGTCTGGTGCTCGGAGACGAAGCTTGGTATGGTCGCGGTCCAGGATCTTGTTGTCCCCCACACGAACCGCATACACATCCTGCCCGACCTTCCGCACAATTACCCCCGGCAAATACCAAGACGCCTGCCGATGCCTGGACAGGACATCCTTGTGGTGCCGCTCCACCCACACGGTGTCTTGGGGAGCATACTTCTGGACGTTTCCCTGCTTGCAGTACTTGGCCCTCTTGTCATGCTCGTCCTGAAGTGCCTTGCACACCTTGGTAGCCGTGTCGTCCGCCTCAGCCATCATGGCGTTCGCATCCCGGGCCAATTTGCCATGGTTCAACCACGGGAGAGTGCGTGACACTCAATCCCGTAGGAACAGGATGCGATGGGGCGACAGTCCAGTGGGTCCCGGTAGGTTCTGATACGCTTGGAGTACTCTCCACAGCGAATTGTACCAATTCTGGCCCGGTTCGTCGATGTGCAGCTGGCGGAACTTCTCGAACATCTGCCGCCCGGCCACCTCAGCTCGACCATTCGACCGGCTGTGGTACGCCACGGTCTTGGCGTGCCGAATACCCATGTGCTTGCACATCGTCTTGAACCACGTCCCCACGAATTGACTGCCCCGATCGCTGCAGATGACAGCTGGGACATCGAAAATCGTCAGCCAATGCCTGATCATGGCATTAGCGACGGTCTTGGCCTGCAGCCCCACTCCATGCTTGTCCTTCTTGTCCTTCTTCTTGGACTTCTTGCCCGGGACTGCCACGATATACCCGCTGTGCCTGTCCACCGCCAGGATGACACAGTCGTAGGTCTCTCCGTCCACGGTGACCTCAGGCATGGCGAACACATCCATGGCCACGGACCGCATAGGGGCCTCCGGTATAGCCGTATACACCAGGTTGCCCGCTGTGGAGTGGTTGGGGCTCTTCGTGGCCCGACACACGGCACAGTCGCTGCAGTACCTATCCAGGATGGCGTAGTACCCCGGTGGGAACTTGAAACGCCACTCCAGGTCCTGCTGCATCTTGTCTCGGCCAGGGTGCATGAGCTGGGCGTTGTGCCAATGGTCAATGAGCTCTTCCACTCGGTTCTCGGGCACCAGCAGCTTGTCCTTGAGAACTAACTTGTCCCCATCCTCCGTCAAGCCCGCGGGCCATTCGTCGTCCGACGGGGCGCTCACGGCATTCCAGTACTTGCTCCGGTGCTCGGATGCCGCATAGTCATCCGACCAGTCCTCTGTGAGCACCGACCTGACTAGCTCTACAGGGGCGACCATCCACTGCTCGATGGGTTTCCTCTCGAATAGCTTGGACTCGGGCGCCCCGGAACTTGGCCAGGTCCGTACGGTTTGCCATCACCACAAAGCACTTGACCCCCTCTTGCTCCATGGCCTTTTCCATCTCGATGATGCGCTTGGCCTCCTCGGTCTCCTCGGCGTCTCCATGGCTGGATATGTCCATCCACGCCTTGCCCGCGAGATAGGCCCAGCGACTGAGGCAATCTGCCACAGTGTTGTCCTTCCCCGGGACGTATACGACGCTGAGGTCGAACTTGGCGAACGTCTCATACCATCAGGCCCTCCTAGCCGCCGGTCCCGAGGGGGTGTCGACGTGCTCCTTGTGCCAGCTCTGCAAGGACTGATGGTCCGTGCAAACCACCACCGGTTGCAATCCGATGTGGCCAGACCACTTCCTGAGCGCACAAACAATGGCGTACGTCTCCTTCTCCCTCGCGGTCCATGTGCGGCGTTGGCCCTCGGCCAGGATTCGACTCCAAAACGCCACGGGTACGTGCGACCCGTCGTCCCGGATCTGCTCGAGGACTGCCCCTACGGCGTAGTCTCAGGCGTCCGTCCGTAACACGAATCCCTTGTCCGGGTCCACCAGGAATAGCCCCAACTGCCCCAGGAGTCGCTCCTTCAGGCGGTTGAACGCATCTTCGGCCTCAGGGGTCCAGGCAAGCTTCTTCTTGCTCCCCTTCCGGCCGTCGAACTTGCCCACTTGCAGCATCTTGTGCAGCGGCCCCGAGAGTTCTGCATACATCCGGACATAGCCCGAATAGTAATTGCAGAACCCCATGAAGGACCGGAGTTCGCTGATGGTCTGGGGCTTTTCCCAGTGGTGCAGGGACGTGACCCGCGAACTCCACTTCCTTGACGAAGAGTGAGGCTTTGGTGGGCTTGCACACCATGTTGTGTCTGTCCAACTCGCTGAGCACTCGGCGCAGGTCCTTCTCATACGCGTCGATGAGCTCGTCCTCAGTCATGTTCTCCGTCCCGGACCCGGTGATGATGTCATCCACGAAGGGATCGGCACAGTCCCGGACAGGACCGAGTAGGTCCTCCATCATGCGCTGGATAGCGGCGTTGCCATTCTTGGCGCCCATAGGCACCACTTTCCACTGCATGGGCCCCAGCGCCGTCGACATCGCTGTGCAGGGCCTGGAGTCCGGGTGTAGCGGCATCTGGTGATAACCGTGTTTCAGGTCCAACACAGTGAAGACCCGCTTTTTCTGTTGTTTTTGGAGGATGGAGTCGATCAGGGGAAGAGAGTACGAGTCGTGCTCGGTTTGCTCGTTCAAACCCCTGTAATCCACCGGGAACCTCCACTCGCCCTTCTCCCTCTTGGGCAGGATGAAGGCTGGACTGGCCCACTCACTGTCGGAGGGTTCGATCCATTGCAGCCGGTTCGGACCCCCGTGGCCATCTTGGGGTCACTTGGGGTGTGTATCTATGTGCCGGCAAGCCGCCATTGGCTGATATCATACTTTCCCATCCACCTGAACTAACCCGATGTGATAGTGTGATAAGTTTGGCCATTCCGGCTACGAGCGGCCATATTCAGTACCGAGGCACCGCCAGCAGAGATCTATATATCAGAATATCAGAAATCAACAGGGTTTTTTTATCATAATGTTTCCGTGATTTTTCAGCCTTTCGTTCTGATTGTCAATGTATCGGCGACTGTCAGTTGGCTCGCGATTTGGCGTTAACCGATTGGTTAACTGTTATTTCCAGATATTTTGGCGGATACTCCGTTGAAGGGTCAGATTTCATCAGCAAAGGGTTCGTTGCTTCCGCAATTTTCTAAATAAGCACTCGAAATTTTAATCTGAATTTTTCGCGATGTCGAAATCGGATTTTCGACTTCGACATCGCCGCACTTGATTTGGACTTCTTCGAGTGGTCAGACTCTTTTCCCTATGCCCGAATCAGGTCTCCCTTATACTTACCACCCATTTGACTTGGAGATATAAGGGAAACAAAAGTGAATCGTGGGACCATTTTGAAGGACCATATCTACGCGCGAGTGTGAGGAAAGAGAATAGAGAAGGTTGGGTTGCAAGCGCCTTGGTCTCAAGTTAATTTACAGAGCATCAAACGCCTTTGGTGCGCACACATGCCCGGTGTATGAGGGGATAAGGGTCAAGAGGGTCTAAAGTGATATATAACTCTTGGACCGTGCAACCGAATATTTTAATGCGACTTTCGAGTGTGCCGCATGAGTGTTGGGGTTGCATAGCAACTTTTCTTGGGTTCCTACGTTTTTTTAACGTGAAGTTATGACCATGGAGGGGCATGGCATATCATGGTGGGAGCCACATTTTGAGGGTATGTGTTATATGCATGGTATATGTCTTGATATGCTCACGCCCATGTTATATATCTTCGTGTGGCCGAAGAGATGGGGAGCCATACGTGACATGACAAGGGTTTTGCCCATGTCCCAATTGGGGAATTCAAAGCGTTAGACTAAGTCTACCGCATATGTTCCGCTCATGGTATGTGTGGCAAAGAGATCCATGAGTGCACTCCCATTTTCATGGGGCATGTAGATATGAGTGGCGAAGGTATCTCCATGCGCCCGATTCGGGATCCAAGTGGGGGAATTGTTCGCAAATGGTTCCAATCATTTGTGTATTGAACCATGAGTGGATATCATGGGTGAGCATAGAGATATATTATCATGACAACTTTGTATTTGGTCATATTTTCATGCTTTTGACCTCATTTTATGCTCATTTTTGCGTTTTGTGTACTTACCTGGTCGGCGAACAGCAAGAAGCCTTTGGGGAGTCGAACCATGGTATGTTGTTCATATGTTGGCATATGCTTTGGAGTTGAACACCACCATATGCCGGATCGCGTACTCCATTTGGCTTGGCGCACGAAGGATTACAAGAATTGGTCTCAAGATCATGGGCTGACTTGGGCAGTGCGTGGCGCCCATATCTGGAGGGGTTTCGGTGGTAAAGTGGGATGTACATGGGCATTGACCTTTTGTCTATATCCTCCATGAATATTAGACTGCGATTCCATGCATGCTTTGAGCCTTCGGATAAGTGGTAACTTCAATTTTGAGCATATATGTGATATATGGCCAATATGGTGTGAATTGGCAGTTTTTTGGCGTGTTATGAGTTCAAACTCATAGGTCATTTCTCTAAGCCCATTCGATTCCAAGTCCAACCAAGGTTATGTCAGGGTGGGGCATGGTCCTGAGTGCCACTCTAGGCCATGACACGCCACCTCCCCTATTGGGCTAGGATTTAGAGGCGTGGGCGTGAACACATTTTTGGGGTTTGTGTAGTGACTTGTGACATATGGCATTCAGCCATCTCATTTGACCTGGTTCAGGGTAATATGTTGGTGAGTCAAGGGAGTGTCTTGAGTCCAGGGAATGAGGGGTTTATGGCTGTTAATGTGTATGTTTACCTCTTTCCCCAACTTTGCTTCATTTGTGTTCATATGCCAATTTCAGGGCTTTCTTCCTTGGTGCAATTCTTGTACATGCCCGCCAACGTGAGACGACCGGTGTGCTGAACGGAAGCCCGCAGCCTGATTTGGATTGTGAATTGGGCTATTGCTGTATTTGCGGGATCTGGTTGCTGTTCAGGGTTGAAGGAGGATTACATTTTCTATATTTTTGGATCTTGGACCCTGGACTTTGAGGATTTTGAGAAATGCAATCGTTGATCCGGAGTAAACCAGCAGGGGTAACAGGCGGAAGGGGCACAGCGGGGGCCGGTCCTGGTAGGGACCTTCATTATGGTAGCAGAGGCTTACCTGCTGCCCCTACCAACCGCCGACCCGGGGACTTGGGCCCTTATGAGCCCTGCCCAAGTACGCCCCGGGTGTGTATTGTGGACTCGGTGGAGACCACGCCGGAGATTGGAGCCATAGAAGAACCGAGACGTTCAAGAGCATGGCGAACTCCGGAAGTTGAAGCCCGAAGAGAAGTACGACATTCGGGAAGAGGAGGACGTGACATGGAGGACCTGGTCTCCATGTGTGAGCGTCGCTGCCGAAAGGCATGCAACCTCCGCTCCGCCGCAGAGGACTCTGATGAGGCTTGCCATTCAGGCAGCAGTGGAGGACGGGCCTGGCGCTACCGGAAGCGCGGGTCACCCAAGTCCGCGGCAAGGGACGCCGGGGCTATGGACACGGACCCCAGCCCGGTCAGGTTGTGGGAATCCGAGGGGCACTCCGAGGGCTATCGGACAGCCTACGAGCCACCTTCGGAGTCGGAGATGTCCGCGCCGATCGCCAGGGCGCATACGGCCCCCGAGCCCGCCCTGAAGCACGACGCCGAGGGCTTGGAGAGGCCAGCCAGGGCCCGGACGGCACCTGTGCCCCGGCACACGGGACCAGAGACGGACGCCATAGGCAATACGCCCATGGGCGACGAGTCTGAGGTGCCGGGAACCGCGGGATGCGCTGTATCTGGCGGAAAGCACGCTGCGTGCCACTGTGAGCACGTGTCCTTTCTCATGGGCAAGTACCCGAAGATGGGGATGGACGCCATCGTGCACCGCCTTGACCGCCTGGACAACGCCAAGGACGGTCTAGAGGAGGACGTCGCGGGGATCCTGGACGACCAGTCGGCCGCGGAGAAAGACATGGAGGAGCTGCGAGCGGAACGGGACCGGTACCGGGAGAATCTGGAGCTGGCCCTGGAGAAGCAGCAGCGAGTGGTGGACAGCCTCCTCCACCTGGTGGAGGACATGTCGGGACGCCTGAAAAGGCTAGAGGAGCTACAGCCCCTCGCCTCGGGTCCGGAGCTCCCGGCAAAGCCGGCCGCGGTAGAGCTGGTGGAGCGGGTAAAGACCCTCAGGAGCGCCATGGAGAAACCCATGGGCGGCCCTGCAGAGGCACCATACGCGCCTCCGCGTGTTGACCCGGGTGCACTGCCGTTTGTTCCCATGTTCAGCGAATCCACAATGCTCGGGGAACACACGGCACCGGCTGGGTCCATGCGGGAAGGGCACGTAACCACGGACCCGAGGAGCCTGACGGTACAGATGTCCCATGCCGCCCAGGATGTACCGATCACGACGAATATGGTAGTCTATGCGGAAGAGAAGATCGAGATCCAGAACCAGACCATGCAGGGGCGAACCATGGGAAGCGCCGACGGACATGGTCGAGGCCATCCAAGCGGAAACCTGTGGGCGAAGGACCCCAATACGGGGATATGGACGGCCGATGGAGCAAGTCCTTCCCGCATTCCAAACCCCATGGGTTCAGGCCCAACTGGACCGCACTCCATGGAGGAGAGGGATGTACGGGGAGTGTACTCACACCCCCCGGCCACAGATGGTATCCGTCTCGGTGGAGTGGTGGCTGGAGACGTCGGAGACGCCATCAGGATTGACGACCTCAGGGGAATCAAAATCCCCTATTACGACGGGAACCCGTCCAACCTGGATGACTTCATCCTGGACTGGGAGGACTTCGCCGAGGAGGTCGTCGGCGAGATGCGGGGAGCGCCGCGGGACAAGTGGGTATGCCGGACATTCCCACACCGGCTGGCGCAGGACCTGAAGGAGGAGCTGCGGGATCAGATCCGGGAAGGACTGATCCGTACAGAGCGGGCCTGCCTCCAGTGGTTGGAGGATGAGGAGCGGGTGGACGCTCCGAATCAGAAGCTGGAGGACCTGTGGTCTATCCCACTGCCGCTGGACCGCGGTGAGTTGCGGGTCCGGGAGTGGAACCGGTATCTGCGGAAGTACCGCACATGCCTCAAGCTGGTGGAAGACTGGAACGAGGCCAGTGAGATCCGCCACTTGCTGAAGGACGTCCTCCCTGGCAACTGGAAGAGGAGAGTGGAGGACGAGGAGAAGAAGCGCGCCAAGAAGCGGGTGGCGGTGAGGATCATGGCGGCGGAGGATACCCATGCGGGTATCATGGAGTTCTTCAGGAGGAACCTGGGCGAACCCAACCGGATGTCGGGCCTGAAGAACGCCGTGTACGTGGAGGTATTTGGGGACTCCATGGGGCAAAGGTTGCTGCGCCTCAACAACGTGGAGTGGAGGCGCGGGGAGCCGCTGAGGATGCAAGTCATCTTCGCCCGCATGAGCCTGGACGAGATCGTGAAGTACATCACGGTGGAGTTGAAGCTCAATGCGAAAAACGAGGCCCACGTGCAGGATCGACATGGTCATGGACAACGAGGACACCGAGAAGACCGCCATCATCGGGAGATCCAGGAGGACACGGCCAACTCCGCGGAGGATGGAAGTGGAAGTGGCCAAGACCACTGGACCGGGTCCCGGGAGGATCACGAGGAGGCCCATTTCTTCGCGTTTGTGGCGCACAACGTGAGGAACCATGGGCAGGATCGGTCCAGATGGAGCCAGGTGGGACCCAAGAAGGGCAACGCGCCAAGGAGGATCGGGAACCCACCGCTCTCGTTCCGAGAGTACAGGTCTCAGCACGACGGGTGCTGGGTCTGTCATTGCAAGGGAAACAACCATGCACACGACCACCGTCAGTGCAAGGTGTATGAGGCGGACAAGAGGGCCTACTTCTCCGCCCACCCCGAGAAGAAGCCCAAGGAGCAGCGGATTTCCGATTGGAAAGCGAAGGGCGGAGACGGGGGAAAAGGCCAAGGAAAAGGCAGAGGAAGAGGCTATGGTGGTGGACCTGGCCAAGACCGACGAGTGAGGTCGATCGAGGAGGTTGCTGACGACATGTTGAGGACGTTGGAGGAATTCAAAGCCCAGCAACGTGGTGGACAAAGTCCTGGTGGATCGCAGCCGGAAGGGGCTGCGGGAAGCCAAGTCTAGAGGAGTCCCCACGGGAGTGGGACCTCGGAGGTCTCTCCTCCGAAAATCAGTGGAATCCCAGAGAAAGCGAAGGCACAGCGGGTGCCGAAGAAGGCTCCAGACGAGCCAAAACCACTGAGTTTTGCCACTCCCAACCCCTGGAGCGCCCTGCCAAGGGAAGTACATGGGGGTACGGGACATGGCAAGAAGGAAGGAGCGACCACGGAGAGCCCCGTGGACGGGCAGGACCAACCCAAGATCTACACCATCCGTGACCATACCCTTGAAGTCCTGATGCACCCGGACGTGCTAGAGTTGCATGCCGTGAGAGTCGTCCATACACCCCATGGCGACGAGCGGCAGTTGCACTTGAAAGTGCGAGTACGGTGCGGACGAGGGGAGAAGGTGGTGGATGTGTTGGTGGATACGGGTGCCCAGGTGAGCCTGGTCCGGAGAGGGTTGTTCAAGGAGGAATTCCTGCAGCCCAGCCGGAGACCGGTCCGCCTGAAGGTCGCCAACGGAGAGATTATGGGTGGAGGCACCCATGAGGCGACTATCAGTATGGAATTCTGGGAGCATGAGCGCTTGAACCGCCCTGATCAGGCGAAGAGAAGCACTCTATCCGGGAACTTCTATGTGGCCGACATTACCGATTGGGATATGATCATGGGGTACGACTTCATGGTGGACAACGCCATTGGAGCCCTTCCCCATCGTGCAACGCTGGTCCGGGAGGATGATCAATGCCTCACATGGCTGTCCAGGGACTATGCATGCGGATCATCCCAATGGAATGCCCAGGAAGAGGATCGGATCGTCCAAGCGGTGCAAGCTGTGGGTGCCAAGTCCAGAGGAGACCGTGGAGTTCAGCTCACGGAGTATGGAATGGCGCCGCAAGTGTACGCCAGGATGATTCAGACGCTGGGAGCTGAGTCTTCGCTTCCCGGGATGCCCCACTTTTGCGGAAGTGTAGGAGGCATTGGCATCGAGGAGACTGAGCCTGGCACAGGCATTGGGGTATGAAGGAGTGGGGGCCCATGTATTGGCATGGCTCCCTGGATAACACCAGACGTACGGTGGAGAAGATTGTCGCGGATAGGGCGAAGGGGATCCTGGTCAGACCCGGCATAGGATCCACCCCATGTCCGCTGGAGGGTCTCAAGTCGAAGCTGGACTCCATCACCCTGAAAGAGATGTCATCCGGGCCAGAGGAGGAGTTGTTCATCGACGCCAAGGGTGTATCAATGCCCTCCCCGGGTCAAGCGTGGGGTACCAAGGCTTTCCTGGTGGATGGGGCGCAAGCCCAGCCCACGGGTGATGAAGCGATCATCCGTAGGGTGGAGGCGGTGCCCATGAAGGTCATGTTTGAGCCCAAGGAGGGGACGGATCAGCCTATTGATGGCATTGACGTCCTGTCCCACGCCGAGATCGACGACGTCGTCAACTACATGCGGATGGGGATGCACGACCGTGTGGCAGCCAAGAAGAGGCGGGCCATGGTCACATCTCCGCATTGGTGGGATGACAAGATGTGGGTCACCGGCAAGTACGAGAAGGATGAGTTCGTGGCGAGGGTCATGGATCACATCGCGGACCAATACGATGGTCCGGTTGGGTCGGACCCACCAACGTGGGGTTTTCCAAGAGTGGGAACCGGTAGGGACGAGCACCAGCCCGAGGCCGCAAATTTTTAAAGATTATCGGTGGGAATCGCGACCCACGACGATGAAGACGGCATATCGGACGAGGAGAAGTCGGAATCAGACCCAGAAGAGGCCTATACCGCAGTGCGGTCGGTAGTATCGATACCGAAGCAAGCGGCTGAAGAGGCCCAGGAGAACCCGAAGGTCGCCGAGCTGAAGGAGAGGCTGATCCATGCCTATCCGCGGCTATTCAGTGGCGTCGCCAACAAGAACCCTCCAGATCCTGGGAGGTTTGGTACAGCGAAGATCAAGCTGAAGCCAAACCCGAAGATCTATCGTCATCGGGAGTACCAACTTCAGGGCGATCGGGCCGAGGCCATGAAGAAGCTGTTGGCCGAGTTCATTGAGCGGGGATGGATCGAACCCTCCGACAGTGAGTGGGCTAGCCCAGCCTTCATGGTGCCCAAGAAGGAGAAGGGCGAGTGGAGGTTGGTGGTTGATTACAGAGGTTTGAACGAGCAGACCGAGCACGACTCGTACTCGCTTCCCCTGATCGACTCCATCCTCCAAAAACAACAGAAAAAGCGGATTTTCACGGTGTTAGACCTGAAACACGGTTATCACCAGATGCCGCTACACCCGGACTCCAGGCTCTGCACAGCGATGTCGACGCCGCTGGGGCCCATGCAGTGGAAGGCGGTGCCTATGGGCGCCCAGAATGGCAACGCCGCTTTCCAGCACATGATGGAGGACCTACTCGGTCCTGTCCGGGACTGTGCCGATCCCTTCGTGGATGACATCATCATCGGGTCCGGCACGGAGAACATGACTGAGGACGAGCTCATCGACGCGCATGAGAAGGATCTGCGCCGAGTGCTCAGCGAGCTGGACAAGCACAATATGGTGTGCAAGCCCACCAAAGCCTCACTCTTCGTGAAGGAAGTGGAGTTCGCGGGTCACGTGGTTGGTCACGGGCAACGCCGTCCCATGCCTGGGAAACTGGCGTCCCTGCACCACTGGGAGAAGCCCCAGACCATCAGCGAACTCCGATCCTTCATGGGGTTCTGCAATTACTATTCGGGCTATGTCTGGATATATGCAGAACTGTCGGGGCCGCTGCACAAGATGTTGCAGGTGGGCAAGTTCGATGGCCGGAAGGGGAGCAAGAAGAAGCTTGCCTGGACCCCTGAGGCTGAGGATGCGTTCAACCGCCTGAAGGAGCGACACCTGGGGCAGGTAGGGGTAGGTAGGTAGGTGCACTCGGTCGTGGAGAGGCGCCCCATGGTTCCCCCTGGCGTCGTTCCTGTGACGAACAGGAAGAGGCTTCGCGCGTGAAGAGGGGAGGCGGCTTACTTCCCGCTAGACCTGACTGTTGGCCCCCAACAAAGCGGCCCCGGGCTACGCCGGGAGGGCTGATCGCCGCCAGCGTGACATGCTTGTCTCGCCGGGAGGGTGTGCCCCCGTGCTTGCGCACGTCCCCTCCTTTGGGCGGAACCCTAGGGGTTCACCGGACTTCCTGGCGTATCCCGTTCCCAAGGCATGCATGCACGTTCTTGGTACTAGGGTTTCGAGGCGCTTGGGTGTCGCACGCTCCGCCCCGAGTCCCAAAGCAGCGCAGGCCTTTGGATGCAGCCTTATCCCCGGGCTCCGGATCTCGTTTGGCCGGGTCACCTGCATGGCACGGGCTGCCTCAGTGCCCGGGCTGTGGGCACTGGGTTTCCTACTGTTGTGTGGCGTTTGTGTTTGGGTCCGGTTGGCGGTTGGGTGCGGGTTTTGTTAACCCCGCCAGTCCTGGCTGGGGTCTTGGGTGGGTGTGTTTGGGCACGGTTTGTGGTGTTGTCCCTCTAGTGTCGGCTGTTTGTGGTGTTCGTGGTTGGGCTTCGGTTTCGGCCTGCTTTTGGGACGTGTGTGGTTTCGTGGGCGCCGAGCTTGCCCCCCGCCGTTTCCGGTTCTGGCGTGCGGTGTGGGCGTGTGTGCTGGGCCCGGGTCTCGCCTGTGCCCAGCCCTTCTTGGCTGGGTTGTCGGGGTGTGTTTTTTGCGCTTTGGTTTTTTCTTTTCTTTTTTTTTTTTCCGGGCTTTGTGGTCCCTGTCCCTCCATCCCCTTTCTTTCGGGCTGGGCTGGTGGCTCTCCTTTTTTTTTTTTCGTGTCCCTTTTCCCCGTGGTCCGCTGTTACTGGCTTGGTGTTGCCGGTTTTTGGTGGGTGGTCCCCCTGTGCCTCTGTGGGGGTCCTTTTTTCGGTGCCTTCTGGGGGGGGGCTTGGCCGCCTGTGGTGCTGTTGGCAGGCGGTTTGGCGGCTGTGGGCTGTTTTCGTGCCTTTTCCCCCTCCCCCCTCCTTTTCTTTTTTTTTTCGGGGGGGGGGGCTTGCCTGTTCCTCCCTCTGCCTTCCCTGGGCTGGTGCACGCACTGGCCTGCATTCAGTGTTGTCTTCCGGGCTGCTGTCTTCAGTTGCGTTCTGTGTGGCCGCGTTCCGGCCCCATGGGTCGGGTGGGCTTTGTACACGGTGGGCTCAGCGCCCCTTCTTGCCGGGTTAGGTCCTGGCTCTGCCGGCTGGGCGGCTGCGCCAGGCGGCTGCTTGTGGTTTTGGGTTAGGGGGCTGGGGTTGTTCGTGTCCTTTCCCCTCTGCGGTGCCGGCTGTAATCTTCTGGGTGGTCCGCCACCGTTGTTGCCTGGCGCGCTGTGGCCCCGTGTGTGGCCTGCGGTGCTGGTGTGTGGCGTGGTGGCGCGGCGCCTTCCAGGGTGTGCGGTGGCTGGCTTCAGTTAGTCCCTCCGGTTAGGGTCAGTTGTGTCGTGCTGTGCCGCTCTGTGCCGCGTCGCGTCGCGTCGTGCAGTGGTGCGTTGCGATTCGTGGGGCAGTTGGGGCTGTTCCTGGTGGACCCGGACAAGGGATTCCCGCTACGGACAGACGCCTCGGACTATGCCGTGGGGGCAGTCCTCGAGCAAGTCCGGGACGACAGGACTCATGTTCCCGTGGCGTTTTGGAGCAGGATCCTGGCCGAGGGCCAACGCCGCACATGGACCGCGAGGGAGAAGGAGACATACGCCATTGTATGTGCGCTCAGGAAGTGGTCTGGCCACATCGGACTGCAGCCGGTGGTGGTTTGCACGGACCACCAGTCCCTACAGAGCTGGCACAAGGAGCATGTCGACACCCCCTTAGGACCAGCGGCTAGGAGGGCCAGATGGCACGAGACGTTCGCCAAGTTCGACCTCAGCGTCGTGTACGTCCCGGGGAAGGACAACACTGTGGCAGATTGCCTCAGTCGCTGGGCCTACCCCGCGGGCAAGGCGTGGATGGACATATCCAGCCATGGCGACGCCGAGGAGACCAAGGAGGCCAAGCGCATCATCGAGATGGAGAGGGCCATGGAGCAAGAGGGGGTCAGGTGCTTTGTGGTGATGGCAAATCGTACGGACCTGGCCAAGTTCCGGGGTGCCCGCGTCCAAGCTATTCGAGAGGAAACCCTCGAGCAATGGATGGTGGCCCCTGTAGAGCTAGTCAGGTCTGTGCTCAAAGAGGACTGGTCGGATGACTACGCGGCGTCCGAGCACTGGAGCAAGTACTGGAATGCCGTGAGCGCCCCGTCGGACGACGAATGGCCCGAGGGCTTGACCGAGGATGGCGACAAGTTGTTCCTCAAGGACAAGCTGCTGGTGCCCGAGAACCGAGTGGAGGAGCTCATTGACCATTGGCACAACGCCCAGCTCATGCACCCTGGCCGAGGCAAGATGCAGCAAGACCTGGAGTGGCGTTTCAAGTTCCCTACGGGGTACTACGCCATCCTGGATAGGTACTGCAGCGACTGTGCCGTGTGTCGGGCCACGAAGAGTCCTAACCACTCCACAGCGGGCATTCCGGTGTATACGGCTATACCGGAGGCCCCTATGCGGTCCGTGGCCATGGATGTATTCGCCATGCCTGAGGTCACCGTGGAAGGAGAGACCTACGACTGTGTCATCCTGGCGGTGGATAGACACAGTGGGTATATCGTGGCTGTCCCTGGCAAGAAGTCCTAGAAGAAGGACAGGAAGGACAAGCATGGAGTGGGGCTGCAGGCCAAGACCGTCGCTAATGCCATGATCAGGCATTGGCTGACGATTTTCGATGTCCCAGCTGTCATCTGCAGCGATCGGGGCAGTCAATTCGTGGGGACGTGGTTCAAGACGATGTGCAAGCACATGGGGATTCGGCATGCCTAGACCGTGGCATACCACAGCCGGTCGAATGGCTGGGCTGAGGTGGCCGGGCGGCAGATGTTCGAGAAGTTCCGCCAGCTGCACATCGACGAACCGGGCCGGAATTGGTACAATTCGCTGTGGAGGGTACTCCAAGCGTATCACGACCTTCTGGGGCCCACTGGACTGTCGCCCCATCGCATCCTGTTCCTGCGGGATCGCGTGTCACGCACTCTCCCGTGGCTGAACCATGGCAAGGTGGCCCGGGATGCGAACGCTATGATGGCGGAGGCGGACGACACGGCGGCCAAGGTGTGCAAGGCACTTCAGGACGGGCATGACAAGAGGGCCAAGTACTTCAAGCAGGGAAAGGTCCAGAAGTATGCTCTCCAAGACACCGTGTGGGTGCAGCGGCACCACAAGGATGTCCTGTCCAGGCATCGGCAGGCATCTTGGTATGTGCCGGGGGTAATCGTGCGGAAGGTCGGGCAGGATGTGTATGCGGTTCGTGTGGGGGATAACAAGATCCTGGACCGCGACCATACCCAGCTTCGTCCCCGAGCACCAGACCCCAGCGGACGTCCCGTCACCTTCGAGTTCACGGCCGGCGATGTGGACTCGGACGACGAGGGTGAGGACGACGACTTCACCACCGAGAAGATCCTGGCGGACAAGCCGGACCCGGGGGGAGGCTTTATAAAGTCCGTTGGAAGGGATTCGCCGCATCCAGGGACTCGTGGGAGCCTCCGAGCAGTTTCGTGTCGAGGTACACCACGGTCTGGATGGACTACCTGAAGAAAAAGAATATTTCTTTGGATGTCAAGGACGTGTTAGTCCCTTTGGTTGCTGCTGTAGCACCGTAATGGATCCCCCTTGGCATTTTGTTTGTTTCTGTGCTTGGGGAGACGGGTGAGGGCGTTCATCCGGGGATTTTTCGGCCTTGATTGGCCATATACCCCCTTCACTCGATCTCCACATATATATTTCATTGTGGTATACTCATTTAGGTCGACCGACGACGTTTTGCTATCTTTGATCCCCTTGGTCCATGTTGTAGATCAAGAGGAGACCGGATATGGCGTAGGGCACCGATTTTCAGTGTCCTCACCCCTCCCTTGGGGCATGGGGGACGCCTACGACGTGTGTGGGGCCTCCATGTGTCCTTGGGACATGGAGGGGGGGGTTGGAGCCCATTGGGGTCCTCCCGTCCTCTCTTCAATGACTTCCGAGCGGTAACAACGCTCTGAGAAGGGGGGTGAAGCCGGTTCCGACCCCCGTGGCCATCGTTGGGTCACTTGGGGTGTGTATCTATGTGCCGGCTAGCCTCCATTGGCTGATATCATACTCTCCCATCCACCTGAACTAACCCGATGTGATAGTGTGATAAGTTTGGCCATTCCGGCTACGAGCGGCCATATTCAGTACCGAGGCACCGCCAGCGGATATTCTATATATCAGAATATCAGGAATCAACAGGGTTTTTTTATCATAATGTTTCCGACATTTTTCAGCCTTTCGTTCTGATTGTCAATGTATCGGCGACTGTCAGTTGGCTCGCGATTTTGCGTTAACCGATTGGTTAACTGTTATTTCCAGACATTTTGGCGGATACTCCGGTGAAGGGTCAGATTTCATCAGCAAAGGGTTCGTTGCTTCCGCAATTTTCTAAATAAGCACTCGAAATTTTAATCTGAATTTTTCGCGATGTCGAAATCGGATTTTCAACTTCGACATCGCCGCACTTGATTTGGTTTTCTTCGAGTGGTCATACTCTTTTCCCTATGCCCGAATCAGGTCTCCCTCATACTTGCCACCCATTTGACTTGGAGATATAAGGGAAACAAAAGTGAATCGTGGGACCACTTTGAAGGACCATATCTACGCGCGAGTGTGAGGAAAGAGAATAAGAAAGGTTGGGTTGCAAGCGCCTTAGTTTCAAGTTAATTTAGGAAGCATCAAACGCCTTTGGTGCGCACACATGCCTGGTGTATCAAGGGATAAGGGTCAAGAGGGTATAAAGTGATATATAACTCTTGGACCGTGCAACCGAATATTTTAATGCGACTTTCGAGTGTGCCGCATGAGTGTTGGGGTTGCATAGCAACTTTTCTTTGCGTTCCTACGTTTTTTTAGCGTGAAGTTATGTCCATGGAGGGACATGGCATATCATGGTGGGAGCCACATTTTGAGGGTATGTGTTATATGCATGGTATATGTCTTGATATGCTCACGCCCATGTTATATATCTTGGTGTGGCCGAAGAGATGGCGAGCCATACGTGACAAGGGTTTTGCCCATGTCCCAATTGGGGAATTCAAAACGTTAGACTAAGTCTACCGCATATGTATTGCTCATGGTATGTGTGACAAAGAGATCCATGAGTGCACTCCCATTTTCATGGGGCATGTAGATATGAGTGGCGAAGGTATCTCCATGCGCCTGATTGGGGATCCAAGTGGGGAAATTGTTCGCAAATGGTTCTAATCATTTGTGTATTGAACCATGAGTGGATATCATGGGTGAGCATAGAGATATATTATCATGACAACTTTGTATTTGGTCATATTTTCATGCTTTTGACCTCATTTTATGCTCATTTTTGCGTTTTGTGTACTTACCTGGTCGGCAAACAGCAAGAGGTTTATGGGGAGTCGAACCATGGTATGTTGTTCATATGTTGGCATATGCTTTGGAGTTGAACACCACCATATGCCGGATCGCGTACTCCATTTGGCTTGGCGCACGAAGGATTACAAGAATTGGTCTCAAGATCATGGGCTGACTTGGGCAGTGCGTGGCGCCCATATCTGAAGGGGTTTCGAGGGTGAGGTGGGGATGTACATGGGCATTGACCTTTGGTCTATATCCTCCATGAATATTAGACTTCGATTCCATGCATGCTTTGAGCCTTCGGATAAGTGGTAACTTCAATTTTGAGCATATATGTGATATATGGCCAATATGGTGTGAATTGGCAGTTTTTTGGCGTGTTATGAGTTCAAACTCATAGGTCATTTCTCTAAGCCCATTCGATTCCAAGTCCAACCAAGTTTATATCAGGGTAGGGCATCGTCCTGAGTGCCACTCTAGGCCATGACACGCCACCTCCCCTATTGGGCTAGGATTTAGAGGCTTGCAAGTGAACACATTTTTGGGGTTTGTGTAGTGACTTGTGACATATGGCATTCAGCCATCTCATTTGACCTGGTTCAGGGTAATATGTTGGTGAGTCAAGGGAAGTTCTTGAGTCCAGGGAATGAGGGGTTTATGGCTGTGAATGTGTATGTTTACCTCTTTCCCCAACTTTGCTTCATTTGTGTTCATATGCCAATTTCAGGGCTTTCTTCCTTGGTACAATTCCTGTACATGCCCGCCACCGTGAGAGGACCGGTGTGCTGAACGGAAGCCCGCAGCCTGATTTGGATTGTGAATTCGGCTATTGCTGTATTTGCGGGATCTGGTTGCTGTTCAGGGTTGAAGGAGGATTACATTTTCTATATTTTTTGATCTTGGACCCTGGACTTTGAGGATTTTGAGAAATGCAATCGTTGATCCGGAGTAAATCAGCAGGGGTCACAGGCGGAAGGGGCACAGCGGGGGCCGGTCCTGGTAGGGACCTTCATTACCATCCCCGCTCAATGAACTCGGCCAACAGCTTCTTCATGGCCTCGGCCCGATCGCCCTGAAGTTGGTACTCCCGATGACGATAGATTTTCGGGTTCGGCTTCAGCTTGATCTTCGCTGTACCAAACCTCCCGCGATCTGGAGGGTTCTTGTTGGCGACGCCACTGAATAGCCGCGGATAGGCATTGATCAGCCTCTCCTTCCGCTCGGCGACCTTCGGGTTCTCCTGGGCCTCTTCAGCCGCTTGCTTCGGTATAGATACAACCCACCGCACTGCGGTATAGGCCTCTTCTGGGTCTGATTCCGACTTCTCCTTGTCCGATATGCCGTCTTCATCGTCGTGGGGAGCTCCTCCCAGCGATAATCTTCGGAAATTTGCGGCCTCGGGCTGCTGACTGTCGCTATCGGCACCCATTCTTGGAAAATCCCATGTTGGTGGGTCCGACCCAACCGGACCATCGTATTGGTCCGCGATGTGATCCATGACCCTCGCCACGAACTCGTCCTTCTCGTACTTGCCGGTGACCAACATCTTATCATCCCACCAATGCGGAGATGTGACCATGGCCCGCCTCTTCTTGGCTGCCACACGGTCGTGCATCCCCATCCGCATGTAGTTGACAACGTCGTCCATCTCGACGTGGGACAGGACGTCAATGCCATCAATAGGCTGATCAGTCCCCTCCTTGGACTCAAACATGACCTTCATGGGCACCGCCTCAACCCTACGGATGAATGCTTCATCACCCGTGGGCTGGGCCTGCGCCCCATCCACCAGGAAAGCCTTGGTACCCCACGCTTCACCCGGGGAGGGCATTGATACACCCTTGGCGTCGATGAACAACTCCTCCTCTGGCCCGAATGACATCTCCGTTAGGGTGGTGGAGTCCAGCGTCGACTTGAGACCCTCCAGCGGACATGGGGTGGATCCTATGCCGGTTATGACCAGGATCCCCTTCGCCCTATCCGCGATGATCTTCTCCACCGTACGTCTGGTATTGTCCAGGGAGCCATGCCAATACATGGGTCCCCACTCCTTGGAACCCCAATGCCTATGCCGGGCTGAGTCTCTTCGATGCCAATGCCTCCTACACTTCCGCAAAAGTGGGGCATCCCGGGAAGCGAAGACGTCCGTCTCGGGCGCTTCGGCTCCCAGCGTTTGGATCATCCTGTCGTACACCTGCGGCGCCATTCCATACTCCGTGAGTTGAACTCCGCGGTCTCCTCTGGACTTGGTACCCACAGCTTGCACCGCTTGGACGATTCGATCCTCTTCCTCAACATTCCATTGGGATGATCCGCATGCATAGTCCGTGGACAGCCATGTGAGGCATTCATCATCCCCCCGGACCAGCGTTGCACGATGGAGAAGGGCTCCAATGGCGTTTGCCACCATGAAGTCATACCCCATGATCATATCCCAATCAGTAATGTCGGCCACGTAGAAGTTCCCGGATAGAGTGCTTCTCTTCGCCAAATCAGGGCGGTTCAAGCGCTCATGCTCCCAGAATTCCATACTGATAGTGGCCTCATGGGTGCCACCACCCATAATCTCACCGTTGGCGACCTTCAGGCGGACCGGTCTCCGGCTGGGCTGCAGGAATTCCTCCTTGAACAACCCTCTCTGGACCAGGCTCACCTGGGCACCCGTATCCACCAACACATCCACCACCTTCTCCTCTCGTCCGCACCGTACTCGCACTTTCAAGTGCAACTGCCGCTCGTCGCCATGAGGTGTATGGACGACTCTCACGGCATGCAACTCTAGCACGTCCCGGTGCATCAGGACTTCAAGGGTATGGTCACGGATGGTGTAGATCTTGGGTTGGTCCTGCCCGTCCACGGGGCTCTCCGTGGTCGCTCCTTCCTTCTTGCCATGTCCCGTACCCACATGTACTTCCCTTGGCAGGGCACTCCAGGGGTTGGGAGTGGCGAAACCCAGTAGTTTTGGCCTTTCTGGAGCCTTCTTCGACATCCGATGTGCCTTCGCTTTCTCTGGGATTCCACTGATTTTCGAAGGAGAGACCTCCGAGGTCCCACTCCCGTGGGGGCTCCTCTAGACCTGGCTTCCCGCAGCCCCTTCCGGCTGCGATCCGCCGGGACTTTGTCCACCACGTTGCCGGGCTTTGAGTTCCTCCAACGTCCTCAACATGTCCCCAGCCACCTCCTCGATCGATCTCACTCGTCGGTCTTGGCCAGGTCCACCACCATAGCCTCTTCCTCTGCCTTTTCCTTGGCCTTTGCCTTGGCCTTTTCCCCCGTCTCCGCCCTTCGCCTTCCAATCAGAAATCCGCTGCTCCTTGGGCTTCTTCTCGGGGTGAGCGGCGAAGTAGGCCTTCTTGTCCGCCTCATACACCTTGCACTGACGGTGGTCGTGTGCATGGTTGTCTCCCTTGCCATAACAGACCCAGCACCCGTCGTGCTGAGACCTGTACTCTCCGAACGAGAGCGGTGGGTTCCCGATCCTCCTTGGCTCTCTGCTCTTCTTGGGCCACGCCCGGTTCCATCTGGACCGATCCTGCCCATGTTCTCCAACGTTGTGCGCCACAAACGCGAAGAAATGGGCCTTCTCGTGATCCTCCCGGGACCAGTGGTCTTGGCCACTTCCACTACCATCCTCCGCGGAGTTGGCCGTGTCCTCCTGGATCTCCCAATGATGGCGGTCTTCTCGGTGGCCTCGTTGTCCATGACCATGTCGATCCTGCACGTGGGCCTCGTTCTTCGCATTGAGCTTCAACTCGCCCGTGATGTACTTCACGATTTCGTCCAGGCTCATGCGGGCGAAGATGACCTGCATCCTCAGCAGCTCCCCGCGCCTCCACTCCACATTGTTGAGGCGCAGCAACCTTTGCCCCATGGTGTCTCCAAAGACCTCCACGTACACGGCGTTCTTCAGTCCCAACATCCGGTTGGGCTCGCCCAGGTTCCTCCTGAAGAACTCCATGATACCCGCATGGGTATCCTCAGCCGCCATGATCCTCACGGCTACCCGCTTCTTGGCGCGCTTCTTCTCCTCGTCCTCCACTCTCCTCCTCCAGTTGCCAGGGAGGACGTCCTTCAGGAGGTGGATGATCTCGCTGGCCTCGTTCCAGTCCTCCACCACCTTGAGGCATCTGCGGTACTTCCGCAGATACCGGTTCCACTCCCGGACCAGCAACTCACCGCGGTCCAGCGGCAGCGGGATGGACCACAAGTCCTCCAGCTTCTGGTTCGGAGCGTCCACCCGCTCCTCATCCTCCAACCCCTGGAGGCAGGCCTGCTCCGTTGGGATCAGTCCTTCCCGGATCTGATCCCGCAGCTCCTCCTTCAGGTCCTGCGCCAGCCGGTGTGGGAATGTCCGGCATACCCACTTGTCCCGAGGCGCTCCCCGCATCTCGCCGACGACCTCCTCGGCGAAGTCCTCCCAATCCAGGATCAAGTCGTCCAGGTTGGAGGGGTTGCCATCATAGTAGAGTATTTTGATTCCCCTGAGGTCGTCAATCCTGATGGCATCTCCGACGTCCCCAGCCACCACTCCACCGAGACGGCTACCACCTGTGGCCGGGGGGTGTGAGTACACTCCCTGTACATCCCTCTCCTCCATGGAGTGCGGTCCAGTTGGGCCTGAACCCATGGGGTTTGGAATGCGGGAAGGACTTGCTCGATCGGCCGTCCATATCCCCCTATTGGGGTCCTTCGCCCACAGGTTTCCGCCTGGATGACCTCGACCATGTCCTTCGGCGCTTCCCATGGTTCGCCCCTGCATGGTCTGGCTCTGGATCTCCTCTTCCGCATAAACTGCATGGGTATTCGTAGTTGGCGGTAGATCCTGGGCGTAGTGGGACATCTGTACCGTCAGGCTCCTCGGGTCCGTGGTTACGTGCCCTTCCCGCATGGACCCAGCCGGTGCCGTGTGTTCCCCGAGCATTGTGGATTCGCTGAACATGGGAACAAACGGCAGCGCACCCGGGTCAACACGCGGAGGCGCGTGGGGTGCCTCTGCAAGGCCGCCCATGGGTTTATCCATGGCGCTCCTGAGGGTCTTAACCCGCTCCACCAGCTCTGCCGCGGCCGGCTTTGCCGGGAGCTCCGGACCCGAGGCGAGGGGCTGTAGCTCCTCTAGCCTTTTCAGGCGTCCCGACATGTCCTCCACCAGGTGGAGGAGGCTGTCCACCACTGGCTGCTGCTTCTCCAGGGCCAGCTCCAGATTCTCCCTGTACCGGTCCCGTTCCGCTCGCAGCTCCTCCATGTCTTTCTCCGCGGCCCACTGGTCATCCAGGATCCCGGCGACGTCCTCTTCTAGGCCGTCCTTCGCGTTGTCCAGGCGGTCGAGTCGATGCACGATAGCGTCCATCCCCATCTTTGGGTACTTGCCCATGAGGAAGGACACGTGCTCGCAGTGGCACTCAGCGTGCCTTCCGCCTGATCCAGCGAATCCCGCGGTTCCCGGCGCCTCAGACTCATCGCCCATGGGCGTATCGCCTATGGCGTCCGTCTCCGGTCCCGTGTGCCGGGGCACAGGTGCCGTCCGGGCCCCGGCTGGCCTCTCAAAGCCCTCGGAGTCGTGCTTCAGGGCGGGCTCGGGGGCCGTATGCGCCCTGGCGATCGGCGCGGGCGTCTCCTCCGACTCCGAAGGTTGCTCATAGGCTGTCTGATAGCCCTCGGAGTGCCCCTCGGATTCCCAAGGCCTGACCGGGCTAGGGTCCGTATCCATAGCCCAGGCGTCCCTTGCCGCGGACTTGGGTGACCCGCGCTTCCGGTAACGCCGGGCCCGTCCTCCACTGCTGCCTGAATGGCAGGCCTCCTCAGAGTCCTCCACGGCGGAGCGGAGGTTGCATGCCTTTCGGCAGCGACGCTCACACATGGAGACCAGATCCTCCATGTCAAGTCCTCCTCTTCCCGAATGTCGTACTTCTCTTCGGGCTTCAACTTCCGGAGTTCGCCATGCTCTTGAACGTCTGGGCTCTTCTATGGCTCCAATCTCCGGCGTGGTCTCCACTGAGTCCACAATACGCACCCGGGGTGTGCTTGGGCGGGGCTCATAAGGGCCCAAGTCCCCGGGTCGGCGGTAGGTAGGGGCAGCAGGTACGCCTCTGCTACCATAAAGAAGGTCCCTACCAGGACCGGCCCCTGCTGTGCCCCTTCCGCCTGTAACCCCTGCCGATTTGCTCCTGATCAACGATTGCATTTATCAAAATCCAGGGTTCCAAATCCAAAAATATAGAAAATAAAATACAATCCTCCTTCAACCCTGAACAGCAACCAGATCCCACAAATCCAGCAATAATCCAATCCACACTGCGGGCTTCTGTTCAGCACATCGATGGTCTCACGATGGCGGGCATGTACAAGAATTGCACCAAGGAAGAAAGCCCTGAAATTGGCATATGAACACAAATAAAGCAAAGTTGGGGAAAGAGGTAAACATATACATTCACAGCCATAAACCCCTCATTCCCTGGACACAAGACCTTCCCTTGACTCACCAACATACTGCCCTGAACCAGGTCAAATGAGATGGCTAAATGCCATGTGTCAAAAGTCACTACACAAACCCCAGAAATGTGTTCACTCCCAAGCCTATAAATCCTAGCCCAATAGGGGAGGTGGCGTGTCATGGCCTAGAGTGGCACTCAGGACCATGCCCTACCCTGATATAAACTTGGTTGGACTTGGAGTCGAATGAGCTTGGAGAACTGCTCCATGACGATGACCTCACAACCTGAAAAAATCAGGCAAAACACACCATAGTGCCCAATATTCAATTATATACTCAAAAATGCATACGGCAAATACCCAAATGCTCCATGCATGTGTCAAACCGGAATGTGATATACAAGAGTGATATAGACCAAAGATCAATGCCCAAGAAAATCCCATCATTGGCTCCGAAACCCTTCCGGCTATGTACATGACATGCTTCACAAGTCAACTCATGGATTTGAGACTTAATTTTGTGAGGCCCCGTATGCCACGCCAAAGTGACCATGTGATCCGGCATATGGTGAGGTACAACACCGAAGCATATGCCAACATATAAGCAACATACCATAGTTCACAGATCTCTAGGCACTTTACTGTTAGCCGACCAGTTGAGCACATAAAACACAGAAATGAGCATAAAATGAGGTCAAAAACATGCAAGTATGTCCAAATACAAAGTTGTCATGATAGTATATCTCTATGCTCACCCATGATATCCGCACATGGTTCAACATACAAATGATTGGAACCATTTGCGAACAATTCCCCCACTTGGATCCCGAATCGGGCGCATGGAGATACCTTCGCCACTCATATCTACATGCCCCATGAAAATGGGAGTGCACTCATGGATCTCCTTGCCAAACATACCATGAGCAGTACATATGCGGTAGACTTAGTCTAGCGCTTTGAATTCCACAATTGGGACATGGGCAAGGCCCTTGTCACGTGTGGCTCCCCATCTCTTCGGCCACACGAAGATATATAACATAGGCGTGAGCATATCGAAGCACATACCATGCATATAACACATACCCTCAAAAGTGGCTCCCACCATGGTATGCCATGCCCCTCCATGGACATAACTTCACGTTAAAAATACGTGGGAACCCAAAAAAAGCATCTATGCAACCCCAACACTCATGCAGTACACTCGAAAGTCGCAATAAAATATTTGGTTGCACGGTCCAAGAGTTATATATCACTTTATACCCTCTTGACCATAATCCCTTACTATACCGGGCATGTGTACACACCAAAGGCGTTTGATGCTCCGTAAATTAAGTTGAGACTAAGGCGCTTGCAACCCAACCTTTCTTCTTCTCTTTCCTCACACTCGCGCGTAGATATGGCCCTTCAAAGTGGTCCCAAGACTCACTTTTGTTTCCCTTATATCTCCAAGTCAAATGGGTGGCAAGTATAAGGGAAACCTGATTCGGGCATACGGAAAAGAGTATGACCACTCAAAGAAGACCAAATCAAGTGCGGCGATGTCGAAGTCGAAAATCCGATTTCGACATCGCGAAAAATTCAGATTAAAACTTCGAGTGCATATTTAGAAAATTGCGGAAGCAACGAACCCTTTACTGATGAAATCTGACCCTTCATCGGGGTTTCCGCCAAAATATCTGGAAATAACAGTTAACTAATCGGTTAACGCAAAATCGCGATCCAACTGACAGTCGCCGATACAATGACCATCAGAGCGAAAGGCTGAAAAATTACGGAAACATTATGATCATAAAACCCTGTTGATTCCTGATATTCTGATATATAAATCTCAGCTGGCGGCGCCTCGGTACTGAATATGGCCGCTCATAGCCGGAATGGCCAAACCTATCACACTATCACATCAGGTTAGGTCAGGTGGATGGGAGAGTATGATATCAGCCAATGGCGGCTTGCCGGCACATAGATACACACCCCAAGTGACCCCAAGATGGCCATGGGGGTCCGAACCGGCTTCAGAGTGTACTAACGCCCTCCCTCAATCGGGGTCCGTCCTCCAAACACCTGCACATCTGCTGCTTTTGGAGCCCTGCCCCTGCCTTGGTTGTGCCCTGCACTCCCATGCTCGTGGTTACCAGCGTGAGTCAGATGGCTGCTTATAAGCTTTGCAGCCACTCAGCAAGTGAGTGCTTTGTTGACCACGCGCTGCATGGCTTATGCCCTAATGTGATGACCTTTGGGGAGCCAACGAGAAGCGGTGGCTTCCTACACCAGGGGGGCTTGGCAAGCAAGGTGTTGAAACACAAGGTGTAACCACCATCCTTGGGAACAAGCGTGCCTAGAGTTGGGACCCCTAAGTGGTCCAGACCCATGGGGTTCTACCCGTCTTGGTGGTGTTACCATACCCCTAAGTGTCCTACGTATGTCTGTATGTGGCTCACTTCTCCCCCCAGGGTGGCTGCAATCATGGGCCCTCACTGAAGTAGGACCAAAGGTCCTAGTGAGCTACTGGTACCACTCCTATGAGGCCCAATTTCTGTGCTGGCGCCTACCCTTTGGGTAAACGGCAAACGCCCTACCTACTAGAGAGGGGGGGGGGGCTGGCCAAGTGTGCTAACGGCATACAAAACGCCCATTTTTCTAGGCGCCAAAAACTAACACACTCCCCTACCCACGAGGAAAAGCACGCGGAGCAGGAGACACCACTACACTACACTAACTAATGCCAGCACCAGCCTATGAAGGTAGGGTGAGCACAACCTTACTCAGTCCCTACTACGCTTGCTGACCCTAACCCCTACACACACTACTGGGAGGTGGTTGCAATGAAGTCTCCAGCCCTATTGGCTCCCCTGTGAAAGAACAAGTGAACAAAGCGCCACTAGGCTGCTGCGGCCTGACAAGGACGCCCTGGCAAGTTTCTTTGACAGCGCTTGGAGGAGGGAGTGCACCTGTTGAAGTAAGTGTTATCCATGGCCAGGTTGCTGAGAAGCCCCATGATTGATTGTGTGATCCGCCCCCTGTTTAGCTGGGCAACACATTTGCTGCAGTGCACCAGTCACTCATCCCTGGCCCACCTGAAAGAGACACATGCAGTACGGATTGAACCTGGAACCTAACAGGCCTCGCTGTATTATACGGGTCTTAGACCTGAAAATAATTCACTATTTGCAAACCGCCCTATCAAGCAAGCAAGCTTTAAGGACTCCGCTCGTTCTCTTACATAAAGCAGGGCGGAGCCCTGGGTAACCTAACAAGGGTTATACCGCGAGCGCAGCGCTTGGCATGCTCCCTTTAACGCATTGTGAACATGCATCCTGCAGGGAAGGGAGGCTGGTTCAACGAAGCCCACCATCACAAACTAACTGAGCCAGGAGGTGACCTCCTCCTGGGCCAACTCACCGTACTCACCATGCACTGTGTGAATGCCTGTTACAGTGCCGAAAGACAACGAGCGCAAGAACGAACCTAAGCGGTTAAACAACCGTACAGCGATCTATAACAGCCCCAAGCAACCAATGCATCGTGTATATCATGCACATCATCATTTGTGACCTGCAGGAGAGAGAGGTAGGTAGGTATCTTCGGGTGCTCGGGATGCCTCCTTTGAGGATGCAGGATAAAAGGTCTTTTCAAGGGGACGTCCTGTCGCTTCCACTGCCCTTGGTCAGGCGCCTCTTAAGCCGCTCCCACAGGTGCTTGGAAAGGCAGTGTCGTGGCCACCCGGTGCAGGTCTCCCGGGTGCGAGGGTGTCCTCCACATGTGCCCGTGGGTAGGGTCTCATGCCCGCTCCTGCGGGCAGCAGCTCCTGGGGGCTGCTGAGCCATGTGGAGTATCGCTCACCACAGGCAGTATTGCTCCCGCGAGTGTACGGTAGGATCCCCTCACCCCTGTGGCTCGAGTTGCGGGCCCCCGCTGCTTGGCAGACGGCCCCCTTCGGGGCTGTGTGCCGGCTCGCCTGTCACTGGTTGTTCCCATGGGTCCGGGCGATGTTTGCCATGGTCCCCGATGCAGCCCGGCCTGGCTCAGACCAGTCGCCTTGGAGTACCGCTCCTGCTACTGGCCTGGCGGGTTAGCTCGGTCACCCCAGTGCGTCCGATCCTTGGGTTGTGGGTTGTTGCGCCCTGTCCCTCTGTTGCCCTAGGTGCATATGCGCGTGCGGTGTCCATGGCCACTTGGCGCTTGTTCACCGGTGTGCGCTCTGTTTGCGGCACGCGCGTGTTGTTGGTCGCTTCGTTGGGGTCCCCCCCCCTCCTTTTTGTGTTTTTCTCCTGCTTGATGTTGTCTTCTTTCTTTTTTGCTTCTGTTTTTTCTGAAAAAGCGCAAAAGAGGCGCGCGAAGACCACAGGCACAGTCATGGGCAGGTGAATCAGCGGGCAGCAGTCCTGTGTTCCTTGTTGTGGTGCGGGTTGCTCGTGTCTACTCGACGGTTGCGCCCCAAGGGTGCGGCTCGCTTCTCATGATGTACACGGGTGCGTGTTCCGGTGGGTTTGGCTCAGTGTCTCTTTGCGCCTACTGCCTAAGCCTCCAACCATACATTCATCCGCACAGTGTAGTACAAAGAACGCGCACACACGCTGGACTAGGTACAAATGAGGTCAGGTCAGTCCAAGGTTCCCGCCTGCATCCGACCCTGCCAACTTAGGGTCACCTAAACACGCCGGCCTAAGTGAACAGATTCCGTCCCTTCAGAACTCACAGTTCAGGCCCTTTGCTCGCAACCCCCTCTGTCTCCTAACCTTCCAGGGATGGTGAGCACTCTTGTGCTGACAGCTAGGCCTACTCAGTGTGTGCCAGAACGAGTGTAAGACTCTGGTAGAGCTGCAGTTTCAGTGAGTGTACTAACACCCTCCCTCAATCGGGTTCGGTCCTCGGAATACCCGCACAACCGCTGCTTTTGGGGCCCTGCCCCTGCCTTGGTTGTGCCCTGCACTCCCATGCCCGTGGTTACCAGCGTGAGTCAGATGGCCGCTTATCAGGTTTGCAGTCACCCAGCGAGTGAGTGCATTGTTGACCAGGTGCTGCATGGTTTATGCCCTAATGTGATGACCTTTGGGGAGGCACCGAAAAGCGGTGGCTTCCTACACCAGACGGGAATGGCAAGCAACGTGTTGAAAGACAAGGTGTAACCACCATCCTTGCAGACAAGCGTAACTACGGTTGGGACCCCTAACTGGTACAGACCCATGGGGTTATACCCGTTTTGGTGGTGTTACCATACCCCTAACCGTGCTACGTATGTCTGTATGTGTCTCACTTCTCTCCCCAGGGTGGCTGCCATCATCGGCCCTCACTGAAGTTGGACCAAAGATCCTAGTCAGCTACTGCTACCACTCCTATGGGGCCCAACTTCCGTGCTGGCGGCCATCCATTGGGTAAACGGCAAACGTACTACCTACTAGAGAGGGGGGGGTTGGCCAAGTGTGCTAAGGGCATACAAAAGGCCCATTTTTCTAGGCGCCAAGAACTAACACATCCCTCTGCCCATGAGGAAAAGCACGCGGAGCAGGAGAAAACCACTACACTACACTCACTAATGCCAGCACCAGCCTTTGGAGGTAGGGTGAGCACAACCTCACTCAGTCCCTACTACGCTTGCTGATCCTAACCCCTACACACACTACTGGGATGTGGTAGCAATCAAGTTTTCAGCCCTATTGGCCCCCCTCTGAAAGGACCAGTGAACACAGCGCCACTAGGCTGCTGCGGCCTGACAAGGACGCCCTCGCAACTTTCTTTGACAGCGCTTGGAGGAGGGAGTGCACCTGTTGAAGTAAGTTTTGTCCATGACCAGGTTGTTGAGAAGCCCCATGATTGATTGTGTGATCCGCGCCCTGTTTAGCTGGGCAACACATTTGCTGCAGTGCACCAATCACCCATTCCTGGCCCACCTGAATGAGACACATGCAGGATGGATTGGACCTGGAACCTAACAGGCCTCGCGGTATTATACGGGTCTTCGACCTGAAAATAATTAATTATTTGCAAACCGCCCTATCAAGCAAGCAAGCTTTAAGGACTCCGCTCGTTCTCTTACATAACGTAGGGCGGAGCCCTGGGTAACCTAACAAGGGTTATACCGCGAGCACAGCGCTTGGCATGCTCCCTCTAATGCATTGTAAACATGCATCATGCAGGGAAGGGAGGCTGGTTTGACAAAATCCACCATCACAAACTACCTGAGCCAGGAGGTGAGCTCCTCCTGGGCCACCTCACCGTACTCACCATGCACTGTGTGAATACCTGGTACAATGCTGAAAGACAACGAGCGCAAGAACGAACCTAAGTGGTTAAACAACCCTACAGGGACCTATAAAAACCACAAGCAACTAATGCATCGTGTGTATCATGCACTCCATCCTTTGTGACCTGCAGGAGAGAGAGGTAGGCAGGTATCTTCGGGAGCTCGGGATGCCTCTTTTGACGATGCAGGAAGAGGGTCGTATCAAGGGGACAACCTGTCCCTCCCACTGCCCTAGGTCAGGCGCCTCTTAAGCCGCTCCCACAGGTGCTTGGGAAGGCAGTGTCGCGGCCACCCAGTGCAGGTCTCCCGGCTGTGAGGGTGTCCTCCACATGTGCCCGTGGGTAGGGTCACATACCCGCTCCTGGGGGCAGCAGCTCCTGGCAGCTGCCCAGCCGTGTGGAGTATCTCTCACCACAGGGGGTATTGCTCCCGCGAGTCTACGGTAGGATTGCCTCACCCCTGTGGCTCGAGTTGCGGGCCCCCGCTGCTTGGCAAACGGCCCCCTCCTGGGCTGTGTGCCGGCTCGCCTGTCACCGGTTGTTGCCATGCGTCCGGGCGACGTTTGCCGTGGTCCCCGATGCAGCCCTGGGTTGCTCAGACCAGTGGCCTTGCAGTACCGCTCCTGCTACTGGCCCAGCGGGTTGGCTGGGTGGCCCCAGTGCGTCCAATGCTTGGGGTGTGGGTTGTTGCGCCCTGTTGCTCTGTTGCCCTAGGTGCGTATGCGGGTGAGGATCCATGGCGACTTGGCGCTTGTTCACCGGTGTGCGCCCTGTGTGCGGCACGCGCGTGTGGTTAGTGGCTTCGTTGCCCCCCCCCCCTCCCTCCTTGTTGTTTTTTTTGTTTTTGCCTGCTTGATGCTTTCTTCTGCTTGTTTTTGCTTTTCTGTTTTTTGAAAAAGCGCAAAAGAGGTGCGCGAAGACCACAGGCACAGACATGGGCGGGTGGAACAGCGGGCAGCAGTCCTGTGTTCCTCCTCGTAGTGCGGGTTGCTGGTGTCTTCTGGACGGTCGCGCCCCAAGGGTGTGGCTCGCTTCTCATTATGTACACTGGTGCGGGTTACGGTGGGTTCGGCTGGGTGTCTCTTTGCGTCTTGGTGAAGCTTCAAGCGGGGCTAGTAGGCGTGAGTCGGGGGTCAGGTGGTGCTGGCAGGTTAGGAAGTCGTGATGCCTGTGTGCGCAGGCTTCGCTTACTTTTCTGCCTCGGTGGGTGGGGTCAGGCTCAGAGGGTTAGAGGCTGTGGGGCGTGGTTCGTGTTTGTCGGCTCCTGTCGTGGTTAAGCTTCGAGTGGGGCCGGTTGGCGTGATTAGCGGCTTAGGCAGTTTTGGCGGGTTAGGCGGATTGGACGGCTGCGGGCATGGGTTTGATGCCGTTAAATGCGGCGGGTGCCCGTTGACGTGTGCGTTGGTGTCCCGCGGCTCCTGGTTCGCGAGGTTTTTTCTGGGTCAGATCCGGCGTTTTTTTCGATGGCGGTGCCCGGCGGGGTAGTACGTAGTGAGTGGTTCACTGCCAGGGCGATGCTGGGCCGGGTTGTCGGGCCCAGTGGGGTCTGGGGCCGTTTCGCCGGCGGCAGGGGGCGCTGTCGCTTGCCGGTCGAGTGCCTTCGCCGTAGTCACGCTTGGTCGGGGCTGGTGAGGGCCGCCTTGGCTTGAGGTGCGTTGTGGCCGGCGGGGCGGACTGGTTCGCGGCCTGGGGCCGGGGCTGCTGGGTGCAGCGGCCTGTGGTGACAGGTAGTGTCGTCGGCACAGGGCCCAGGCGTCGCCCAAGAAGTAATCCCCCGCTGGAGTTAGGCGGAGGCCCAGCCGGCTGGGCAGTGAGGCGCGTCATGCTGTGTGGCGCGCGGGGTTCCCGGGGTGCTGCGGGTCGGGGCCAATGCTGCCGGTGTCCGTGCGTCCGCGCTTGCGGGGTGGCGATGGGGTGTCTGTTGGTGGGGATGGGCTTGGGGTGATGTCCAACAGGCCCCTCGCTTCCCTCCGCGTCGCCTGCAGGGTCTCGGGCAGGCGCCTGAGGATATACGGGTGATCCTGGGTTGCGGTGAGCTCGCGGGGCTGAAGCCCCTGAGGATGGAGCACATCGGCCAGCATAGTCTTTCATGCGTCTTGCGGCATAGATCCCCCCGCTGGCTGAAGTTGTCGGTTCTCCGACATCTTTCTGCAGGGCTGGCACACCAGGCCCTCAAGACCGGTCTCCGACGGGGCGCACCTCCGCAGCTCCCACAGCTGCGTGTGGGTCCAGCGCTGCCACCATGGTCCACGGGCGGGTCTGTGGCCTTGGGCGTGGGCATCGGCGTTGGCGTTGGCGTTGGCGTGGGTGTGGGTGCGCATGGTTGACTCATGGAGACTGGCGGCAGCGGTGGGCCTGGGGGAGTCCTCGTAGTCCTGCGCCGTGCAGGTGCGCGGGGAGCCGGCGGCACACGTGGATACGGACTCTACCACGGGATTGAGTTGGGGTCCATGGTGGCGGCAGTAACGGGGCATCTGCTGGACGTGGGCACACACTGGGGACTGGTAGGGGGCCGAGGACACTGCTGGTTGCCCCTGGTGTTGCTCCGGCCCGGTCAGAGAGGTGGACTGCGGGGCTGCTATGCGGGTTGTGGGTGGTGTTGAGAGGAGGTACGTTGCGCTTCGACTGTGGCACGTTTCGCCTTGAAGGCGGTGGCGGCAGCGTCGTCGATGGCGAGGGGGCGTGGTGCTGGACCCTGCTGCTGCCAGGCCTTTGGTGGCAGGGACCAGAGGTTGTAGAGGACGTCTGCGGGGGGCTGGGTTTGCGCTGCCGGCTTGGCGCCGGGCTTGGGGCTGGGCTTGATTTTGGCAGCTGGTCGGGGCAGTCGTGTGGCGGCGGGTTGGGGTGGCTGCTTGCCAGTGGGCTTGAGTGGTGTTTGGGCTTACGGTTGCGGCGTGGCGGCGGGTTTGGGTTGCGGCTGGGCTGCGGGTGCGGTGCCCGCCCCCTACAGCCGCACGGAGGGCCGCCTCCTCCCGTAAGACGTTGAGGCCGCGCCCCTCCGGCGCTGCCTGTGGGCAGCGGTCACCGCTGCACAGGACGAGCCCTCTCTGGCGGCCTGGCTGGGCCCCGCCGAGCAGCACGCCTACAGGTCCATGCCCGCAGCCGCTGTGGACAAGGTGTTCGAACACCACCACGTGGCGCATGACGCCCTGGCGCGCACGGTGGGTCGGCGACAACCGTCCCTGGCGGGGTCGGAGCGAGCGGGAGGAGACCCCCTTAGAGTAGGAAGCGGCTACAGGGGGCGATCCTCCGCTACGACACCCTGGCAGCGTGCGCGCCGGAGACGTACCAGGCGAATGCGGAGCGGCACGGCATCCAATCCGAAGCAGCACTCCGGCTCATGGAGGCGCTGCGGTAAGCATTGCCAGGGTTTCGCCCGGCCATGCAGAGCCAGGTACAGGATGAGCTGGAGGGGCAAGCAGCCGCCCTCGAAGAGGACATCCGCCAGCTGCGCACTCATCTGGCCGCCAACCGCAAGCGCGCCATCAAGGACTTCTGGCGCCGCCACGCCCGAGACATCGCCCGGCGGTGGAAGGCCGTGAGAGGGGCCATCGAGGTAGAGGCCCCGGGCCTGTCGGGCCTCTGGAACGTGCGGGCTCCCAACACCCAAACGCTCCTGACAGAGGCCCACGATGTGATGTCCGCAGTTCGCGCCTTCTGGCGGGAGCTGTACCACAAGCGCCCGCTGGACCTCCCCGGCTTCCAGGCGGTCTCCAGCCACCACGTGCCCCGGGTCTCTGAGGCGGCGTGGGCCCAGGTCCGGCAGTACTCAATGCAGGCCTTCCGGTCCGCGCTGGACAACGCTGATGGCAAGGCTCCGGCTTCCAACCACGTGGAGGCCGTCTTCATCAACGCCCTCCCGGCGCCCGTCCAGTGACTCATCATCCATTCCTACCGGGCCATCCTCCGCGGCGCCCTGCCGCCGATGCACTGGAGGGATGCGCACATCTGGCTCAGCCCTAAGGTTCCGGGCGCAGCCAAGCTGGACGACTACCGGCCCGTTGCCCTGGGCCATTTGGACATGAAGCTGCTCGCAGGCCCCCTCACCCAGCGGATCACGGAGGTGCTCACGCGAAAGGGCGTGGTCAGGGATTGGCAGCAGGGGGCCCTCCCCGGCTCGAACACCAGCCCCCTCCTGTTCATGGCACAGCGGCAGCTCCAGCCGGGAAGGCCCAACTAAGTCTTCTCCTTCGACGCCCGCAACGCCTTCAACACCGCCCCGCATGGCGCACTCCACCTCATCCTGCGCCACCTGTCCGTGCCGCCGGAGGTCATTCTTAGGCGGCTCAAGTTGCTCGGTCAAATAGTACCCAAAACTGCCTCTCCGCGGCACTCCCTTTTTGTTTCCTCTACCAGTTATGCTTACCAATAAAAACACCCATGAGCTTTCAATCTTTTCGAAAACCAGTTTTCAAAAACCGTGTTCCGCACAGCACCACAACAAGCAATTTTTGGCACCCCTTCTTTGCGCGAGGCCTCGCGCAAACACCAATACAACAACGCAATAAAGTGCATCACAGGGAAAAATGTGCCGCACAAGGTGACAGCAAAAAGGTCGTCGAAGAGGAATGCATAGCCCGAGCCCTCGCGCATAATATATCACAACAAACGAAGAAATTACTTTTTCTTCCGGACAGTTTGCATCTTAGAACCCAGAGCCTTAGCAACGGACGTCTTACCCTTTGGCGGTGCCTTTGCGGGCTCTCTTCTTGGTTGGGACTGACGGGCTGGCTGCTTGAATGGAGCTCTGGCCCCGGTTTCCTCGGAGCTCGGCTTCGCTGCCGCTTTCTTCGCTGCCTTGCCCTGGGAGACCTGCGGCTCCTCCTCCTCTTCTTCCTCGCTCTCCTCCTCTTCATCCCCAATGCTATTGTCGGATTCTGCACCGGTAACCGACTTCGCTGCCTGAGGCTTGGAAGCAGTCTACTTTCTCTTGGGGGCTGGTTCCCCACCAGTAGACTTCCGCTTTGCAGGGGCCAGTGCTTCTGCAGCTTGACCTTTCTCAACAGTATCTTCCTCCTTCAGCGACAACGCCTCAGAACCCAACTTGTCATCGCGAACACAAAGGGGAATACCACAGTTTGCCCAGTTGGCCTGCTGGTCCCAATCACCAGACGCGTCAAGTTTCGACCCTTGTGTCAAGACGTGGTTCAACTGAGTCTGCACTCTGTTGACCCAATCGGAGAGATTGTTGGTGGTGACACCAAGAAGGTACATGCGAGAATCTGGCTCGATGGACGCAAATTTGCACACCAGGTCTGGCTGATGATCAATGAACACAAACGAAGGCTTGAAGCTCTTATCCAGCTTCAGGTAATGGAGGTGAGTGTCGAAATACCACATAACCGTTGTTATCGGAAGGAGACCGCCAAATTCAACAGCATCCATCTCCTCTACTTGAGTAGGTCCAAACGTAGGTTAAAAAGTCAGATAATTCGGAATCTGCAATGAGGGAGAAGTTATTGCGCGAGGCCTCGCGCAAAGAGACGACGCAAAGACGAAACTATACCTTCCGCAACCAGCTGTCTGGTGACGAAATCAGCAACCAGCAAATGTCGAACGTTGTAGGATCCCCTGCTGGCTTTGGTTTGACTGGCCAACTGAAGATGGGAACACGCAACATGTTAGCCATGCGCGGCGCATTGAAATCATCGTTGAGACGCCTCTCTGTTTCCGTTTCCAGCAAGTCGAACATGTTGTCAACAACAGTTTGAGAGCCGCAGATAAGGGTATCGGCACGCGTCATCTCTTCATACAGCCAGGCTGGGCACATCATCTCAGGAGCAAGATGTTCAAATATGTCGCCGTTGATGACAATCAGGTTCTTGTCAATCTCAAAAGACTGCCGAGGGGAATCATGGGCCAAAGCTGCAATTCGGGTCGCCTTAATTGTGATAGTTTGACTTGCCAGTAATGGATCCTGCTGTTCCACTGTGTTGAAGTTCACCAGTAACGCCAGCAGCTGGGGGGACCACACGGGTCTTGGTAGGCTCGTGACCCAGGAGTTTTTGGACGTTGAGGATTTTCAGGGAGGCGGGTTTGTCTTTCTCTGCCACCTGCCACAGTGGTGCGCGAATCATGGATTACCACGCCGGCCATGGACCGCGACTTTTGCCTTCAGGTTCCCGCCAATAGCCCCACGTACCAAGAGTCACCTTCAGGGCAGGCCTTCCAAGTGCAGCAACCTCTTTGCGGTTGCGCATGTCCTTGGCTAAAGAACAGAAATGGAGAAGGTGCAGCGCACCAATGCAGAAACGGAACGTACCTCTCGTCGATGGTACACACCTCTTTCAGGTCGAACGTACTGGCCGTTGTGCGGGTGGTCCAGATGCATTGAGACCCACTGGTCAAGGATGATGTCGTCGAACGAATTCTGCAAGGATTTAAGGGTTGTTTTTTCTTCCTGTATCACTTCTGCCACTTTCTTGTAGAACTGCGGCAAGAGGATCCCCTCGGGTTTCTTCAGCGCGTTCTTTGTGACTTTCTCCCCTTTGTTGTCGAACTTCTGCAGACCTTTCACAGCTTCCGGACCAGCATAGTAGGCAAATGTCATGAAATCCTTCCACAATTTATACCTTTCGTCCTGAAAGTGACAATGTTATGCACGAGGCCTCGCGCAACGAACAGCATCGAAACAACGATTAATGAACATACAAAATGACCAGGCTGCTTCAGTTTAGCGGTTGGAACCAGGGCACTGATCTGCACAGCATCCACAATGGCGATCTTGAGATTGCTGTACGTGTCAGCCAGGCCACGCCGCCGCTGATCTTCAACACATCGAATGAGGTTATCTGCTGTCTCATACAGCGGTATTGGCTCAACGTCTTGTGCGCTTCTGTGTGCTTGTCCCGCCAGCTTTGCACGGAGAGCCCACGGTGTCGTAGGTTTCAGAAGAGCGGCGATGCATGTAGTATGCCACTGCTGCAGATCCAGACACGCTGTGCGTCGCTTCTCCCGAATCTTCGCAACCGCTTCCACGCTGTGCTGTCCAGATACACACCAATAATCGCCATCTGCAATTGTGAGACACGTCCATGCGCGAGGACTCGCGCAACGAGAAGAGCGAACAGTCCGTTGGCAACATACTATTATCCTCCCAGAGAACGAATGTGTAATGGGCCTGTTGGCGGTGCTGCTTCCAGTGACTCGATGCGCTTCTGCGGTAACTTCGTATCTTTCCGTCTGATCTGTCCCTTTGTTGTCTCCTGGTCAATTCTCACGTTGTCCAGCTCAACCTCCACCTGCCTCCCATCCGACTTCAAGTGATCCTCGATGTCAGTACCCAAGGTTAGGCCAGAATCTGGTGTTTCCTTCTTCTTCCGCCCCTTCTTTGGTGTTCCAGCCTCCGATCCTGAGGTCCCAGGGTCATAGTCGGTATCTTTTCGTTCCTCGGCTGTTTTTGTTGCGGGGCTTGCCATTCTGCGATAAGAAGAAAGCCTGTATTGCAGGAAACGAAACATTAAAAAGGGTTAAAATTGTCGTCAACAATGCATATGTGACGTGTTTTTAGCGAAAAGCAGTACAGTATGGTTGAGAATGCAAAACTGGAGGGGTACGCCACTGTTTTTGACTGTCAACCTTGCGCGAGGCCTCGCGCAAGAGAGGGGGTGTAATACCCTGTTGTATCATGCTGTTTGCGCAAGGGCTTGCGCATCACTGCATGCTCTCCGATCTTCTTTGAACGTTTCCCATCGTGTCGGCCTCTCTCTGTTCCTCCAACACACTGCGTTGGGGGATCAGCTCCGACAATTTACGCTTAAAACCAGCCTCAAGCGGCCCCTGCTGCGTCAGCACCAACAACACGAACACAAGGACTTGTTTGTAGTGGTTAGAACCCTTTGGAATTAGAAGAGACGGTGGAAAGTTCGGTACACCCCTGCGCAGCCAATGTGCCTGAATTGCACAAGTAAGCTCAGCACACCACCTAACCCAAGGCACATATACACGCTCTGCGTTCAAGTAAGCTGTTGGCCGCTGACGCACGGAATTGACAAAGGAATTGGGGATTTTGCAGACGTTCACCCCGTGACCTTCTTTGCGGATAGTGATGAGATTGTACAGATCGTCAACATCTTCAATGGTCACTGCACCTCTGTTTTGGCCCTTCTTTGTCACAAGGCTGGAGAGCAGACTTTCACGAAACTCCTCGGCAAAAGCCTGTCCAGGCATGGCTGTATGCCATGCAGTGTGGCACAATAGCGCAGTTGCAACAGTGTGTTCGTACTTTAAAAGTGTGTCCCCCATGTTCAAACGGTCTAACAGACACAGAACGATCTGCAATCCCTCAGAAGCAAAAACAGCTGTGTTGGCCGTCTCCCCAGCCCAATTGCACTGTCTAACGAGGTGTCCTAGGTGTAGTAAGATAGGACAGTATTTTGTTAACGGAACCTGCATGGTCTTACACACAGCGTAACGGAGGCGACTTTGCGGATTTACCGGACGTGCCAGCCCAAGGGAATGACATTTTCTGTTGAGGCGCCGTATGTGGGGGCCCATACCCAACAGCAGTGCGCCAACAGTTATCTCGATTCTGATCAGCTTGGGAGAACAGGGGACTGTGTCACCGCTGCGCAGCAAACCTTTACGGAATAAAGTCACGATCGGCCAAAATGAGCGAAATGTTTGTGTAGCACAAAATTTGTACGCGTGCGAGAAAGGATACAATATAGGGTGTGACCGCAAGAAAAGCCGGACATTCCAACCCGTTTGTTTTTTCACCATACATCATCTTACAAATGCAGTAATGGATGTTCTCATCACATAACACAGGGACCACTGGTCGAGTGTGCTGTGCCAAGGTAGGTAGGTAGGTAGGTGCACTCGGTCGTGGAGAGGCGCCCCATGGGTCCCCCTGGCGTCGCCCCTGTGACGAACAGGAAGAGGTTCCGCGCTTGAAGAGGGGAGGCGGCTTACATCCCGCTAGACCTGACTGGTGGCCCCCAACAAAGCGGCCCCCGGCAACACCGGGAGGGCTGATCGCCGCCAGCGTGACTGCTTGTCATGCCGGGAGGGTGGGCCCTCGTGCTTGCGCACGTCCCCTCCTTTGGGCGGAACCCTAGGGGTTCACGGGAGTTCCTGGCGTATCCCGTTTCCAAGGCATGCATGCATGTTCTTGGTACTAGGGTTCCGAGGTGCTTGGGTGTCGCACACTCCGCCTCGAGTCGCAAGGCAGCGCAGGCCTTAGGATGCAGCCTTACCCCCGGTCTCCGGATCTCGTTTGGCCGGGTCACCTGCATGGCACGGGCTGCCTCAGTGCCCGGGCTATGGACACTGGGTTTCCTACTGTTGCGTGGCGCTTGTGTGTGGGTCTGGGTTGTGGTTGAGTTCGGGTTTTGGCAGTGCCCCGCCACTCCTAGCTGGGACATTGGGGTGTGTGTGCGCTTGTGTGTGCGCTCCGCTTGTACTCTGCCACTCCTGGCTGGGGTGTGCGGTGCGGGTGTGTGTGGTTGGGTTCAGGTTCCAGCTGCGCCCCGCCACTCCTTGCTGGGGTGTCGGGGTTTGTGTCTGCTTTTGTGCGCGCTCCGCTTGCACCCCGCCACTCCTGGCTGGGGTGTGCGGCCTGCATGTGTGTGCTTTGGCTTGGGTTTCAGCTGCGCCCTGCCACTCCTGGCTGGGGTGTTGGGGTGTGTGTGTGCTTGTGTGCGTGCTCTACTTGTACCCCGCGACTCCTGGCTGGGGTGTGCGCTGGGTGTGTGTGTGTTTGGGCTCAGGTTTCGGCTACACCCCGCCACTCCTGGCTGGAGTGTTGGGGTGTGTGTATGCTGGTGTGCGCGCTCCGCTTGCACCCCGCCACTCCTGGCTTGGGTGCGCGCCGTTGGTGTGTGTGTTTGGGCTCGGGTTTCAGCTGCGCCCCGCCACTCCTGGCTGGGGTGTTGGGCTGTGTGTGTGCTGGTGTGGGCGCTCCACTTGCACCCCGCCACTCCTGGCTGGGGTGGGCGCCGTGGGTGTGTGTGTTTGGGCTCGGGTTTCGGCTGCACCCCGCCACTCCTGGCACGGGTGTTGGGGTGTGTGTGTGCTGGTGTGGGCGCTCCGCTTGCACCGCGCCTCTCCTGGCTGGGGTGCGCGGTGTGGGTGTGTGTGTTCGGGCTCGGGTTTCGGCTGCGCCCCGCCACTCCTGGCTGGGGTGTTGGGTGTGTGTGTGCCGGTGTGCGTGCCCGTTCTGTACCCCGCCTCTCCTGGCTGCGGTGTGCGGCTTTGGTGTGTGTGCTTGGCCTCGGGTTTTGGCTGCGCCCCGCCACTCCTGGCTGGGGTGTTTGGCTGTGTGTGTGCTCGTGTGCGCGCTCCGCTTGCACCCTGCCACTCCTGGCTGGGGTGCGTGGTGTGGGTGTGTGTGTTTGGGCTCGGGTTTCGGCTGCCCCCCGCCACTCCTAGCTGGGGTGTTGGGCTGTGTGTGTGCTCGTGTGCGCGCTCCGCTTGCACCCCGCCACTCCTGGCTGGAGTGCGCAGTGTGGGTGTGTGTGTTTGGGCTCGGGTTTCGGCTGCGCCCCGCCACTCCTGGCTGGGGTGTTGGGGTGTGCGTGTTTGTGTGCCTGCTCCCCCTGTACCTCGCCACTCTTCGCCGGGGCGCGCGGCGTGGGTGTGTATGCTTGGGATCAGGTTTCGGCTGCGCCCTGCCACTCCTGGCTGGGGTGTTGGGGTGTGCGTGTTTGTGTGCGTGCCCCCCTTGTACCCCGCCACTCCTGGCTGCAGTGTGCGTTGGGCATGTGTGTGTTTGGGCTCAGGCTTCTGCTGCACCCTGCCACTCCTGGCTCGGGTGTTGGGCTGTGTGTGTGCTGGTGTGGGCGCTCTGCTTGCACCCTGCCACTCCTGGCTGGGGTGCATGCCGTGCGTGTGTGTGTCTGGGCTCGGGTTTCGGCTGCACCCCGCCACTCCTGGCTGGGGTGCGCGCCGTGGGTGTGTGTGTTTGGGCTCGGGTTTCGGCTGCGCCCCGCCACTCCTGGCTGGGGTGTCCGGCTGTGTGTGTGCTGATGTGGCCGCTCTGCTTGCACCTTGCCACTCCTGGCTGGGGTGCGTGCCGTGCGTGTGTGTGTCTGGGCTCGGGTTTCGGCTGCACCCCGCTACTCCTGGCTGGTGTGTTGGGCTGTGTGTGTGCTGGTGTGGGCGCTCCGTTTGCACCCCGCCGGTCCTGGCTGGGGTGCGCGCCGTGGGTGTGTGTGTTTGGGTTCGGGTCTCGGCTGCGCCACGCCACTCCTGGCTGGGGTGTTGGGGTGTGTGGGTGCTCGTGTGCGTGCTCCTCCTGTACCCCGCCTCTCCTGGCTGGGGTGTGCGGCTTGGGTGTGTGTGCTTGGGCTCCGGTGTCGGCTGCGCCACGCCACTCCTGGCTGGGGTGTTGGGCTGTGTGTGTGCTTGTGTGCGCGCTCCGCTTGCACCCTGCCACTCCTTGCTGGGGTGCGCGGTGTGGGTGTTTGTGTTCGGGCTCGGGTTTCGGCTGCGCCCCGCCACTCTTGGCTTGGCTGTGTGTTGTCGGTGTGTGTGCTCGGGCTCGGGTTTTGGCTGCACCCCGCCACTCCTGGCTGGGGTTTGTGGTGTGTGCGTTGGCTGTTGCCTGGCACCTGTTCGTGCGTCGTGGTTCGTTGCGTGTTGTGGGCGCTCTCCGGGTTTGTGGCACCCGGCGGCCGTCGCTGCTTGGCACCTGTCCGTGTGCCTTGTTTGTGGCCGGCGGCGTGCCTCTCTGGCGTGCCTCGTGGCCCCGGGTGGTGCGCCGCGCCTCGTCCGGTCCGGTTGCTCTCGGTGCTCCAGTCGGCTTTCCTGTTGCCGTGGTGCCTTTCCCCACCCCGGGGGCTTGCGCCCCCGGCTTTACTGGGCGGCTGCGCGGGGCACGCGGAGGCCGGCCGAGAACCGGGCTCTTTGTGCCTGCCGCTGGCACCCGCCGAGGCGGGGGCGCTGGGCTGGCTCCGCGTCGTACCGGTTCGGGGCCCCTCGATGGGGTTGTCCCTGGCGGGTCCCTCCGGTGTTGGTCTTGGGCTGCGTGCGCTGCGGTGGTTGGCGTGTGTGGACCCGGTCACTGACGCGTCCGGTTTCCCGGACCGTCTGTCGTTCGACGGGGGACTCGGCTGGTGCACCGGGGCTGTTTCCTGTGGACGCCAACACAGCCCCTTGCGGGTTGGAGGGCGCCACGCCCGGGTCCCGTGTGTGTGTGCGTGTGCTTGCTCTTCTTCGCCGAGTTGGGCGGGCCAGCCTCCCGGGCGCGTTCTGGTGCGCCTCACCCTTCCTTTTGGCCGCTTTGGCTTTCTGTTTTGCTTGGCCTCCTCCGGGCTGGGGTTGCCCCCGTCTTGGTCCTTTTTTTTTGTTGCCGTCTTCCGCGCGCCCCTCTTGTCTCCTGCTTTCTTTGGTTTCCGGCCCCGGGTGCCCTGCGCCTTGGCGCTGCGTGTTGTTTGTCTTGTTGGCCTCGCGCTTCTCGGCCCTCCGTGCGCTCTCGCTCCTTTTGTGTTGCCCGCCTGGCTGTTGGTTGTTGCCTGGTGGTCCCCCCCCCCCCCTTTTGTGTCTCGCGTTTTTTCTTGCCGCCGCTCCGTTCCTTGTGTTTTTTTTTCTCCTTGTCCGCGCCCCCGTTGTTTCTCGCTTTCTCTGCTTTCCGGCTCCGGCTGCCTTGGGCCTTGGCGCTGTGCTTTGCGTTTTTTTTCCTTCTGCCTCTCAGCTCTCCGTGCGCTCTCGCTTTTTTTTTCCCTGCTTGGCTGTTGGCTGCTCCTTGGTGCTCGGTGCCCCCCCCCCCCTTCCTTTGTGTCTGGATCGTTTCGTCGCTGCCGCTCGGTGCCCCACCCCCCTTTTTTTCTTTCCCTGCGTGCGCCCCCGTTGTCTCTGGCTTTCTCTGGTTTCTGGCCCCAGGTGCCCTGGGCCTTGGCGCTGTGTTTTGTTTGCTTTGTGGGCCTCGCGCTTCTCGGCTCTCCGTGCGCTCTCTCCTTTGTCCGTGTCTCGCCTGGCCATTGGTTGCTCCCTGGTGGTTGCTGCCCCCCCCCCCCCCCCCCCTGCCGCTTGGTGCTCCGTTCTTTTTTTTTTTTGCATTGTGCGCCCCCGTTGTCTCCGGCTTTCTCTGGTCTCCGGCCGCCGGTGCCTTGGGCCTCGGCGCTGCGCGTTGTTTGCTTTGTTGGCCTCCCGCTTCTCGGCTCTTCGTGCGTTCTCGCCTCTTTTGTGCCTCCTGTCTGGCCGTTGGCTGCTCCCCGGTGGTTGCTGCCCCCCCCCCCCCCCCTTTTTGTGTCTCGCGGTTTTCGTCGCTTCCGCTCGGTGCTGTGTGCCGTGTATTGTGCTGTGCTGTGTGTCCCAGGTTGCGGTGCTGCGCTGCGCTGCTGCGCGTTGTGTCGCCCGGTGTTGTGCTGTTGTGTGCTGTGTTGTTTTGCTGCGCTCGGTTGGTGCCGCTGCTCGTCGTGCCGTGCCCTCTGGTGCTTTCTGTCGCGCTGGGGCCCTGTGCTTTGCGGCGCTATGTTTTGCGGTGTTCCCCCGCGCTGTGTGTGTTTTGTCGTTGCGTGGTGGTGTGTGCTGTTGTTCACCGCTCTGGCTTGTGCTGTGTGTGTCCTCGGGTGCTGTGCTGTGCGTTTCCTGTCCTCTCCGCTCTGTGCGGTGCTGTGCTTCGCTGTGCTGGTGCGCTTGCGTTGTGCTGCTCGTGTGGTGTCTGCTGTTGCTGGCACCCGGTGCTGTGGTGCGCTGCCGTGTGTTGTGCTGTTTCCTTTGGTGTGCTGTGGTGCAGTGCTGGGTCTGGTGGCCCGTGGGTGTCTGCTGGTGCCCTGCTGTGGCGCCCTGCTGTCCGTTTTCCTTTGCTGGTTGTGTTGATTTGTGTCTTTTCCCTGTGTGTGCGGTGCTGTGTTGCGCTGCGCGTCGTGTTGTTCCGTTTCGGTTGAGTCTGCGCTGTTGTCGGTGCCCCGTGCTGTGGCGAGTCCCTGTGTGTTGTGGTGTCTCCCTGGGCGTTCTGCGGTGTGGTGGTGCCGCTCTGGTGTGTCGTGGTGTCTTGCTGTGCTGTGCGTTGTCCTGTGGTGTCCTGCGCCCTGTGCTGTGTCCTGCGGTGCTGTGCTGCCTTGCGGTGTTGTGCTGGTGGGCTGTGCTGTGCGGTTGTCTGCGCTGCTGGTGTTTTTTTTTCCTTTTGTCCTCTTTTCCTTTGCTAAAAGACCCTGCTGTTTTTCCGTGCCTTTGAAAACTTTCTGAAAACCAAAAATTAAAACGTCTCTCCTTAGAAAATCAAACTCTACGCAACTCACGCACGCAGACAAGCAGCAATACAAAGGTGAAATTTCTGACTTACGTGTTGCCACGCGGCCGCGAAGATAGTGGTCTTGCTTGCAGGGGGTTGACCGCTTTTCCCCCAGGGCCGGTCGCCTGAGATGATGAAAAGGGTTGAGGGGGGGCACGAGGGAAGGGAGGTGGGTGCATGGAGAAGGGAAGAAAAGGAAGGGAAGCAGGACGAAGGGAAGCTCGCGACGCGTTTTTCTTTGCGCCTACGGCTAGTTAGACGTCGTGAGGGACGGCGTTAGGGTCCCACAAGCGTTTTGGTGTTTACGGCGCTAACTATTCACCTATTTTACGTCGAAAAAACTTTGTCGCGTTTTTACGCGTTTCGCATCGCGCTTTTTGGCGTAACCGTTTTTTATGCCAATTAGCTTTATTTTCTGCTATTCAGAAAATTTTTTCCGTCATGTTTTACCTATCTTTTTATTTCGTTCTGGGACAGGGCCCCAGCTCGCGCGACGGATGCAATCTCTGCAATCCCTCAGAAGCAAAAACAGCTGTGTTGGCCGTCTCCCCAGCCCAATGGCACTGTCTAACGAGGTGTCCTAGGTATAGTAACATAGGACAGTATTGTGTTAACAGAACCTGCAAGGCCTTACACACAGCGTAACGGAGGCGACTTTGCGGATTTACCGGACGTGCCAGCCCAAGGGAATGACATTTTCTGTTGAGGCGCCGTATGTGGGGGCCCATACCCAACAGCAGTGCGCCAACAGTTATCTCCATTCTGATCAACTTGGGAAAACAGGGGACTGTGTCACCGCTGCGCAGCAAACCTTTACAGAAGAAGGTCACGATCGGCCAAAATGAGCGAAATGTTTGTGTAACTCAAAATTTGTACGCGTGCCAGAAACCATACAATATAGGGTGTGACCGCAAGAAAGGCCGGACATTCCAACCCGTTTGTTTTTTCACCATACATCATCTTACAAATGCAGTAATGGATGTTCTCATCACATAACACAGGGACCACTGGTCGAGTGTGCTGTGCCAAGTCCCTAGTGAATTGCAATAGGTTAAGCAGCGAGACGTTGCCGCTCACCTTTTCTTTGCTTAGACCAAGGGGTCGCCAATGTGGTCTCGTGGCACGTACAGGGCGAATGATGTCAAGCTGCGCCCTAATGCTTCGAACAACAGGCCGCGTGCTTGCAAATCCTAGATCACGCAGGATGCGTGCAAACGTTCCCTCGGTGTTCCCCAGCATGCGTGCAACAACAGGAACACGCCGTTCAAGATCTTCCAGGCTAGGATGACCATGCCAGTAGCACGATGCATCCCTCAGTAGCAAAACAGCCAACGCTGTTGCGTTAAGGCTTTGGTCGTTCTTGTCAGGATTTGTGGTAAACTGTTTGTTGTACCAGTTGTCCATCCATAACACAGCCCACTGCTGGTGTATTTTGTTCCATGTGGTCTGTAACCTGACTGCGGCCTTTTCCTTCACCAAAGGTGCGCTATATCGCGCCAGACCTGACCTTGCTAAAATGCGACGCTGCGCCCTACTTCCCTCTATCGCAAGAACTGACTTTGGTTTTCCCTGGTATGGAACTGCGCGGTGGCGCATCAGCGAAAAAAAAGTCGCCAGGCCTCCTCTATCAAAACACCAACCCATCTCTTGCTTTCTGCCGCAATCGCCTTTTCAACGCTGCAACACGTCCCTTCATTTTTGCGCAGACGCAGGAAAAACACAAACAACAATCGCGCGCCCTCGTCCCCCTGTTTTAGCCCTTCCCACAGTTCTTCTGCCGTGTGATAGGGCGGTTCCTATGAGCAGACATCGCGGAAACCTCCAGATGCTGCAGCCACTTTCTTCTCAAGGTCCACCTCTTTTCGCAGGGGCATTGTTGCTGTAAAAAATAATTGTGTAACTGTATCTGCGTAAAAATTGCTGTTTGAAAAAATTTCTTGCTTTGAAACATCAACCTGTCACACAGTTTTCGCGGCACCAATTATTCAATGATTCGCTTGTCGCATGCACTATTTCGGTTAACTGTAACTGTCTGGTGGTCCCACATTTGACTAGTTAATCCTGATTGCGGTACCCAGTTGCTGCGCGCTACCATCGCTGTTGGGTAGTGAAGCCAGCGGTGACCACAGTATGAAAACTGGAGATGCCGGCTGGACCTGTATGGGCGCCCATGCAGCAGCGCCGCGTCAAGGGAATGCACATCCTGTGTAGTTGGTGGATCTGTCCCATTTTTGTTTTCTTTGAGCGCTTGTGACCTCCATTGCGCGAGGCCTCGCACAATGATCACCGAAACTTCAATGTTTCTCGTGCGCCGTGGCATGCGCGAGGCCTCGCGCTTGAAACTACAGTTTGTTCCGGAATATTTATACTTTTCAAGATTCTTGGGTACACCATTCGTGAACTTTATTCATTAATAGATCCATCTCTATCACGCAATCCTGATAATGGTACTAAATTACTTGTATAAATACGACAGGGTTCCATTTTTCGGCAACCTGCCTAATGCGTTGTGCTGTAGTACATTAATCTGACACAAAAGAACGTCTTTGCGCGAGGCCTCGCGCAAACAATGGTCACAAAACAATACTCTTCCCTGTCTCGCCCATGGGACACGTCATTCTTATAGAAATATTTATTTCGCCATACTTGTTTGCGACGGTTTAGAAATATCCATCAACACAGCTATTTTTTGATGTCTTTGGAAACCTGTCATTTTCCTACCTTTTCCTTCGTATTTGACCATGCAACTTGAGCCGCCTAAGTCATTGACCTCCTGCTCTTCTCCCATACAGCGGCCGTACTGCGCATTGCCACGGCACACAGGCTGACACAGCCAGTCCACATGCTGCGCGGCGTCCGGCACGGCAACTTCAAAAGCCCCCTGCTGTATGCGCTCCTGCTGGAGCCCCTACTCCGGGCCAAGGGGCACCGCCTGCGCCCGCCTGGAGAGGGTGAAAGTAGCTTTTTCCAGGCCTATAGAGACAGCCCAGTGGTGGTGGCCCACACGCTGCAGCACTTCGCCGAGGGCGTGGAGGCGGTGGCCGTGTACCTCGGGATGATGGGCGTGGAGCTCAAGCCCGGCAAGTGCGCCATGGCCACCACCGAGGGGGTCCCGGGCCTGCAGCTGCGCCTCTGCCCACACCTAAAACACCCATGGCACTGGGTACCGGCGGTAGACTCTGTCCCCTACCTGGGACTCCAGCGGCAGCCGGACAGGGAGTTCTCCCTGCAGCGCAAACACCGGCTGCGCTTGGGGGCGGTGCACCACTTGTGCCTCAACACCCTCGCGCGACCGAAAATGGTGCAGGACGTCATTCTGGCGATCTTGGGGGGGGTGACACAGTACGTCGCCTCCTTCATTGCAGATGACTCCGTCACCGCGCGCCACCCGGACCACATCACGTCCAGGTTGCAAAGGACAGGGCGCGGTACGCCTTCGACGCCTCGCGGGACAGCCTACAGGACGACCGGACGCTGGGGCTCACGCGGGTACCAACACGGTGCCAGCAGGCAACAGTGGCCCTCGTGGGCACGCTCCTCTACCGCTGCCCGGCCTCCGTGCGCGCCCAGGCCACCAGGATGTTCTGGGAGATCGCCGGCGCACATGGCATCTGCCCCGAAGTGTACTATCCCGTCCCAGAGTTGGCAGCCCTGGCGGGGGGCGACTGGGTCAATCGTGTATTCTGGGCCCTGGCTGCTCTGGGAGTGGGGCTCAACAACCCCATCGCTTGGCCTAGGGCGGCCCACGTGCAGCTGCAGTCCTCCCCAGGCAACGGCATCACACTGCGTACCGCCAAGCTGCGGCACCGCGACAGGTGCCGCCTGACGGTGCCACACACGACGCCCTGGCACAGGCACCACAGGCCGCACCACCCCTTCCTCGCCAACGACGACCCATGGCCAGCAGCCGTGCGGGAGTGCCTCAACCAGTGCGCCAACAAGCACGTCCACTACTGCGGTCGCGAACAGCAGCCCACTGACCACCCCAGATGGCGCGATGCCCTGGTCCACCTATTCCACACCACCTGCACGCGGGACGCCCGACAGAGGCTCATCCACCCCACGAGGGCTAAGCAGGACGTCCACACTGGCCCACACATGACCCCGGACGGCCTGCACCTTCACGTCGGGGGCTACCGCTGTCAGGGCAGCCTATCCGCCCCCACGCAAAGGGGCGGCATACCACCCCCCGGCAGTCCTCCTGTACATCCTCCGCGACGTGCTGGCGGACAGCGAGCACCAGGCACCCAATGCGGACGTAGCGTGGCCCCAGCCCCTACGCCCACGGCCCCACGCACCAACACTGGTGTGGCCGGTGACCACGGACGACCAGTGCGCCCAGGCGACGGAGCAGGCGCAGCTCCAGACCAAGTGGGTGATAGTGCAGGTGGGAGAGGGCCAGCACAGGCCCTGTGGGCTGCCCCGCGGCACCACACTGCTAGTGGCTACAGTGGTGCCACACGACCCGCACATGGCGGTACACACACTGGAGGACCAGCCGGAAGAGGCAGGACACCTGGTGGTGCACCAACGCGGAGGCCCGGCCTGGCTCAGTGAACACATAACGGTGCTCCGGTCCTGGGTGAGCACGGTCGCCGGAGCTGAAGTCGGAAACCACGACCACCCTGCAATCCGACCTGATGACACTCGGGCACTGAGCGTGGACCAGTTGACCCGCAGCCACCACAACGTCAAGTGGCACTCCGCCGCCCTCAACGCGGGGTGGCTCAGCCCCACTGGGTACTACTGGATCCCAGAGGCCTGGGGCCACACGTCCTCAAACGCATCGGGGGACGGGCCTCTGCAGGCACGCCACTAGTGTCGCCCCTGCTGGGGACCTCACCCGCACGTGGGCAGTGGCCATCTCGGGCACGGTGCCCGACGGGGAGGGGGTGGCCGCCTCCCTCCCCTTGCAGTACGGCACCCGCAGACCGTGGGTCCATACGGTGGACGCCGAGGTCATCATCCACCTCCTGCCTGCCGCGGATCGCGAGCGGGCCACGGGGTTCCCCACGGGCGCGGCGAAGGCGGTCAACCAGATGCCCCTGCGGTGGCTTCAGGACAGCCCGCGCGAGCGCAGGCACCACATCGGGCACCCATTTTGGTTTGCCCGGGCCACCTCCCACCACAGCGACGCGCTGCTGCACAAGGCGGACTGGGCGGCGTCCCGGGATGTCGTCCGGCAGAAGAAGCCGCCAGGCCCCAGCCACGCCCACTCATCATCGCCGGTCATGACGGCCACCTCAACCTGCAGCCGCCCACCATGCAGAAGCTCGGCACGATCCCACAGGGAGCGCAGCTGAACCATGCGCTTACGCACCAGGGACACACGCCCCTGGGCGCGGCGCACGCCACGGCCTGCGTCCACACTCGGGACGTCACCGCGGGCCAGGAGCGGCCACACACCGGTGCAACGCAGGCTCCGCATCTGGAAGGAGCGGCTCTCCGGTGTCTCCATACTCCTGCAGCCGTGCCTCCTCTGCGGAGGCCAAGAAGAGACCCCGGTGCACATGCATGTGGGCTGCACCCACTCACGGCTCCTCTAGCCCCACTACCGCCAGGCGGTACAAGAGGCGGCCCGACACCATGCGACCGGGGACAAGGCGCTATGGGTGGCTTCGTGGCGGTCCGCCGGCGCCGAGTGGACGGAGGTCTTGTGTTCCGGGCTGGTGCCCTAAGCGGCGGAAGCGCAGCTCCGCGCCAATACCCGCTACGTCTCGCCAGGAGGGACCTCCGTAGCCGGCTTCCTCCAACACATGCTCCGGCTGGGAGACTTCGTGTGGGAGCTCCGCAACCACCAGCTGGAGCAACTCTTCCGCGCGCCCCACAGCGCGGCGGCCCGGGTGCACCGATGGCTCACTGCGGCGGAGAGCCCTGCCCCCCCCCCTCCTCCGCGCCCTGGCAGGGACTTCGCCGCGTCCCTCCGCATCGTGAGCGGCACCCTGGAGGTTTTCCCGCAGGAGCACATAGGTTTCTATGACGTCCAAAAATCCCAAAACCTGAAGCATCAAAAGAACCACGCTTTTAAGTAGTTCAGCATATTGTAAATTGTTTTTGAACGCTCTGTGTGTCCATATAACATACATTTGTGCATCCAGCACCCTCAAAATGGGGGGGGAGGGTCTTCAACTGCTTATCTAGGGCCGAAAAACTCATTTTTTGACCAAAAAACGCGCATTTTTGGCGGTTTTTTCCATGAAAAACGGCAAATTTTGGTGCATACGCATGCTGCAAACTGTGTTTTCGTGAGCTGTATGCCTTTCAATCCTCTTTTTTTGCATCCAGCACCCTCAAAATAGGGGGGGGGTCTTCAACGGTTTTTCTGATGCCAAAAAACCCAATTCTTGACCAAAAAACGGCCATTTGTGGCCCTTTTTTCATGAAAAATGGCTAATTTTGGTGCATACGGATGCTGTAAGTGTCATTTTCGTAATCTTCATGCCTGTATAACCTGCCTTTTCACATCCAGCACCCTCAAAATAAGGGGGGGTCTTCAACTGCTTATCTGAAGCTAAAAAAACTCAATTTTTGACCAAAAAAAGGCCATTTTGGGCCGTTTATTCAGTAAAAAAATCGCACATTTTGGTGCACTTTTGGCACCCACCGTTGATATGGGTTGATGCAAGAGGATGTAGGTTCACATATGGTTTTTTGCCAAGGCCAAACTAACCTTAGCAACAAGCGTGAGCAATTTGAAATCTCATGATACCTCCCCTAAATCTACTTATGCGAGAATTACAAGTTAAATCCGTCAAATCCGGCTATTTTGAGGCAACTTTGGCACCCGACACTCAACTATCTTGATGCACCACCATTTAGGGTCACATATGGTGGTTTCCTAAGGCCAAATTAACATTAGGGAGAACCTTGACCAACTTGAAATCTCACAAGACCTCCCCGAAATCCACTTATGCCACTTTCTTCGTGAAAAAGTGCCAAAGAAGGCCCAAAAAGGCAGTATTTTGGAAATATCTCCCTAAAGGTTGATGGACTGGCCGTCGTTTGGTTACAGAAGCAGGATATGATTGCAATTGGCAGACTGTGCTCCTTAAATCGGCTTTACTGCGCACAGAATTGGCACAAATCTCGCAAAATAAGCCAAAAATGATTGCGGCGGCAGCAAAATCGCGACCGCGGCGGTTTCTGCGATAGTGCAGCAACTGAATTTTGGGATCTGGCGACATTGTAAAATCATATGTGGGACCCTCACGCTTACCGGGACCTGCCTGGGGGTTTCTCGAAGCACCTGCGGGACGCGCTCTTCCGACTGTGGATCATCGCACGCAACTCCATGACCGCGTGGGAGGCCCACATCTTGGGCGCGGAGTGGGCGCGCGAATGGAGCCGGTGGTGCGCAACAACGCGCGCGCCGGGGACCCCAGCGCCGCAGTAAGCCGCCGTCCCACTCGAGGGGCGGGGGCCGCACACCCGGCGGCGGCCCACGATGACTCGCGGGGCGTGCCCTGATCGCCCGTGGGACGCGGCGGCCATGGAATTGCTGCAGGCGGCCCCGGAGCCCCGGACGGGGCTCAGTGGCGACGTGTCCTCGCTCCTCCGGGCGCCCCCCCCCCCCCGCCTCGTGCTCCACGCCGCACACATGCTCCAAGCCACGGAGATACACACATTGGGGTGTGACGCGGCCACCGTCTGGTGGCTCCCTCCTGATGACGGGGGCACCCGGCTCACTGTGGCGCATTTCAAAGACGGGGGGCCGATGACGCCCAGTCCCAGCTGAGCGACGTTCCCGGGCCCCCACTCCTCATGCTCCCCACCGGCCTCGCCGCCGCGCTACGGGGGGACGATGACGCCCTTTCCCGGCTGAGCGACGTTCCCGGGCCCCTACTCCTCATGCTCCCCACCTATCTCGCCGCAGCGCTACGCCGGCAGCTGGACAGCGGCAACAGGCTGAAGGTGGGGTGGGAGGCGGGCACGGACGGCACCCTGCTGGCCCTCCTCCACCGAGGCACCGCGGACGGGTGCCAATGGGACGCTGTTGTGCCCAACCTCACCTGGAGCCACACGTATATGACAACCCCCCCCCAGGGAGCACCCCTGCCCGGCGTGGGATGACCTCATAGCGGCCTTCGAAGACCACGAGATCCTCCCTGACGAAACGTGGCAAGCGGTCTGACAGAAAACGCTCGGTAGGGACTACCGGCGCCGTGTCTGTGCACGCCTGCTGGAACTCCGGGACTCCCTTCGCCAACGGTGGGACGACCTCCTGCTTCGCGGCCTCGACCCCTGGTCACCGTCCTCCCACCTCCCACACACCTGCCACCTCTGCGGAGAGTGCGACACGGTGTCCTCGGCCAAGCGACGGGCGCCAACAGGTGCGCGCAGTGCTCCCAGGTAGCCGCGTGCCCCTGGCCCGAGCCGCCTGCGGGCCCGCGCAGGCGCACGGAGGAGAAGGTATTGCAACGACGCATGGAGGGCGCGCAGATCCCCTCGCACGGCCAAGCGGGCACCACGGCTGCCGCCCTCCTGTGGATCCACGCGCACCTGAGGGACCTCACGTCCGTCTGGCACCTTTCGCACGTGTTAGCGCCCTGACCCCCGCCTGACGCCAGGCCTTGCAGCAGCCGCAGCACAATGCCCCGCCAAAGGGGGAACGGACCGCCGTGAACGCTCACTTGCCCGTGGTCAGACCAGTTTTGTGTTATGCTCGACGGGGGGCAACCCCCATGCATCAAAAAAGGCAGAACCGACCAGAGCATGCCAGGGCCCGCCGCTGGGCGCAGTAGGCGACCGTCCGGGGCCTGGTGGCGGGCGCGGTGGCGGAGGCGCACGTGCCGCAAGCTGCCGCCTTGCACGACCCGGCAGGCAGCGCGAGGACCTTCCTCGGCGAGCCCGCCCTCCCGGCCCTCCGCGCCCTGCACGGAGCGGGAGCCCCTGCGCTGCTCCTGGCGATGCACTTGGTCGTGAACGCTGTCCGGCCGGGGCTCCTAGGCCCCGAAGCAGCCCTCTACAGGTACTGAATGGAGTGGCTCACCTTCAACCGGTCGGGCCGGCCCCTATCCATGGAGGACACCCTGCGGCTGACGGGCGAAGCATCGGCCACCCCCCTCCACAGCAGCGCCCCGGCCCTGCTGCACGCACTAAGGACGCGCCGCCCCATGGACGCGGCCCCTTACCTGAACCAGGCGCGGGCCACGTACCCGGAGGAGTGTCCGAACTGAACGCAGCGCTCCTCATCCTACATCCGCCGGGTGGGACTTAGAAGTGGGCGAAGTCACGATATTGGTGGGAGGCACGGGCGAGATGCCCACCCACCCCCGCCTGACCAACCCGGTGTACGGCGGCACTAAGCCAACCGCCACATACGCCGTCATGTGCGAGGCGTTCCCCAGTGAGCCAACCTGCTGCCCCGCCCTCCCGCCGGCCACTCACGCGCCCGGCGGCTGGGCTGGCCCGCGCCTGCCCCCCCCCCTCTCCAGGACACAGGGGTGCCAACCACAGAGGGCCTGTCCTCTGGCAAGAACGCCCGGGCACCGCCCTGCTCCTCCTCGTCGTCACTACCCGTGGGGACCCAGAGCGGGTCCTGGGCGTCACCCCCACCTACCCCTACGGGGCAGCGCCCGTGCCCCGCCCCCCCCTCCCGGCGCCCGAGGCACGGCACGGGGTGCCCGCCTTCCTGCAAAACCAGAATGTCACCACCGTTACGGGGGTCCACCTTGTGCGACTCCCCCCGGCACCACCCGACGACACCCGGGGGCCCAGGGCCCTGAGCCCCACCCTAGACTGGGAGCTGTGGCGCGGCGAGTGGGCCGAGTGGCTCGCCCACCTCCCGCCCCAGTGCCGGTGGATGGCCATCAACACCTGACCGCCCGGGACCATCACCCCCCCCAGCCTCCTCCCCTCCCCCCCGTCACAATGCCACACGGCACTGCCAACAGCACGCCACTGATGCACTAGGAGGCAGTGGGACGGACACGCCTGCAGCCACGCATGCCTACCAGGATAACAGGAATGTCGGACTCCGATGGCTCCCCCAGCGGGACGACCGCCACCACAGCCGGTCCCGCTCCCGCTCCCCCGTCTCCCCGGGGTACCCGGGGGAAGCCCCCGCCGAGCGCGAGTAGTGGCAGATTGCAGAGGCCGCGGTCCTGGTCGGATCGCCGGCCGAGCAGCCGCAGGCAGCCCCCAACGACCCCGAGCTGCCTGCCCAGGAACCCGTGCCGGCCAGGGAGGCCGCTCCCGCCACTCAGGCCGCGGCCCCTGCCGCCCCGCCCCGGAGGCGGGGGGGCGGATGCGCATGGGGCTGCAGCCGCCGCCCCGGCCGGCCGTGCCGAGGCCCCCCGCACGGCGCCGTCGGTGGGGATGGGCCCCACACGGGCCCCGAGCGCCTCGGCGGGGACCACCGCACCCGCGGCGGAAGGCAGGGAGGGCGCGGAGTACCGTGCCCACACCAAGCCAAGCCACACCCTCACCAGCCCCCCCAAGCCGTACCCGCCCAAGGCCGGCTTCCCCAAGGGAAGGCGGCGTCCCGTCCAGCCCCCGGCGCCCAAGCGCACGCCGCCAGGCATCACGCTGCCGCAGCTGCAGCAGCAGCGAGACGCCCGGCGCATGGTCCGAGGGGGAGCAGGCGGCAATGGGGCGGGGCAGGGTGCCGGCCACGGGAGTACAGAGCGAGGGGCGGAAGGCGACAGAGGGAGCGCCAGGGGGCGGACGCAAGGCACAGGCCAGAGCGCACGCAGCGATGAGAGGGGGCCAGGGCACGGGCAGGGCACCAGGGGCAGCAGCAGCGGGGGAGGACGGGCACACGGGGCGGGCCAGGGTGCGGGCAGCGGATGGGGGGACACAGGGCACAGCAAAGGACACGGGCAAGGGCACGGGAAGGACGCAGGTGCGAGCGGCAGCGCCAGTGGACGGACGCAAGGGGCGGGCCAGAGCGCACGCAGCGACGAGAGAAGGCAAGGGCACAGGGTGCCTGCCCAATGGAAGCAGAGAGACAGACCGAGGCAGAGCGATCCCCTGCCCCCCGCCTCCCGGGGCGCCCCAACAACGCCCCCGAGGGAGGGTGGCACACAGACTGCCCCCCACCCACTCCCCTGGCGCCGGACCGCCCGGGACACACAGGAACGCCAGCAAGGGCGCACACGACCCAGAGCCAGGCACGGGGGGAAAGGGACCAGGCCGGCCCCCCTCCCGAGCTAGCTAGACGGCGCACGGGACTGGGGCAGGAAACGCGGAGGGGCACGAACCGCATGGAACGGCCCTACCGGCGCCCAGCACCGGAACCACGCGAGGTGCGCGCGCCACACCGACCCGGGGAGGGGGGGAGGGCGCTGACGCCGCGGGAGGGCGAGCGCACACACACGCAAAGGGCGTGCGGGGCGGACTTGAGGGGCGACCAGACCGAGCCCGCGGAACGCACAGACCGCATGGAATGGCGTACTGGTGGGCGAGGATAAGGGACACCTGGATGGGACGACCCGCCACACACACTGCGGGGAACGCGGGGGAAGGGAGGGGGGCATGGGAGAGACGCGGGAACCGGCACCGGCCCCAACCCCTCAGACCTGCCATGAGAGCCGCGCACACACGACCAGAACACTGCACCCGCCAAGGCAGTAGTGGCACACAGTGCCACGCACAAGCTCCACGGCTAGGCAGCCTCCGCGCCAGCGCATGGGGGTCCCACTGGCGACAAGCCAGTAGTACGGGCCCGGCGGCGCCGGCACCCCGGGCGACCACACATCAGGGGGGCGGCATAGTGGGTAAGCGCCTGCAACCACGGTTGCTAAGTGACGCACTGACTGGGGAGTGGCGAAATGGGGAAGCCGCGGACGGACAGGGCTCTGAGCCCCGCGAACCCGGTTAACTCTGCCACCAGGCAGGAGGTGAGTCATGAAGGGCCCACCACTAGGTCCCGCTGGGGAGGATATCACCTGGACCGAAGAACGCCTAGTACCTGAAAAGTCAAACCTCAAACCTCAAACTTCCGCACCTCCCACAGCTGTTTGTGGGTCCAGCGCTGCCACCATGGTGCACTGGCGGGTCTGTGGCCTTGGGCGTGGGCGTGGGCGTCGGCGTGGGCGTGGGTGTGGGTGCGCGTGGTGAAGTAATGGGGACTGGCGGCAGCGGTAGGCCTGGGGAAGTTCTCGTAGTCCTGCGCCGTGCGGGTGCGCGGGGAGCCGGCAACAAACGCGGATACGGACTCTGCCACGGGGTTGCGTTGGGGTCCACGCTGGCGGCAGTAACGGGGCATCTGCTGGACGTGGGCAGATACTCGGGGCTGGTCGGGGGTCCGGGACGCTGCTGGTTGCCCCAGGCGTTGCTTTGGCCCGGTCGGGGAGGTGGCCTGCGGGGCTGCAATGCGGTTTGTGGGTGGTGTCGAGATGAGGTACGTCGCGCTTCAACCGTGTCACGTCTCGCCATGAAGGTGGTGGCGGCGGCGTCGGTGATGGTGGGGGGGCGCCATGCTGAGCGCTGCTGCTGCAGGGCCTTTGGTGGCAGGGGCCAGAGGTCATGGAGGACGTCTGCGGGGGGGCTGGGTTCGCGCTGCCGGCTTGGCGCCAGGCTTCGGCTTGGGCTTGGTTTTGGCAGCGGGTCGGGGCCGTGGTGTGGCGGGGGGTTGGGGTGGCTGCTTGGCAGTGGGCTTGGGTGGTGTTCGGGCTTTGGGTTGCGGCGTGGCGGCGGGTTTGGGTTGCGGCTGCGCTGCGCGTGCGGGCTTCGCAGGGGTGCGCTGGAACCCCTCTTTGCCGGTAGCGGGTCGTGGGGCTGCGGAGCCCTTGGAAAGGAGGGGTTTGGAGGCTTGCGTGGATGGCGTTGGGCGTGGTTTTTTGGGGTGGTGTGCCGGCTGACGGTGTGCTGGTGGAGGTGGACAGGGTGGTTGTGGTGCCCAAGGTTGTGGAGTCGGAGGCGCAGGAGGCAGACGCCCGGGACAGCCGCGGGTCGAGGGTGGAGTCGGAGGCGGAAGAGACGGAGGTGGGGGACGTCGGGGGGTTCCGGACAGCGCAGGCGGGTGCTGGTTGCTGGGTCCTGTGGGCAAGGCGGCTGAGGGTGTGTGTTCGGGCATCGGCTGTGTGCGCGCGCTTTCCCTCGTGTCCTGTGTGCGTGCAGGTGCCGGTGCCGTGGCTTGTGTCATCTGTGGTGTGTGATGGTGTCATCGGGTCCTCTTGGATGTGCGGGTTGGCCAGCTACCCAGGGGGGGGTTTACCTTAGCTCCAGAGACTTGCAGGTCTGAATGCTGGAGGCAGTTGAGGGTTCCAAAGAAGCACCGCTGGATGCCCGGCATGTCCTCCTCCCTGAGGCAGGGGTACTGTTGGATGTCCAGGGCTGGCCACAGCAGGGTCATTAGGCGGGCCGCAACCATGAATGGGCAGAGTTGCACGGCGATGGGGCGCGGAAGGGATGGGCCCGTGCGGTTCAGGGGGGCCTCCCTCTGCTGGCGTCGGAGGGTCACATTCCACGCCCACTGCTGGGCGGGGATCTGCCAGGACCACAGCCCTAAGTGTGCTACGTATGTCTGTATGTGTCTCACTTCTATCCCCAGCGTAGCTGCCATCATCGCTGCTCACTGATGTCGGACCAAAGGTCCTAGTCAGCTACTGGTACCACTCCTATGGCGCCCAATTTCTGTGCTGGCGCCTATCCTTTGGGTAAACAGCGAAAGACCTACCTACTAGAGAGGGGGGGCTGGCCAAGTGTGCTAGGGGCAGACAAAACGCCCATTTTTCTAAGGGCCAAAAACAAACACACACCCCTGCCCACGAGGAAAAGCGTGCAAAGCAGGAGACAACAATACACTACACTCACTAATGCCAGCACCAGCCCTTGAAGGTAGGGTGGGCACAAACGCACTCAGTCCCTACTAGGCTTGCTGACCCTAACCCCTACACACACTACTGGGTGGTGGCAGCAATGAAGTCTTGGGCGCTATCTTGGGGGGTCTAAGTGCACCGCGACAGGCCAGCCAACACTAAGAAAACTTTGAAAACCCTGGAAAAGATTTCGGGGAAAGTATTTCTATGCCAACCGAACACATTTGTTACGGGCAGTAATGTTTCATGCCCTTTGAGCGATGAGGGTGAAAATGAAATGTGAACTTTTGAATTTTCTACTGCATGTATAATAGTGATTCAATTTGAAGTACAACTTTATGAACAAAACAGAAGAGCACAACTTCCTGTATTTTCCTTGCTTTCTTCTCGAAAACGTAATTTCCAGGGTTCTGCCGAATTGGGTGAAAATGGCTTCCTGAGACGTGCGTGCCTGTGTGAGCGGGGTTTCCTTGGTGTTGCGCGCTCTGACCGGGTAAAACAACTGCGATTTACGATGTAGAAATGGAAAATCAAATTTGGAATTTGAATTGCAATTTAAATGTTGAATTGTCGAAACTTGAATCCCGTCGCAGATTGTGCATCCGGCGACCTCGGCGCCGCAAATTACCGCTCTCGCAATCATTTCGCCTGTTGAAATGTTTGATTTTACTGAAGCCAACTTAGAATGTCGCTGTTTTCACTTTTTGTGAATGAGAAATGTTTCAGTAGGCAAAAAATTGTGCATCGCGCCAAATTATCGAAGAATTCCACACCTTGTTCTGTGTTCAGCGAGATGTAGCACGATTCACATAATGCCGTGACTGTAAGCCTGGTGCAAACACTGCAAACCCAATTGTCGAACAATTCTACGCTTTGTTCTGTGTTCGGCGATGTGTAGCACGATTCAGTCAATGCCGTGACTGTAACCGTGCCTGCAAACACTGCAAAGGCAAAGAACCATTCCCTTCACGTTGAACGCTGCGTATGATACACCAAAAGAGACCGTAGTAGTGTTCCCGCTTGTTGGTCAGTTGCCCAAAGGAACCACGTGTGGTAGTGTGCAGGTCACCTGATCAAGTGCTTCAAGAATTGATGAATGCCGCCGCCTGATACGGCCGCCGCCGTTGCTCTTTCACCGAATTCGGCAGAACATCTCATCGCCGCAGCGCAGTGCAGGGTGCAGAGCTACTGGAGGTAACCGAGGAAGTCACGAAAGGCATTCTCCTTCGACTTGGACTGGGTTTCTGCTGCATTGAGGACTTTCTGTCCGCAACCGTGACCCATCATAGTGGTGTTCGCCGGCACAGGTTTGCTCAGCTGCCTGGACTGCTTCGGAGGAGAGCCCGCTCGCACGTCAGGCACAGTGGTAAGAGGACAGCAAAGAACCATTCCCTTGATGTTGAACGCTGCGTATGAACAGGATACAGGAAAAGATACCGCAGTAGTGTTCCGGCTTGTTGCTCAGTTGCCCATCAAAACCACGCATGGTAGTGTGCAGGTAACATGATCGAGTGCTTCAAGAGTTGATGAACGTTTGGGAGGCCTTCTGGAGACCGCCGTCGCCGTTGCCCTTTCACCGAAATTGGCAAAACATCTCGCCGCCGCAGCGCAGTGCAGGGCTACTGGAAGTCACCAGGGAAGTCACGGATGGCGTCCTTCTTGGACTTGGACTGGGTTTCTGCTGCATTGGGGACTTTGTCTCCGCGACCACGACCCTTCATAGTGGTCTTCGCGGGCACAGGTTTGCCCAACTGCTTGGACTGCTCGGGAGGAGAGCCCGCTCGGATTTTCTTCACCGGTGCTGCCGCTTTGTAGTCAACGTTCTTCTTGTTCCGCAACCGGGGACGTTCTTCGCTCGCCGTACCCTCAGCATCTTTCACCTCGGCCTCTTTTCCCTTGCCAACGGGCACCAGTTTTTCGGACCCGGTGCCGCTGCTGGACCTACCGATTGGGGGTGCCCTCCCATGATGGCTGTGCGGGCAGAGTGACTGCGGGAAGGGCTTGGGCTTGGTGTCGGGTCGTCCACATCGTTGCCTTTGGCCTTGTTGGGACCCTTCTTTGGGCTGCTGATCCCTTCCGCCTTCCGCTTCTTGGTCACATACTGCTCCACGGACAAGTTCAGTGAGGCAGCCCTGGCGACCAACTTGGCCTCCACATTTGTCACGATTATCTCCAGTTTCTGGGCTTTCTGCTTCTGCTGATGCCTCTGCATCTTGAGTCCACCCAGGTACTCAGCATCCATGGACCGCAGCGTCTCCGTCGTCACAGGTCTAGCAGTGAGCCACATCCGCATTTCCGTCTTGAGATTCCTGTGTGGTGTGGGATTGCGGTCCCCCATACTGGTGGCCAAAGGTGTTGCCATTCTCTTGACCAACAGGGACAGTCCGCAATGATGGCGGTCAGGGTGTTGTAGATGTCCTCCGGTGTGCGGTTGGCATGAGGCATGTATGCAGGGCCGGGGCGCGCCAGACTCTCCTTGCTCTCGTCAATAGGTCTGCGGCTACCCGGACCCAGGAGCAGCATAAGTGCCTTCAGCAAGAAAGTCCTGAACGGCAGGTCGGTTGCAATGAACGCCGGAACGGTGGCTGTTGCAAAGGGCTGTGGACACAGCATCACAATCCACAGGGTATGGTTTCTTCAGACAACATCATCCTTTTTGCGCTTGTCTTTGGCAGCCCACAGTCGATCACCGCCGCCCACTTCTGGTGAGTGGCTCCTCGTTCGTCCACCAAGACGGTCGCCACTCGGTGGTCCTTGCTCCAACAAAAATCAGTGGGCAGGAGCTCTTCACCAACTCGTGCAGCAGGGATTTCGCGATGCAAGGTGTGTCGTTGGATGTCTCACGGAGGAGGAGGCCTGCCACAGTGCTCACGACGGCCTCAGAACTGTTGGACGTGACCACTTGCGCCTCAGCATCCGGGTACACCACCTTGATGAACTCTACATCTTGCTTCATGGCCGTGCAGACGGTAACCTGCTCGTCCGGTGCATTGATGTTCACCCTCAGGCACTCCGGATATCGTGCGAAGTCTGGAGAGGTCCAGAAATTGCCCTGCTTGGCGACATCCCACTGCAGGTCCGCAAGTGCTTTGACGTTGTGCGCTCTCCGCTTCGTGCAAGCTGGGTTCCGCCACGCCGCTTTGCCCAGCTTCGCCAGTTTGCGAATGGTTCCCTCATTCTCTGAGTAATGGAGACGCATGGGACATTGCAGAAAAATCACAGATTTCGGCGAAATGGGTAAGACTGATGCGAAGAAGGCATACTTTGGGATGGATGGCCCGAATCGTTGTCGGTGTGCAGAGTCTGCCGTGACACCACGTACTCAACTCCAATGTTCTGCAGTGCCCGTGAGACATCCCATGTGATGCCGTACCATAATTGGACGGGTCACACAACCAGTCACGGAAGTGAAGGCACGAACGGTCATCAAATGTAGAGTGCTTCTTGAACAGTGCAGCCCTCAGTATATTTTGGTGCTCCAGCTCCCCGCACGCAGTGACCAGCAGATCTCCCTTCGCCTGCAGGTCGATAGCAGTTGCGATACCCGCTAGGCCCGCCCAGGTGCGAATGCAGTCTGCCTCCTGTACGGTGAACAGCGTGCACAATGAGTATTGGTCCGCGCAGTTTCGTTCAACAGCACCGTATGAGAGCATACCTCCTGTTCACGGGTGCGTCCCTCCTTGCGCGTACCAATCTGTAACCCGGGGTTGTCCACGATACCAACCATGTCCTGTCCCGACAGTATGCTACGTCCGTCCCCATCAGTCCCTCTCAGGTCACGGTATTTTCGCACGAACAAGTCAACCAGGTCCCAGAAATATGTCTCTGTGATCATGCACTGCCGTCGCTGGTGCAAGCCTGCGGCCATCTGGAGTACAATGAGTGGAGTCCCCCGCTTGAGTATCTGAAAACTGACGTGCTTCCTGTTGTGTGGTATGTCCGCATCCTGGAATGGGTCCGGTAGTCGATCGTAATCTGCACAAAGCTGGTATGCACCATACTGGCCGCCGCTACAGAACAGCAGATTGTCTGCGGACAGAAAGAGGAGGCAAAATAATTTCCCTCAGTTGTGTTTCAGGCACACCGCACTCTGGTACAACGAGCGTTCCACGACCGGCAACGTACATACCGTCATCTCTGGGACGCGTGCATCAAATGAGCCTGAGGAGGCCATTCCGCCTGAACGACTTTTTCACCTGTAGCAGTCTGGCACTGTTGGTCCTCCGGCTTTGCCCATACTTCATCTCGGTGTCCAACGTCACCTGGAGGATGTGGACATCTTCCGTGGTTTTGAGCCACTTCGCAACTTCGTCCGCTGCTCTTTCCCAGTCCGTGGTGGTGCTCGGCAGAGTCATCAAATCATGTTCCGGTAATGCATCTGGTGGGGGCAAGGGTTGCGCTTGCAGCTGCAGTGTTGCCATGCTAGCCTCCATGGCCCGCAGTGCGTCCTTCGTTTCCTCAATTTCGCGTCTGCGCTGCCTCACTATCCTCTTGATCCCCCGTTGCCTCATCTTCTCCTCGTTCATGGCGTCTTCCTCGTCGTCATCCCCATGCTTGTCTCCGTCGCTACCACAGTCTGTGCTCTCGGCCGATGAGCGAGTCCCTCCCACCTGCTGATCATCATCAGCGGGGTCCCCCTCGGGCGCTAATACGTCGGACAGAGTGAAGTCAACATCCTCAGGGGCATCGTCACCAAGTGCAGTGTCGGCAGCAGTGTTTGATGCAGTGGCAGCAGTCTCGTTTGCAGCGGGTATGTCGACCCCAGGCATTTCCAGGTCATCCTCGCTGAAAAGGGGTTTCTCCTGTGACTCGGATACCAGCAGCGTGTCCCCAAAGGCCTGCTTGGTGTCACCCATGAGTTGTGAAGGCGGTTACATTGGGATTACCGCGGTGTTCAGGTACCAATGAGGTGCACGGCACTTTGGAGCAAAAATGGGGGTAAAAAGCCACAAAAAACAGCCCAAACTGCAGCCACCGACATGCAATACCACCGGTTGTTCGGCAGATCCGACATTGTTTTCTACACACTTGCGCAAGCGAAGACCCTGGAGGGGGACTTCGCCGTGTCAGACCCTCCAACAATTCGCTAAAAGCTGTTGCCATGCTCCTGAAATCCGAAAATTCCATAATGCATGTGCTGGTGAAACTGCATTTGGTTTGTAGTATCATCGATGGCTAACCTTTTTAGTCATGGGGACAATGAAGAAAAAAAAGGAACTTTGAATTCGGTTGTCCTCTTTGGAATAACTGTTAACAGTATACATATAACTGTAATGTTCCGACCTCTGGGAGGGTAACCTGAAAACTATGGTTCCCGAGATTGGAACCGCGGTGCAGAAGAAGGGGTAAAATAAGGGCCCTGTGCGCTACCGCCGGACCATGTGATTCCACATGCGTCTACGGGTACATGGAGCAGGACACGACACCCCTTCTTTCGCCGGAATCGGTAAAACCGTTTTAGGCGAAATTGTTCGGCAAAATCTGAGAAGAAAACGCAGTATGCTCATCGGTCAGTGCCAGCATCGTAGACAGGTACGGCATCATTGCAGCGTGCACGCTTCCTGTCCAAGTGTGGTCTCTCCATGGTTCTTTTCAGAAGCCGGAAGCGGTCCCCAAAGCGCTTGAAGAAATCGTCCCACGTGCCACACGCCTCCTTTTGCAGCCCTGCCTGTACAGCGAGTCGTTGAACTTTCCTCTGCAGGAGGTCTGAGACTGATTTCTTCTTTGGAGCAAAGAATAATGCGTGCACGGCATTTACCGCCGTCATCTGCAGGGTGGCGCTGTCCGAGCCATCAGCAAAGCCAACAGCTAACACAAACGCGGGTGGCCACACATACGTCCCTGTACCCGTCCCCTGCCCTTTTATCAGACCGAAGAAGGGCACTTTGTCTTCCTGGATGAGTCCAAGGAGACGCTGCAGGCAGCTGGCAATCTTGAGTGGAGCGTGGGCTTGGAGATGCACAGGGGTTCGTCCCGGACGTATGGATGTACGCTGACTGTGCCATTGAGCTTGCGAAATCTTTGACGGATCGCGCAGCCTTATCTTTCGTGGTGATACAACTGAGACGGAACAGCAGACTTTCGCAGCATTCCTCAACAAATACTGCTGCTTGCAGCGCATCGTGAACGTAGTTCCACACGGCCGAACCAAGAAAAAGGGCGTTCACGTACTCGTCGTGGGCGTCCCCCCGCAGCGACAGGATCAACAGCAGCGCATAGGGCATGAGCTGACAGGCGTACCGTCCGGTCCCGGGGTTTCTATGCACGCAGGTGCACGCTCGGAGCAGAATGCCTAGCTTGATGGTTGCAGGTATGAAGCGGAGAATGAGGACCAAGAGGCTTTGCAAGCGTTTTTTGATTCTCTGCACCTTCTGAGGGGCTCTGGCGGGCTGTGCCGTGTCCGCGCGTGCACGTTCAAGTCGTGCGTTCCCTGCAGCATGGAAAACTGCTAGCATGATCCGCTCAAGCTCACTGAGCTTAGCAAAATAGTACACCGTTGTGTGTCCCGGCTCGTTCAGGAACGATGAGAACTGCAGGGCTGTAAACCATGGGCCAAACCGGCGGTGGCAGGAGACCACCGCATGTTTGTAGGCATGCCAAATACCAAAGAGCAAGGGCAGGGGGCGCATCAGGTGCGCATGGGAATGTCGGCACAAGGCCTCCAGTAGGCTGCTCGTGGCAGCCTCTAGTAGATATATATAGGCCACATGGGCGGGTTGGCAGAGCGGAGCTTGCAGAGGGCGGCGTGTATGGCGGTCATCATCCCCCCTGTCTCGCTGATGTTGTACTCTCCCAGGCTCGTTGGTACCCATGTTACCCCAGTCGAGATGACGTGTACGACATCAAGAGGCACACGCAGCGTTTTGTACGGATGACAGGCGGGGATGAAACAGTCCAGCTCTGTCGTGAACATGGCGAGACAGCTGGCAAGGTCTTTGGCAGCTACTGCGTCCAGGCGTGAAAGGTCACTCGGGTCTGGCCAGGGGACGCTGTTTCTAAGGTGCATGCCTGTGTAAGCTGCGGTTGCTGTTCGGAACCAACACATATCACAGGAATCTGTGTCTGGCTGCGTATCGTGGACGAGCTGTTTTTAGTTGTCCAGCCACTGGATGAATCCCTGGGCTGCTTCTATCTGTGCCAACTCCCGCTGCCGCACCTCCGCCCGTGCTCAGGGCCCCCGCCGCCTCAGGGAGTACAACAGCATCTGCTGTCCCACAATCCTTCGCTGAGGCCGCGTCAGCGTGTCTATTCAATGTGATCGGCAAGGTTGCGCCGCGCATCCGTCGGTTTGGCAAGCATGCTGTACACTCAGAAGAGGGCCATAACGTGTAGGGCTCTGCAGCTTAGCCACTGGGCAGTTTGTCTGCGGGGCCAGTGGGCATGCAGCTGCTCCAGCGTGGGCGGTCGGTACAGCCAAAAGGAACAGGCAAAGCTGACAAATGCAACCGCATCATGATCGTCCTGAACGGCTGCCTCGAGATTTCCTCAGCCGCTCTGGTGGGTTGCGGTCGCACAGAAGGCTGCCAGACGCCGTCCGAGTAAGGGCGTAGTGGATGGTCGGGTTTCGCTATTGGTCGCCAGCTGTGGTTCCAGAGTCATGGGTAGCACACTCTGCAGCATGCACGTACAGCATGCAAGCATCAGGTGCGAAGGCGTATTGTGCCGCTGTCGAGGATGGCGCCGTACCTCGTGGCCAGCAGTGCAGATGTTTGCACCACGAATGACATCAAGGTAAAGCCACCAAGTAGCACAGGGAGCGGGCACCAATGCAATTGCCTATCCGTCAGGGTAACCTTTGCCTCTAAGGCACCTGTGGGGTGTGGTTCTAACCTGGAGCCAATGACCTGGATGTGGGTGGCACCGTGCACCGTTCGACCACACAGTTTCTCTAGGCTGTCCGACGGTAGGGGTGCAGCAGAGATGGTTGAACACCTGTCAATGCAGGAATGGTAAGAAGATAGCGAAGAACTTCCGGAACGTACATACGGAGGCAGGGTAAGCAGTGCCAGGGGCAGCGGCATGCTGTGTTGTATCGGGGCACGTGACGTATGAGGGAGAACCGCACCCAAAGCAAAACCGACACCCCCAAAACCTTCGTGACGCAGGTGCACACTTGTACGTGCAGCGCTGTCATCCACTTGTAGGGGTCAGGATAATGATCATCCAACCACCGTTCGAGCCATGATTGTGTGGTGCACGAGACGGTACCATAGTATGAAAGTGTACTTCCTCCCAATCTGTTGTGCCTGCCTGCTGGCTGGTAGCCACCTGTCGGCAGCAAATGCCTGACGGCTCCCAGTTCAGCCTGGCCTTTGGTGTGCTTGCTTTGCAAGCCTGCTCCCTTGTCCTCATGTCCTGTCCCCCCGTTGAGAGCGGCGGGGGGGATGCGTGGGCCATGTTTCCAATGGATACCATCAGCCTGGCAGGCAAAGCGGTGTGCCGGAGAGGGTGGTGAAGAGAGTTCAAGATGGTTACAATAACATGACACATTTCTGAAAACACACGTGTATGCATCGTCGTCCAACAGTCGTCGAAGAGAGCCCCAAGTGTCTAGGAGCCAGTTCCTCACAAAGTGAACTCACTTTCACCGTTTTCGGTGAAATGTCAGAACTTTGGTATCGATATATATACCCCCTGGTACCGTAACACTCCTGTGAGGCACCACGGTACATCCTCAATGCCAAGATATGCCACATGTATTCAGTGTACGAGATCGAAAATGAACTGTGGATGTCCATCCGTGTACCAGTTACTTCTTTGGAAACGTAGAAACGCAGAAAGTCCTTGAACCTTTGGAAGCGGAAGCTGTGCAACAAGTAGATCAGGGGTCGTCGCAGCCCTATCCTGCACATTTCCAGATGTCACTTAACCTGTTGGACGGATTTCGGTGAGAGGTTTTGCCGAATTTAGTGAAAGGCTTGAGTACCTTTCGTCACCACGGAAATGGGTTCTTCTAGCTTCCAGGAGCTGTATGGAATGTTCCGGACAGTGACCAAAGCCTAACCCTGCATGCATGGAAGCTCCATTGATGCAGAGTGAAGAAACAAGATGTGTACCCGGCCTCACTTTGCCCCAGTTTTCCTTTGGCCCCTGCGCGTATATATCACCACTATATGTGGTAGCCTTGCATCTTTTCACCGAATTCGGTGGATCTGTCTCATGTTGTACTCTGAGCTATTGGACAGATAGGCATGCCAGTTGACGTGCTTCCTCCCGTGCAGTGCTTCAGGGTGCAGCACTGTATATTTATGTATATACATATATCTAAATATACACTATATATATAGATATATGTATCGATGGTAAATATTTTGCACCTTGCTGTTCAGCCTTTTTATACTGTTTCAACGACTCTGGAGATCTCAGCGACCGGAGTGTGCACAAGTCTTTACTGCAGTGCTTTATCCGCGTCTAGCTTTCGGCAGGGAGTACTGAATGGTTTTCCGGGGCACAATTTTTTGATTGAAACACCTTTTTCAAAATACATGCAAGGATTCCAATTAGATATTAGCAGCGGTAAACACTGACTGACTCTCAGAGCAGTTTTGTCTGGAAAGCGTTTTCCGGGACATGGGTGCAATAACATAACTTCCTTGTTTACGTGGGGTGATGTATTTTTTATGAAAAACACAGTATGAAAAGAAAACATGAGTTGTTTCTTTTGCACTGTTTCGAAAACATCCGATCCTCATGATAGGGCCCCAACATGTAAACATTAGGTTTACATCCCATGGGTAGGAAATTAGCCAAAGATGAAAGACCAAAGAATGAAATTCCACATGTGTGGGTTAGGCCTTGCATTTGCCCCCTGCTTTTGGGTTGAGGTACATGGAAAAATTGTGTGTTTTCTCTACTTTTTGTACATTTTTCCCCATGTCGTTGTGGGATTTGTTTAATAACACCCCTGATTGGTGGTCAATAGGGTTTGAGGTGCCACACATGTGCGCACTACACTTAGACCCCTAAGCCTATTGGCCCCCCTGTGAAGAAACAAGCGAACGCAGCGCCACTAGGCTGCTGCGTCCTGATGAGGGCATCCTCGCACGTTTCCCTGACAGCGCTTGAAGGAGGGAGTGAACTTGTTGAGCGCACAGCATGTTCTAAGTGTAGTCCATGGCCAGGTTGTTGAGAAGCCCCACGATTGCTTGTGTGATCCGCGCCCTGTTCAGCTGGGTGAACAATTTGCTGCAGTGCACCAATCACCGTTCCCACGCCAACCTGAAAGAGACACATGCAGGATGGTTTAGACCTGGAACCTAACAGGCCTCGCCGTATTGTACGGGTCTTCGACCTGAGGATAATCCACTATTTGCAACCGCCCTATGAAGCAAAGCAAGCTTTAAGGACTCCGCTCGTTCTCTTACAGAACGTAGGGCGGGGCCCTGGGTAACCTAACAAGGGTTATACCGCGAGCACAGCGCATGGCCTGCGCCTTTTGGCGCATCGTGAGCATGCATCATGCAGGAAAAGGGAGGCTGGTTGAACAAAGCCCACCATCACAAACTCAACAAACCAGGAAGTGAGCTCCTTCTCGGCTGACTCACCTTACTCACCATGCACTATGTGAATGCCTGTTACAATGCCGAAGGACAACAAGCGCAAGAACGAACCTAAGCGCTTAAACAACCCTACAGCGATTTACAACCCTAAGCAATGAATGCATCGTGTGTATCATGCACTTCATCCTTTGTGACCTGCAAAAGAGAGAGAGAGAGAGAGAAACGAATGGCAACTGCACAGTGCAACACGAAGCCTCGCGTTCCAAGCAACCCTACTTTAACGCAATGGCGAGAGCAGGCATGCACCAGTCTTTTCTTTTTCACCTGTGCAGAGAAGGACAGAGTGATGGGATGCAAAGGGAAAGCGCCACAACATGTGAAGTCTCGGATCAGGCACATGCATTACGAGCGGGGCGCTTACTACAACCCTACGTGCGCGCTGTGTGCTCCATTCGTTCCGCATACCATTGATTCATCGTTTTACCTGTGCAGGACAAGGATGAAGAGGACCCATACCCCCAACGAACGCAGCGGTGACAACCCTGGCGTTTTGAGGAAAAAAACAACACGAACACAATGCATATGCGTGTAATGACTGTAACATACCTGACAAGCAGGTTGTCTGATTGCTCTGATGTCTGGCTGTTGTTTCATTCTTTTCTCCTAAAGTTTATCAAATTGTTAATGCAACTGCGCCAAATTTTCTTTGAAAAGCTTTTCAAAAGACGGCTCATGCCTTCTTTTCCTGGAGCCGTTTAAGCTTCCTAGCCTCTTTTCGTGATTGCGGCTCAGTTGCGCTTCTCTGGGACTGTACGTTTTGGACTACAAATGACGGTTTCCAACGCGTTTTCGTCAGCCTTTAGCGACTCGACTGCTTAAATCGCTAACCTTTTTGCTGGACCACAGGATTCACACTCTGTTAATTACATTTTCAAGTTTTTTCCAGCTCCTGGAGTTTTCTACACTGCATCAGGAGTATTTCTCCGCCCTGACCCTTCGTCAGGACGTTTACTAAAATACTGTTTATACAGCGAGTACCGTCTGCATTAGAGTGTTCGACCATACCCTAGTGGGTAAACATGTATACTCTAGGGAGGCGGTCCTGAGTTCAATACCCTGTACCCCCAAAATGTTTACCAAAGGCTTTCGCCGCACGCCAGCGACTTTTGAGGAATGCGGCTTCGAAGGGACATGATACACGGTACATTACACTGTTTTTCAAGGGTACCTACAGTGTGATAAGCTTCTATGAATTGATGAGAGTGTCATTTGCTGGTTTGAAGTATTTTCTGAGGTAACTTCAGGGTAGTTTGAGCCTTTTCCCTGGTCCTACTACCTTGATCAACTAGTACTCCACGGGGGAGTATTAAAAAATCACTACCATGTCTTTTCTGGGGTACCTGATCCAGGTCAAACCCCCTCTACTCCTTGGGAAGTATTGAAGACTAGCGCCTAATCATTCTGTAGCTCTAAGTACATTTTTCAAAGTAACCAGGGTTATAACCCTAGCCTACAATGAAGTTCACCCCAACCACTCAAGTGAGCGGAGGTATCTTCCTTCGTGGAGGTTATACTGAAGTAAAATAAACATTTCATGCCTTGGGCCTTGTTTGTTAACCCTAGTGGTCTCCCAGCTCAGGACCGCAATGCTCAATTGTTTCTCCTACTTATTGTGGGCGTACGTTTTAACTGACTTTGAATTCAGTTGCTTGACCATGCTAGCCAAGCCATATCCTGTGTCTGGCCCAGCCTATTTGCCCCAGATTCCTAGCCAACTGCATTGCATGGCAAAAGGTGCACATGAGGTGCTTGGGACTATCTTTGAGGCCAGACTTATGTCAGTTTTCACTGTAAAATAATTTGTTTTCTTCATATGTGGCTGACGCATTGTATTTAAGCCTATATTGTCTTTGTGCTGCCCCTCTTTGATACACATGTTCTCATTTGGAAGGACTTATCCTGAATTCATTTTGATCGGGTGCCTGGACTTGCCCTACTCTATCTCTTTGTGGACTGTATTTTGCATTGAGGAAAATCATCAAGGTCTTCTTTGACAAAAACAACGAACAAGCACAAGTGTGCGTAATCCAGAAACCTTTTCTGCTTACCCTCCCCTGTAGTTCAGAATCAATTGGGCGGATGGGAGTGACGGACGCCGGCGCGCCCACATATGAAGGTGATGAGGGGACAACAGGTGTCCCACGTGCATGTACAGGTGTATCTCTTGATACCAAGGAACCGCATGGCATTTGTCAACCCGAGAAATCCACAAAACATGTATTTTGAGTTCCTCAGTGGAATGGAGAGAACCATGCCTCATTTTGTGTGGGTGAGAGCTCCGCTAAGAATCAGTGGCACGCGATCGCAACCATGATTAGCGTTCTTCAGGGCAGTGGCCCGGAGGCGCAAGTCTTGCTTAGGCGGCCGACGCAGGTACACATTTGTACCAGGGTCGTTAGAAAAATGAACAGAAAAATAAGGTCGGTATTCTACGGGATACGCACTTTTTTTGTCAACAATTTTTCGAAGTGGGACCGGGTCTCAAAAAAGTCAGTTACTGAACAAGGCTGTACAAAACAGGTGCGTTTTCACCCGTCCTGATTAGTGATTGGGAGTCCTCGCAATCCAAAAATCATTTTTGTTGGAAAATGGAGCTATTTACCCACATTTTGGATTGCGAGGCCTCGCAATACACTCAGTTGGAGTGTCAAAGGACCCCATTTCAACAATACGTGGTTGCTGTTCAGTGTGTACACAGTGGAGCTACCAATGTAGATAAGTGTATTTCTAAATATGCATTCTGAAAAGTGGGGTCAAATAGCCAAATTACCCAGTTTGGAATGGGAGGCCTCGGATTCCAATTCAGACTGAGGGTAATTCAAGGGATATACCTACATTTTCAATTTGGATTGCGAGGCCTTGCAATATAAATTGAAAATTGCATCATTTAACTACATTCTTCAGTCAGCCATCATAAAAAGGCTAAACCAAAAAACATGACAAAATGTTGTGAGGTACGAAAGTAAAAAAGTAGGGCATGTATATCAGAATACCGCAGATTGTGGGCCTCTACCAGAAAAATATAGGTAATTTGCCAAATCCAGCATATGCTTTTTTGGGGCCGAAAACATGCATTTTGGGGGGTAATTCGACCAAAGAGCTGACTGCTTAAATTTTCCCTCGGCAAAACGTAGCTACATGAGGCAAATTACCTATTCAAAATTTGCAGACACCCCGGTACAAAAGTGTACCTGTTTCGGCCGCCTGAGTCTCGGGAGACGGGCGATTTGCCTTGATGCGGGCAAGTAATGCAGCCTTTGGGGAGCCCAGAGTAAAGTCACTAACTGGCATGGCTCAAGTACGTGCTTCCCCCCTCAAAAAACCTCGGGATAAACTACCCAGAACAACGCCCCGAGTAGGTCCATTGTCGCTCATGTCTTTTGATGTGCAACAAGACAAACTGCAATAAGCAGCAGATGTTTATACATTTTTTGAGTCACTCAATCAGTCCTTCCATGATGACGCGCTGAGGGATCGAGTACGTGCCACCATCCGCGGGCTTCTTGCCGGGAGGAGAGATGACAAGGAATTTAATTTTCTTAATCAGGATGTCCGTAAGGGCATGCACAATTTTATGAAACGACCGCCCTGGCATGCAGACCATGCCCGATTCGGCAATTTTTCTATGGAGTGGAATTGGTAGTTGTGCCGGTTTTGTAACGAACTTGATCCGGATATGCAAGCTATCTTCCTCCTTTCAGAGGAAGAGGCTAATTCTTCTTTGGAACGCATGATATACCGCCCTTGGTCATATGATGACATCTGGGGTATCCTGAGTGCTGAAGGTAAAGGTTTAGTAAATCCTGACAGCATGGAGGATGATTGGGAGGAAATTGACCCGACAGGAGATGATGTCCTGCCTTGCCACCGGTGGTTCTCCTCATGGTGTGTCAATTTGGCTAAGGTAGGAGAAGTTACTAACCAACATGTCAAGAAGCGGTACACCAGGGCGCTCACTAAGGTTGGGGTTTGGTATAAGGAGCCCCTCAAGGATTCAGGGGGGGGGGAAGAGCTTCGAGGGCGAGAATTCACCTACATGAAAGCTCACAACTTCATTTTCCCCAAGTTGCTGATGTCCCGGCCAGTGGACGCCATTCACGATTACCGCAGTGGGTCCTCGATGGTGAATAGATTCAACGGTGGTGAAGGTAAGGGCAAGGGACCAACACCATCAGCGCCCACAGGATATCATTGCGGAGGTGGAAAGCCAGAGGATCAGTTCAAGTGTGAACATTGCAATGGGTACCACACAGACGACACGTGTTGGGTCATACATCCAGAGCGGCGTGACTGCCTGCAGAAATTGCTTCAGCAGGCTTCCCAGAAAAAAAAGCAAATGGTGGACTACTGGAAGCGACGTAAGTGCATGTACTGTGGTAAGGACAGACACCCAAAGGGCACTCGTTGCACCCAAGACCCAAGCAACAAACCCAGAAGTCCCAAAGGGGGGGGGTCCAACTGGTGGGGGACATTCCACCGATTCTGAGCGACGTTGCCACACTTGTGGTAACAAGGGGCACCTTAAGAAGGATTCCCTTCAGAACAAAGACAAAGACAACAAATCACAGCCCTCAGACACAGATCAGTCTCGGAGGGGTAAGGGGAAAGGCTAAGGGTGTGCGGGAGGGACCGTGGCGTCCCCGCCTGAAAGCCAAGACCCGGGCTGTGGTATGCTGCAGCCAAACCGTGTCCTGGGTCAGACGCAGACGTATAGGCTCAGGCGGATAGCGGCCAGAATGGTCCGATCTGTTAAGGTTGGCATCACTGTGTCAGTCAATGTGCGGTTTACTAGAGGCGCTGAGCGACAGGTCTCAGCGCTGATTGAGACAGGGTGTTCAATTTTTGCGGTTACCCCCCACAAGTGTTTTCTGTCTGGAACCCTGGTACCGGCAAGTCAGCCATTGCACTTGTCCTAGGTTACGTCAGACGTTGTGACAGGGGGTAAGCAAGCATTATCAGTGACCGTGTCACTGCCCATATGTCACAGCCTTGGGGCACTATTGTGTCACTGCCCTGGGGCATTTGTCTCTGAGGCAGAAGTGGCAAACGACCTCATTTTGGGATGGCCATTCCTCGTTACCTATGAGGTGTTGCCCTGCCCTTTGGAGTCTTCTATCATACCAAGCGAGAGCATTGCTGTGGACATGAGTCCATTTTAGGCTGACACACAGCAGCTCAGTGAAAATATTGATCGCCGTGGAACGGGCAGACGTTGCGCCCTTGAGGCTTCTCCACCATGCCAGCCCTGTACTCCGGTAGAGGGGGGGGGGGGGCACGATTGCAGTCCCACCACCTCTGCAGTACTCTGGGGCTGGGTGAATCGCGCTGGTTTCTGTTTTTGCAATTTTTTGGTTGCCCTGGTGCGCGACAATGACGACTGTACTTTCACCTCTGTCTGGCACAGGTGCACTGCAGAGTTCTGATCGCGGGGACGCCAGATATCAATGTAACTGCAACAAAGCGTGTGCCTGCCAGCAAGAATGCTTGCAGGCAGGAAGAACGGATGCCTGGCACCCATACCTGAGGCCCAATGTCAGCGCTTTACAGCTGGTGGGGGGGAAGTCCTTGCCCATGTAGCCACGATTCAAGTTAAGGATTGCTTGCAGCAGCTGCTGCTGCAGGCCTTTCTTCAGTTAACAGGCCCTGAGAAAAACACTTCTGCCACTGGGGCTGTGCCCGATCAATGTACATGTGACAGGGAGATCTGTAATCTTTGTAAGAGTGACAATGGTGGGTCGCAGCCGAGTGCACAGGTCCCAGGTGCAAAATTGTCTCTGAAGAGGCCTGCAGAGGATAAACCACAATGTACGTGTTTTGCATTGCAGTCTTTGACCGCCGAGGATATAAAAGATCATCCAGCGACAATTGCCGGTCTGTTTGTAAATACTGATGATCAGATGGAGGTGCAGGTGACAGTATGTTCCAACTGTCGCAGGGTCGACAGTGATGGCGAGTCCGAGGGTATTTCTGATGTTGAATCAGTGTCCTCGGGGGACGTTTCTGGAGCACAGGATCAGTTGTTTGGGGGTTGCAGATTTCGCTGAGAGCCTGCGGCCGTTTCTTCCTCGACCACCAACGTTGGCGAGCGGGATGACACGCTGACTTTGGTCGACCATGAGATTATGCTCACTGCTTCTAACAAATAGACAGCTGCAGAGTTTGCTGGTGTACGCAGTACTGTCAGGCAGTCAGCTTCACCGTGCATCGCTGCAGTTTTTGAACGAGGTCAGAGAATGGGAAGGTGAATCTAAGAAAACGAAGTGGGTTAATGTGTTTGCAGCGTGCAGACGAGCTATGCCAGGAAGAAAAGTAAATTTCTGGGGACAACGCAAGGATGCGATCCAGCAGTGTTGGGCGAAGGAAATGATGTTTCTTTCTCCTGGGCAACACTGCCACAAGCACACTTTAGATAAAATCCTTCTCAATGGTGCCTGTGGGGTCATATTGGTCCCAGTTCAACAGCAGGAATCATGGTTTTTGGCCCTGGGTGAACTGGCGCTGGACTGGTGGGATCTCCCATCAGAAAAGGAAATCTTTGAGTCGGCCAGGGGTACCCCTATTGAAAAACCCAAGCAGGGCGGTTCACATTTAGTAGTCTTTCATGCACAACAGCCCGAGCCGCATCAACCGGCCCCGCGGTGTCACAATAGGTCCATGCGGGCCTGGAATGACTCACGCTTTGATCGCGATGTCAGGGCAGTCATTGAAGCTGACGATGAGGACCCTAGATGTCGCACTTTCTGCAAGAGGTTGGAGGATGAGTATGGCCATGTGCTGGAGATTAAGCCCCACAGTGAAGTGCCGTGTCTTGGCCCGGATGCAGTTGCGAAGATTGCCGAAGAGCCTTTGGCGAAGGTAGTACCATATCGCTGTGTTGGGCTGCGGGCTGCAGCATTTAAAGCTTTGCTGGACAAACTTCAGTTCAGGGGGATGCTACAAGAGGCTTTTCATCCTCAATGGACTAGCAGGGCCTTTGTTGTTGCCAACCCTGGGGCAAATGGCGGCTGGTCGTTGACTACCGCCACTTGAACTCACAGACAAAGAACTTTACGTTCCCCCTGCCGTATATTGAAGACAAAATTTTGAGGAGAGCAAAGACGTCATGTGGGCAATTTTCGACCTCAAGTATGGTTTTCACCAGATGCCCCTCGAAGAGTCCTCGCGAAAGCACGCGGCATTTTTGACCCCCTGGGAAGTATACGAGTGGTTGGTACTACCCATAGGGCTCAAGACAGCCCAAGCCCAGTACAAGCGTAGGGTACAGTGATTTTTGGAACAGAACAAGCGCGTAACGGAAAAGCCATAAATCGACAATGTATTAGCGAAGCCCCACCTCCAGCAAAACAGCCGGACCCTGAACCGTTGATCCCCAGGCGTCTGTCAGGGAGAAGTCTGGGGTTGACATGGCTCTGCTGCAGGCGCATGATACCGATTTGCGGCGTATTTTTGATATTTTTGATAAATAGAAGCTGACAGTAAAGAAGGAAAAAATGTTCCTTTTCCAGACACGCGTTAAGTTCTCCGGCCACATTCTCCAGCATGGGGCCCTTTCTTCTGCTCCAGATAAACGAGCCGCCATTGGGCGCTGGGAGTACTGGCATATCGTTACACCAACCCATTTAAAGCCTCTTCTGGGGTTGAAGCAATAGTGTGCGATGTACATGAAAAACAATGCGATGCATACGGCTATCCTTTCAGAGGTTCTTACTGGGTTAGAGGGTAGCAAGACAACGGGTTAGAGGAGAGACAAAACGCATATAATCAAATGGACTGAGCCCATGATTGACGGTTCCAACAGTACAAAGCAGGCACTGGTCCAGGAGGCCATGCTGCACATCCCCAATCCCGCGACCCCCTTCTTTTTTGACACAGATGCCTCAGCCTTCGCGGTGGGGGAGGTCCTGAGTCAAGAAGATGGGGATGGTAATCTGCGGCCGGTAGCTTTTTTCAGCCTTAAGCTACAGGGAAAAGGGAATCAGAGCCAGCGGGGGTGGTCTGTGCGGGAAAAGGAGACATATGCCCTTGTGGCTGCGCACTAGAAATTCCGGAGTGGGATCCAGTCGGGGGTGACTGTGAAGGGTGGCACGGATCACCGGGCCCTGGTTTACTGGTTCCACAAAGACTTTGGTACCATCAGCGGCCCAGTGGGCTGCAGAGGGAGATGGCATGAACTCCTCTCCCAATTCCATTGGGAGGTGGAATATAAAAAGGGGGAGGATGATAATGACCTTCGTGGGGCCATTACCCCCTATACTCCCATAGGTTAGTTTTTGGGCGTGATCCCCCAGGGTTTGGGGACTGCCCTCCAAATGTGGCGCGGGACAGACCGGAAGATGCGCTCCAATTGTTTAACAGAATTTCACAGGAGCAGCAGCTGGTACGGAAACGCCTAATGAAGCTCCACAAAGCTGAGAAAAAAACATTTGATGCCAAACACCCAGCATTGAGTCTGTCAGTGGGGCATGCCGTCTGGATACGCAACCCGCCTGGGGAGAGCAATGTTGATGGCTTGTGGCAGGGCCCATGTGCTGCAGGGGGTCAGCAAATGCAGGTTCAGGATTGACACCCCTGATGGTGTTCAGGTGTTGCCTACCACCCGTCTGAAGTACTAGGTGGTTCCACAAGGTAAGAGGGAGCGATTACGGCAAGGGACATACTCCTCGTGCTGAAGCGGAGGAGTGGGTGTTAGACAAGGTGGTGAAGGTAGGGTGGCAGGGGAAGGGAAAGAGGAGTCATCGGGGGTGGCACGTCTTATAGAAAGGACAGGGAAAGCTCATCTGGAAGCCAGCCTCACCATTCCATCAAAATATAGCTTGGCCATGGCGGGATTTCAATGCTTCCAAGGGGCTGGGCTTGTGAGTTTCTGATATAGTACAGTAATTGCTCAGTAATTGCTCTGTAGATGCCCATTATTTTTTTTATTTAGTCTGGACGGGATCTGCACCCCTTCATGGGTCACTGAGGGGGGGGGGGACTGCGGTGATGCCAGCAGTCCACCAACCTCTGCTTGATGATAGGGAGGGGGGCACAGGGATGTCAGCGGCCTTCAAACCCCTGCCTGTTGATAGGGGGGGGGGGGGTAGCAGGGATGTCAGCAGCCTTCGGACCACTGCCTCGTGATCTGAGGTAGAACTAGTCACCGTGAGTCCAGGGCTGCAGTATTATATTGTTGTACCAAGAAAAAAATGAAAACAAAAGCAATAGCCTTGGTTCGACCAACCAGGTGTTCGGCTTCCTCTACTGAGTTGTGTGGCTCTGTGCCTTGGGGGGAAGTACGGAAGTTCGCCCCCACCCGCAGGGCAGTGTAGCCCTGCCAGACTGACGCCCCAGCCAGGAGAATACAGGATAACTCGTGCGGCCCGTGCAGCGCGGTGCCTATGTTGTACTGCTTCCGTATTCCCTCTTGTTATTTACTCTATCTGTTGCAGGTGCCAGTCAATGTGTGAACGTCAGAAGGTTGAAGTGTCTGCTTTGAGATTCTGTTGCAGGTGCCAGTCAATTTCTGAACGTCAGGACATTGGAGTGTCTGCTTTGAAATTCTGTGTCAGTCTGTTATTCTCATTGCACAGGCCAGATCAATACACAATTGGGATACGGAGCCAGCAAGGCAGGTCAATACCCCGGTGAATTCAGAATGGGGATCACAAGCCAGCAACGCAGGCCAATACCCCAGATCAATCCAGAATGGCGATCTCAACCCAGCAGTAACCGCTGAGTAAATGGCATGACAGAGTGCTGTACATATTTGATTCCTGTGGCAATCCTCTGTTTTTTGGTGATACCTGCTCAGCATGCCTGTTAGCAGTGTTGTCTTTTCATTGCAGCCTGCATCACAATTTTTTTTTGAGTGCTTGTTCCGTATACGATAAAAAAACAAGAAAAGGGAACGGAGCAAACAAACAGGACCAATTCATGCAGGTGAGTCAGGACACCAGATGCTTGCAGGTGCGTGCAGCACGGACGGTTCAAAGATGCCAGACACCAGACAGATCTTGCTTGGGTTTTGGTGTTTGTTTCTGCAGTTGGCTCAGGTCTGCCGCTCGGCTGATACAGGTCTGTCAGTCGATCCCTGACCCTGGTTCTGACTCGGGAAGGGCTTGCAGCAGACCAGACCTGACCTCCCCTGAGGGGCCTTAGGAAAGGGCCCTAAGTAATGATAGGGCTGACCTGCACTGTGCATTTCAGCTTCCAGGATTCAAAGATGATTGCAATTTCGGATGTTAGGCTAATGCGCCTTTGTTTGATTTATGGGTCTGTGTTGTTTCCTGTTTGTGACAGACCCCTCTTTGATGGATTTAGTGTTCTGTTTTGGATTTGTGCTCCGTCGGGATAACCGTTCTCGAAAGGATCTGCCAGCTCCGCTATACATACCCGCCAGGATGAAGTTTTGCTTTTGTGAGTCATCATCAGTCCTGGACGCCACATGATCGATGAGCAACTTTTTGCGAAGCTCACTTGGGTTAGCACAAAGGATTGAGGACCCACCCAGCATGAATGCATGTGCTAATGCGACCTAATCCGCGTTAAGGTATTCTCTGCAAAACACCAGACCATCGTAGCTTGGGTTAGAAACCGTAACCAAATTGTCCAAGGCCCCGAAGAGGTTTGCAACCACCATGGTATGGAGAGGGCGCTCCGTTACCGGTACTGGTACCTCAAAGGAAGTTGCGTATGGCGGTTTGGTCAATGCGCTTGCATTTAAGGGAACCAATGAAGGGACAGAGGCTTGGGATGGAGGGATTGAAGTTGGGCCCGGAACCGAACGGGTTGGGCCTCAGGGCCATAAAACATGATGAGCCCGTCGTTGTTGAAAAATTGCCGAGACAATGATTGAACCAGATTTCTACCTGAATCGCATTGCACATTGGCTGGGTCTAGGTGGGCTAAAAAAGACATTTTATTGCAAAGGGTGCTTCCACGAATGAAGGTGTATGGTTGCTTTCTGTGAGTGCTTTCTTGTATCACCGATAGGCATTCGGGGCCGTCCAATTCTGGATTGTCCTTTTGGTTTTCTCGACTTGCTGAGATTTGGTAGAGCTCTCCTTCATGCAAGTCTTTCAGGTCTATTGCCATTAGAAGTCCATCTTGTACCCATTTGTGGCTCATGATCATGAGGAGGAGGATTGGTCCTTTCGTGTAGGGCAAGGACCACTCAAACCTCAAAGGAGAGTCATGGGGGGATTTCCGTATGAGCCCAGTCCCCAACGGAAACGTTGCCCCCCTTGATGTCAAGGTGATATCTTCTTGACATGGAACAAAAGTTCTATTCATCAACTTTTGAAACTGCCGTACTTTTGTGACAGGTTTCTCACTTCTTGCCGTCAGTGTCTTGCTTGTCCCCATGTCTTGTACCATTTTGTCCTTGTGGTAGTTATGAGAATGTCTTGGCGTACGTGGAAGCGGATACTCATGGATGTTGTTTGGATAGTTTTGTCCACCTTGATGATGTTCAATGTCAACTGCATGTCTGGGCCCCCCGGATAGTCGTCGTGGAACTCAACCGGCTGGTTTGCTTTGTGTGTTGAAAACACACGGAGGGATACCATTGGCCGTTCTTGAACGTTGCCCGGTTTGGTGTTGACGTAGAACATACTCAACTGCGGCCGCACGGAGTGGTGAACCACTACCATATCTACATATGGTTTTAGGTCTTTTAAGGGAGCGGCGGCTAGTAGCATATGGTTTCAAGCCGTTGTTTGTGATTCCCAAGATTGGGTTACATACCAACCCTCTAGTATTGAATCCACGTCTCATTTGTTCTCTTCTTCACATACTCGCTTGAGGTAGGTAGGTAGGTCATCTTGGGACTGGGGTTGCCCCCGAGGGGGGTCTTACCAAGGGGCTTTTGCTCACCCGCCCACGGCCCTACTGCACGTGCCCCCACAAAGCGGCTCCCCCACATGGAGGAAGGGTGCGGTCGCCGGGAGCAGTACCCTACAGCGGGTTCTGCCCAGAGAGGTAACCCCTGTTCGACGGAAGTCTCACATTCCTCTCCTTCGAGCAGATGATACGTAGGGGAGGGTCCCATCGCACATCCTCATCAACCTCCGGATTCTGGGGCCACTGGCCCGGAGTCAGGCCAAAGGCCCTGTCCTGCAGGCACCCCCACCTGGGTTGGTTTTCAGTAGGCGTGAGGCGACTTGAAGAAGCACGTGCTACGGGACTCGCATGCCCTGGCGCACACTCACGCCTCCTGACTCGGTCGAGCTTGCGCTCTCCCGGGGGGTCGGGGGTTTGAAATAGGTCGTTGTGGTTGGTTGGTTGGCCGGGTAATGGTTTGGTGTAGTTTGTTAATGTTGATTGGTCGGTTGCGTGATGGTACAGTCACGATGATCTGTTTTGTTCGTCGGTATGGTCATCAGCGGGCGTTGCGCATTACGGTGTGGCCAACCCGTTGGACGCCGTTCCCCTTTCGACCGGTGCACGCCTGGCTGGTTTCGCGTTGGCCAGCTTGCGTGTGGTCTGTTTACGGTCAGGTTGCGGCTGCAGCTGCGCTGTGGTTGGTGCGCGGTTGTCTTGGCCGCCTCATGGTCGGCTTGGTTTGCCTGGGTTCCGTCGCGCTGCTGCCAGTGGTCGTATAGCCGAATGTTGTTGGTGTAGCCGGCACGTCCGTTTCGGTGCTGGTTAGTTGCATCTTGGTTTGTCCAAGTGTAGTGTAGTGCAGTTTGTTAATGTTGGTTGGTCGAATTCGTAATGGTAGAGTTGCGGTTTTCTGTCGTGTTCGTGGGTATGTTGGTCGGCGGGCGTGGTGCACCACGGTGTCGCCAACCCGTTGAACGCCGTTCCCGTTTCGACCCATGCATGCCTTGCTAGTTTGGTGTTGGCCGGCTCGCGCGTGGTCTGTTTATGGTCATGTCGTGGCTGCTGCAGGGTTTGTGTTGGTGCACCGTTGTCTTAGCCGCCTCAGGGTCGGCTTGCTCGGCGTTGGTTCCTTGGCGCTGCAGCAAGCGCTTGCGCGGTCGGATGTTGTTCGTGTTTTTGTCATGCCTGTTTCAGTGTTGGTTAGTTGTGCCCAGATCGGCCTTTGTATGACGCGTCGTGTTACGTTGTCCGTTGTCATCTGGCGCCGTGTAGACGCCGTGTTCTGAGTTAGGAGGGCCCGCGCGTAAGCAGCCGGTTGCGTTGAGTCGTTTTTGTTTTGGTCTTGTTTAGGGCGGCCTGTCGGGTGTGGGTTTCGTTGTGCTGTGATCGAGGTGTGCGCGGCGCATTGTGTTTGTGTGCCGTCGTCTTAGCCGGGTGGTGCTTGGCTTCGGTTGTCTTCGTCTGTGCCGCAGGCCGGCGGGCATCGTTGGGTTCGGGCTGGTGGTGTTTTGGCCGGCGCCATGCGCGGCTTGTTTTGTTGGTTTGGTGTCGTCTTTGCCTCCTTTCGGTCCGCGTGTTAGGGTGGCTTTAGTCGGCGGTTGGGTTGGGGTTGCGTTTGTGATGTTTGCCTAGCCCTGGTTGGTGCTGTGTTGGTGCGTGCCCCCCCCCATGGTGGAGCGTGATGTGTCGATGTGTGCTCCCCCCCATGGTGGGGCCTGCCGTGCTGGCGCGTGGCCCGCCTCATGGCTGCGCGTGCTGCGTTGTTGTGGGGCCCCCCTCATCGTGGGGCGCGCTGTGTTGGTGCGTCGCCCGCCTCATGGTGGGGCGTGCGGTGTTGGTGCATGCCCGCCGCGGTGGTTCTGCGTGGTTCGGTGGTGTTGGGCTTGGGTTGTCGTCTGTGCCGCCTGACGGCCGGTGTCGTTGGATTCAGGTTTGTTGTGTTTTAGCCGGCACCATGCGCAGCTTGTTTTGTTGGTTCGGCGTCGTCTTTGTTTGCGTGTTCACATGGCTGTGGTTGGCGGTCGGGTTGTGGTTTGGGTTGTGTTGTTTGCTTGGCCAGGGTTGGTGCTGTGCTGGTGCGTGACCCCCCTTATGGTTGCGTTTGCTGCGTTGGTGCGTGGCCCTCCCCATAGTGGGGTGTTCTGTGTTTGAGCGCGCCCCCCGCCCACTGTGGGGCGTGCTGTGTCGGTGTCTGGCCCCTCCCCGGTGGGGCCTGCTGTGCTGGCGTGTGGCCCGCCTCTTGGTCGGCCGTGCTGCGTTGCTGTGTGGTGCCCCTCATGGTGGGGTGTGCTGTGCTGGTGCGTGGCCCCCCTCATAATGGGGCATGCTTTGTTGCTGCCTGTCGGCCGCGGTGGTTGTGCGTGCCGTGGTGGTGCTTTGCTTTGGTTGTCGTCGTGTGTGCCGCCTGGCGGCCGATGTCGTTGGGTTCGGGTTGGTGGTGCTTGTGGTGATGTTTTAGCTGGCGCCATGCGCTGCTTGTGTTGTTTGTTCGGTGTTGTCTTCGCCGCCTTACGGTCGGCATGTTCCGGTTGCTGTGGTCGGCGGTTGGGTTGCGGTTGTGGTTGTGTTGATCGCCTGGCCGGGGTAAGTTCTGGGCTGGTGCGCAGCCCCCCTCATGGTGAGGCGTGCTGCGTTGGTGCGTGCCCCCCCCCAAGGGTGGGGCGTGCTGTGTTGTTGTGTGGCCCCCCCCATGGTGGGGCGTGCTTTGTTGGTTTGTGGCCCCCCTCATGGTGAAGCGTGCTGTGTTGGTATTGGCCCCCCTCATGGGGGGGCGTGCTGTGTTGGTGCCCGTCGGCCGCGGTGGTGGTGCGTGGTGTGGTGGTGTTTGGCTTAGGTTGTCGTCGTCTGTTGGGTTGCGGTTGCGTTGTTTGCCTGGCCAGGGTTGGTGCTGTGCTGGTGCGTGCCCCCCCCCCTGTTGGGGCGTGCTATGTTTGTGCGTGGGCTTCCCATGGTGGGGTGCGCTGTGTTGGTGTGCCCCCCCCCCATGGTGGGGCGTGCTGCGTTGGTCTGTTGCCCCGTTCTTGGTGGGGCTTGTTGTGTTGGTGCGTGGCCCCCCTCTTGGTGGGGCGTGCTGCGTTGGTGCCATCCTGGGCGCGATGGTGGTGCATGGTTTGGTGGTGTTTGGCTTGGGTGGTCGCCGTCTGTTGGGTGGGTTGCGGTTGCGGTTGTGTTGTTTGCTTGGCCGGAGTTGGTGCGAGGCTGGTGCGTGGCCCCCCCTGCTGGGGCGTGCCGTGTTTGTGCGTGCCGCCCCCCTTTGGTGCGGCGTGCTGTGGGGGCGTGTTCGGATTTTGGTTCGTGGTGTTGTAGCCGGCTCGATGCTCGGCTTGTTTTGTTGGTTCGCTTTTGTCTCTGCCGCCGTACGGTAAACGTTGTCAGGTGTTGGTTGTCTGTGGTGTTTGCCTGGCCGGGGCTGGTGCTGTGGTGGTGCTTGGACCCCCCCCTGGTTGGGGCGTGCTGTGTTTGTGCGTGCCCCCCCCCATGGTGGGGCGTGCTGTGTCGGTGTGTGCCCCCCCCCATGGTGGGGCCTGCTGCGTTGGTTTGTGGCCCCCCTCTCAGTGGGGCGTGCTGTGTTGCTGCGTGGTCCACCTCTTGGTGGGGCGTGCTGTGCTGCTGTATGGCCCCCCTCTTCGTGGAGCGTTCTGTTGGTGCCTGCCGGCCGCGGTTGTGGTGTTTGGCTTTGGTTGTCGTCGTCTGTTGGGTGGGTTGCGGTTGCGGTTGTGTGGTTCACTTGGCAGGGTTTGGTGCTGTGCTGGTGCGTGCCCCCCCCCCCCCCCCCTGTTGGAGCGTGCCGTGTTTGTGCTTGCCCCCCCCCCTTGGTCGGGCGTGCTTTGTCGGCGTGTTCGGGTTTCAGTTTGTGGTGTTGTAGCCGGCTGGATGCTCGGCTTGTTTTGTTGGTTCGCTGTTGTCTCCGCCGCCGTACGACCGGCGTTGTCGGGTGTCGGTTGTCTGTGGTGTTTGCTTGGTCGGGGTTGGTGCTGTGCTGGTGTGGCGCCCCCCCCCTGTTGGCACGTGCCGTGTTTGTGCGTGGCCCCCCCCTTGGTGGGGCGTGCTGTGTCGGCGTGTTCGGGTTTCGGTTCGTGGTGTTGTAGCCGGCTCGATGCTCGGCTTGCCTTGTTGGTTCGCTGTTGTCTCCGCCGCTGTACCACCGGCGTTGTCGGGTGTTGGTTGTCTGTGGTGTTTGCTTGGCCGGGACGGACGGGCCGACCTCCCGAGCGCGTGTGGTGCGCCACCCCTTTGTCCTGGCCTGGTCGGACGGGCCGGCCTCCCGAGCTTGTGCGGTGCGCCACCCCGTGTTTTCGTTTCGCAGGTGTCGTTGCCCTGCTGCTCGTGTTCCCTTGCTCGCCCTCTACTTTCTCGTGTCTGCGCAGCTCCTGGCCGTGTGCTGGTGTTTGTCGCCGCGTGCTGCTGCGCCCCCCCACCCCAGCCCACCCCACCTCCGCTTTTTGTCTTCTGCCCTGGCCTTTGCTTCTTGGTGTCCCGCGCCCGCCGGCGGTTGTGCCCCTCCCCCACCTTCCCCCGGCGGGTAGCATTTTGCGGCTGGTGGCGTCCTGCTTCGCGTTTACTCTTGTTGCCTCTGTGCCTTGTGGTTGCTCTGCGCCGACTGGCCGTTTGTCCGTGCCTTCTGTTGTCCCGGTCCCCCCCCCTTGCCCGGGTTTGTGTTTCGCGGGTGTCGCCGCCCTGCTGCTCGTTTTCCTGTGTCCTCCTGCTGCTGCCTTGTTTTTTCCGTGCCTTTGCCCTTGGCTCCTTTTTGGTTGGGTATCTTTTTCCCCCCTCGGCTCACGGCCTTTCGCGCGCTCTGTGCTTTGCCCGCTGGTGCCGTGCCCCCCCTCCCCCCCCCCCGGTTGGGCCTTGTGGTGTGCGGTGCCCCGCGTCTTGTTGTGTGGTGCCGCGGTTGGGTGTGGGCTGTTTTGTGCGGCACGCGGTGTTCTGCTGCGCGGTGCTCTGCTGTTGTGTTGTTGGCTTTGACGTTGGCCGTCTCGCGTTGGCGTTGGCCGCGCCGTTTCTGTTGGTGTTGCCCGGTCCTCTGCTGCGCCGTGCTGTTTTGTGCCGTGTTTCGTCGTGTGTGGTACCATCGTGCGTTGTCGTGTGCTGTGGTGTTTTTTTTGTTGCTGTGTGGTGTTGTGGTTGTGGCCTTGTCTTCTCTCTGCCCACTTGGTTCTGCGCACCTGTAGGTTAGCGGCGCCTGGTGCCCCCCCCCTCCCCCACTGGTTAGGCGTGCACACCGGTGAACAGGAGCCGGGAGGCCCAGGACACCGTACACAGGACACCACACGCAGGGCGTGCACACCGGTGAACGGGAGCCGGGAGGCCCAGGACGCCGTACACGCAACGCCACACGCAGAGCGTGCGCACCGGTGAGCAGGAGCCGGGAGGCCCAGGACGCCGTACACGCGACACCACACGCAGGGCGTGCACACCGGTGAACAGGAGCCGGGAGGCCCAGGACGCCGTACACGCAACACCACACGCAGAGCGTGCACGCCGGTGAACAGGAGCCGGGAGGCCCAGGACGCCGTACACGCAACACCACACGCAGAGCGTGCGCACCGGTGAACAGGAGCCAAGCGGCCCAGGACGCCGTACACGCGACACCACACACAGGGCGTGCACACCGGTGAACAGGAGCCGGGAGGCCCAGGACGCCGTACACGCGACACCACACGCAAGGCGTGCACACCGGTGAACAGGAGCCGGGAGGCCCAGGACACCGTACACACGACACCACACGCAGGGCGTGCACACCGGTGAACAGGAGCCGGGAGGCCCAGGACGCCGTACACGCAACGCCACACGCAGAGCGTGCGCACCGGTGAACAGGGGCCGGGAGGCCCAGGACGCCGTACACGCGACGCCACACGCGGGGCGTGCACACCGGTGAGCAGGAGCCGGGAGGCCCAGGACGCCGTACACGCAACACCACACGCAGAGCGTGCACGCCGGTGAACAGGAGCCGGGAGGCCCAGGACGCCGTACACGCAACGCCACACGCAGAGCGTGCGCACCGGTGAACAGGGGCCGGGAGGCCCAGGACGCCGTACACGCGACACCACACGCAGGGCGTGCACACCGGTGAACAGGAGCCGGGAGGCCCAGGACGCCGTACACGCGACACCACACGCAGGGCGTGCACACCGGTGAACAGGAGCCGGGAAGCCCAGGACACGGTACAGACGACACCACACACGGAGCGTGCACACCGGTGAACAGGAGCCAAGCGGCGCGGCACACCACACGAGCAACCCGCCCCCAAAACGAACCCAGCCCACGCCGCCCTGCAGGAAAGAAACACAATGTCAGACCGCCAAGACCAACCAACCGGCCAAGGCCAACCCAGCGGGTACGAAGAGGGTGGGCAGGCAGGGCAGGCCGGCGAAGAGGGACAGAGGGACAAGGCGGGGAAAACGAGGAGAGGGGTCCGAACCCCCCCCCCCCCAACGTGCACACACCCCACTGCCGCGCGCCGGGCCACAGCCGGGCACCAACAGGGCCCGCCATGGAGCCCAACGGGCCCGCCAGAGAGAGGGTGTGTCCCCGCGCCTGCGCAGCAGCACGCCCGGGCAAGGAGCGCGCGCCACACACAGGCCAAGCAGGGCACACACGCAGCACCGCACGCCAGCACGCACCACGGCACAAAAACACGACACCACCACGGCAAACACCCACACCCGACGACGAACGAGCCGCCAAGAACAAGTCCAAGCCCCGCAGTCCCCACAGCGCGACAGCCGCCGTCCGGATGGACGTGTGTGCGCCCGGCAGTGAACCCAGCCCCTGCCGGCTACGAACCAGCCGCCGTCCGGATGGACGTGTGTGCGCCCGGCAGTGAACCCAGCCCCTGCCGGCTACGAAACAGCCGCCGTCCGGATGGACGTGTGTGCGCCCGGCAGTGAACCCACCCCCTGCCGGCTACGAAACAGCCGCCGTCCGGACGGACGTGTGTGCGCCCGGCAGTGAACCCAGCCCCTGCCGGCTACGAAACAGCCGCCGTCCGGAGGGACGTGTGTGCGCCCGGCAGTGAACCCAGCCCCTGCCGGCTACGGAGCAGCCGCCGTCCGGAGGGACGCGAGAGCACCCGGCGCCACCTGCCGGACGGGCTACCGGACCACCGGGCCCGCGCCACCCGGAGGGGTGAGTGCTCAGTTATCGCAAGCCACACGCCCAATGGTACCACACCCAACACCACCCGCAAGGACACACCATCACCACCACCAAGCACGCCCACCCGCCACCACACACAGAGCCACCCGCCGACACCACAACCACCAAGCAGTCCAGCCACAACGACCACCACCACCCGCCACCGGCCGCCCACAACATCACCAACAACACCCTCCCCCCCGGCAGCACTCGCGACGCCGGCGCCAAGCACACCACCATCCGCCCCGCACCACACCTGCCACACCCCCAAACTTCACACCACCCACACCGGAAACCGCCAACACCACCGTCCCACCCTTACCACCTGCAGCACCGTCACCATCGACGCCGCTAGCGGCACCACCATCACGCCAGACTGCACCACGCGAACGACACGCCCGAAACCAGCACCCAACCCCAAACACCCACACCGACACCACCCACGCCGACCAGACCCCACAACACCCACGCAACGCACACACCGGCCACGCTCCACCAGACAACACAAACCACCACAACAGCGCACCCGACGCCCGCAGACCCCCCGCAGCCCGCGCCACGTACACACCAACACGCACACCCGCACCCGGCCACGCCCACCAAGCGCCCGGCGCACCGACCACCACACGCACAGGCAACCGCCCAACGCCGGCACCGACTCCGCGGGCAGACAGGCAGACAAACCACCCCGTCGGCATCACCAACAGCACCAACGCCCAAGCCACCACCTGCAGCACCAACGCCACCATCGCCCGTTGCACCAACGGCAAACCCCCCTCCGGCCCCCCACCACCCGTGCCCAACGCGTCACCTACGGCACACACCGGCCTCACCGTCACCGAGTGCATCGCCTACGTCACCCTCACCATCGGCACCACCGACGACACCACCGCCCACAGCACCCCCGGCAACACCCTACGTAGGGACAGTACCAGCGGCGCGTCCAGCCGGCACACCACCTGCAGCACCCACATCAACATCGCCACCACCCATGACATCACCCACAGCGCCCTCACCATCGACGTCGCCGGCAGCACCCTCACCGCCGGCACCACCAGTCGCGCCACCACCCACTACACCACTTACAGCGACCACCGGAGCCGCAGGCCCCCCCAGCGCCCGCCCCGTCACCTATGACGCCAACAACGTCACCAACCCCGTCGCCGCCCGGCGCGTCACCCGAAGCACCCACGTCAACAACACAGACCCGTTCCGACGCCTACAGCACCCCCCCTTAGGCGTCACCAGCATCACCTCCACCCATTGCATCGCCCACGGTGCCCCAGCCCAACCCACTGCGCCTTCGGCGCACACATACCCGACACCCACACAAACCAACCACGCCCACACTGCCCACCACCCCATCAGCCCACGCCACGAACACACCCACACGCACGCCCACGCCCGGCCACGCCACCCGGACACTAACCAGGAGCCACAGCCACCCACCCTGGCGGTCTGGGAACCGGGAGCCGACACCGGCACACACCCAGACCCACGCACAGCACCCCAGCCACCCCCCCCCCAAAAAAAAAAAACAAAGCCAAACAAGCCAGCGAAAAGAGAGGAGTAAGGGACATGCAGAGGAAGGGGCCACGGGGGGAACAGAGGGCAAACACGCAAGCCCACACACGCGCGCCCCCCCCCCCCCCAGCCAGCCCAACCCCGCATGTCCCGCACCCTCCCAGGAACCGCAAAGCCCAAGACCACCCCCCAGGCACCACCACAACAGACCACCAAGAGGAGCCGCCGAGGACGACACACGACACACCGCCGCCAAACACACGGTCGACACCCACACAAGCCCCACCCCCACAACCCGCCGCACCCACCGCTGCGGCGCCCCAACACACAATGCTGCCCCCATGGATGCGGTACACCCCAAAAACCCCCTTCAGCCGGCCGGCCAGAGGCCACCACGGGACGCACCAAGGGGACGCCGCGGAATACCCACCCACAGTGCGGCCCCGACACCCGCTACCCGCCGGCATCCTACCACGGGCCCACCCCACACCCGAGCACATAGCCCCCCTCCCACCGTGGAAACGATACACCCCAACCACACACCGCAACTCACCACCCGCGGGCACCGCACCGGGGCCACAACACGCCCAAGCAGCCGCGACCCACCGACCCGCGGAGCCCGCAAACGCAATACCCCACACCAACGGGCCCACCCAACGGCGGGCCGGCACCCCCAAGCACCACACGACCACACCCCCCTGGTTGCGACACTCCAATCCCGCACACCCCGCCCCAGGGGACCCCAGGCCCTACGCCACACCGACCCCGCACAGGCCACGTACTGAAACACACCAGGAGAACGATCAAGAGACCACGCGGGGCTGCCCCACACCACCAGAGGACAAACCACAGGCGACAGCCCACCCCACCAGACCTGGACACGGTGCCCCCCCCCCCCGAACGGGAAGGCCACCACACAGCACAACACCACCATACCGCACCGCACCCCCCTCCCCCACCCGGGGGCACGGGACACCACAGCCCACCAACACAGGAACGAAGCCACGCCCCGCCGACTCCGCACCCCACCCCACCGGCACCACCCCTGGAAACCCCGCACACCTCGCGCCAGCTCAACACCCACCACCGGCCACAACCCGAACCGCACACAGGGGCAACACCACCGGCCAGGACAGCCACCAGCGTGCAGCCACACACCACAGCCACGCCAAACGGCGCGCCTCCCCCGGCGCACGACCCCGCACCGGCCGCCGCACGTGCCCCGAACACCAGCATCACACGCCCACCGTGCCATGAAGCAGCACCCCAGCACGTGAACACGCAAGATGACCCCATGGCCCTGGACATCGACAGCCTGCTAGAACTGGAACTCCAACACACGGAGGACACGGAGCATCATATGGACCTCACCCCGCCGGAGCTCGAGCCCACAGCAAGCAGCCCCGCAGACCCCAACCCGCAAAATGCCCCCCCGCGGCCCCCCCCCCGCGAGAGGGCGCCCTGGACGCACCTGTCCAACGCCCTGCGGCGCCACCACCCCACCCACGAAGCCAGCAACGGGCCCGCCGAGTACCGGGCGTCACTCGAGCGCGACCTGCCCGACGTCACGGGGCCGGGACTCCACGGGTACACCACCGCCCCCCCCCCTCCAGGCACCCCCACACAAGAATGGGAGGACGAGTACGCCGTCGACGTCACCGACATGACGGCATACATGGAAAGCGTGGAGGACCCGGAGCAAGACACCGTCCTCAGCCTCCTCGCCTACCACAGCTGGAGATGGGGCCACCAGGTCACCCTCCACCGACCGCAGGACGGGCCCCACCAGTGGTCCTCAGAGCAAACGGCGAAGTGGGACATCGTCCTCCAACTCACCCCCGAGGGCTTCTACACCCTCACGCACAGCGGATTACCCGACGCCGCACCCAATGCACAGGCGCTGCCGCTGGCCCAGCCCCAGGAGGACGACGCAGACGCACCCCCACCGAAGGAATGTAATTGGGACCCCCCCACGGCCACCACCGAACGCATGCCGCACCGGCTCACCAAACGTCACCTCCCCCACGACTACCATGCCACCAACGACTCGCGGGGACGCCGCACACTGCCCCTGCAGTGGGCATCACCCGAAGGCACCTTCACGTGGGGGGAAATCCTCCCCGGCGCCGTGGCGCTCACGTACCTGTGGCTCCGGGACGCGGAGACGCACGCGCAGCCCCCCGGCACACACCTCCTCCTCACCCTGGAGGGAGAGGCCGCCGTCGAAAACGTCCACACAGCGGAAGGAGAGAACTACGTGACGGCGAACGCGGACACCGCAGTATGGCTACACGCTCACGAGCACACCACACCCCCCACCGTAGTACCGGGGTCACACCCCTGGCACGTGGTCATCGTGCGACTACCCACAGGAGCAGACACAGGAAGCGCCCAACAGGGATGGGCGGACAGGTGGGCACACGTGTGCGCCTCCCTGCACGAAGGGCTGCACAGACCCTCCCTCACCAGTCACACCCTCGAACCGGCCCCCACCACGGCCGAATCCCACACCGGGGCGGCCCCCCCCACCGGAGTCTGGGCCTACACGCGCACCCTCCACCGCGAGGCAGCGGAAGCCCTCAAGACCGCCATCTCCAACCACCAAGGCCTCGTGCACACCCCCCACGATAACACACAAAAGGGCTACACCCTATGGTGGCACCACCCCGCACCAGAAGGGGGCCTGCAGCCACCGGCAGACCAGCCTGGCATCGGCCCAGACCTCACGGCGATCGCCCGCGCCGTCGCCGCCATGGCCCAGCAAGTTGGGGCGCCACCCCAATGGGCACCGTCCATCATCAAGGAAACGGCGGCACGCCACAACCCAGCTTTCGCACACTTCCGGGGACGCCCCATTCATCCCACCCTACCGGACCTCGACCTCCCCGCCCACGATGCGTGGGCAGTCCACATCCTCGTGCCCCACGACACCGCCCCCAAAACAGGGGACGCGACGGCACGCATCACCAAACAACTCCCCAATACCGCACTCCACTACGACATACCAACGCCCAACGTCATCGTCACCCACAACACGGGTCGCGACCACTACTACCTCCAGGCCACGCATGAGCGCTCCCCCATCACCGTATACACCTTCAGCACCTACCCTGGCCTCCAGCCACCGCAACACCACCCACGCCCGGCATGGAAGCACCCCCTACACGTTGCCCCGACCCCACGCAAAAGGCCCACCCACCACGCGCCCCCTCCCGCCGACAGCACCGCCCTCCACACCGCCCGCAGACGGGCCGCAGCACAACACCAAAGCCACCTGCTCCCACGCATTAACGCTGGGCCCGGCACCATCACCGAGGCCACCCACAAAAGCACCTTGAACCTACTGGCTCGCAAGCTACGCCCCAAAATGGCACTGGAGGACACGCTCTGGATATACTATGGCGAAGGCCGCACGGCACGGGTGGCGGACCTCCGCAACATCATCCCCCGCCACATCCAGCGAGCGGTAGGGCCCTTCACCGTGTACGCGGTACCGCACCCCATAACAGCCCCATGCACCCACTGCAACCCTCGGTGCGCGCTACCATGCGCAGGCGCTCTGCAGCAACCCCTGCCCACCCCTACCTACAGGGGGAGAAAGATGTCCTTGAATTATGCCCTAGGTCTTTTGATGTATTCCTGCAAGTTGGTTTTGTAGTTGAAAACCCCAAACCAAAGCAGCAAGTAGAGCAAGGACTGAGTATGGATCGAATCAATGAAATCAATGATTGGTTTCGGAATCCAGTGTAACACAGAAGGGCTGCAGATAGACACAGCAGGTATATGAACATAGATTCAATCACAAATGGATAAAGCAAAAGGTTTTATATGAAAATTGGTCAGACTCTAGCCTCAGAGGATGCAATAGGCACTTCATGTGCACTCTTTTGGGTGAAATGGTGCTGGTTAGGACTGAGGGGCATAGATGTCAGGACCACACAGAAAATGACTTGGCCAAGCAACTGAATTCAGAAACAGTTACAAAGTAGGACCACAATAAGTGGTAGAATCAATTGAGTATAGGGGTCTTGGGGTGGGAGACCACTTAGGCTTAACCTCCAAGGCCCACAAGCATGGAATGCCTGATTTTTTTTGGTATGACCTCCATGAAGGAAGGTACCTCCGCTCAGTTGAGTGGTAGGGGTGAACTTCATGGGGGGGGCTAGGGTCACAACCCTAGTTACTTTGAGAAAGTGTACTTTAGGCAACAAAAGAGAGATTAATAACACTTAAGTTTGTCTTAGCATCAACAAAGGGTTTTAAGGGGGGCTTAGCCTGGATCAAGACATGGCAGTGACTTTTTCTTACTCCCCCCTGGAGTACTAGTTGATCAAGCTAGTAGGACCAAGGAAAAAGGCTCAAATATTCCCAAAATTACCTCAAAAAATGCATTAAACTTACCAAAAACATTCTCATCACTCCATAGAAGCCTATCACACTGTAGGAACCCTTGAAAAACAGTGTAATGTACCGTGAATGATGTCCCTTCGAAGGGGCATTCCTCAAAAGTCGCCGGCGTGAGGCGAAAACTTTTGGAAAAAAAAAGTGTGGGGGCTGTGGGAATTGAACCCAGGACTCCCTGTCCAGAGCACATGTGTCTGTCCACTAGGGTACAGTCGAACGCTCTAATGCGGACGGTTATCGCCGTATAAACAACGTTTTAGTAAACGTCCTGACCAAGGGCCAGGGCGGAGCAATACTCCCAATGGAGGACACAAACCCCCAGGAGCTGAAGAAAATAGAAAGTGTAACCAGCAGGGAGTGATTCCTGCGGTTTTGCGGAAGGGGTTGCGATTTAGCAAGTGAAATCGTTGAAAATCGACGAAACCACGCGGGAAATCGTCATTTTTACACATAACTTAAAGTCGCAGACAGGCGCAAACGAAGCAGACGCCAAGAAAAGGGTTGCGCAAGCGAAAACGGCTTTTGGAAAAGAAGGTATGAGCCGTAGTTTTTAAAGTTTTAAAGAAAATTTTTGCACAGTTGCATCAAAATTTTTATAAACTTTAGAGTAAAGAATTCAAAATCAGCCCACACCACAGAGCAGTTCAACAACCCGTCTCTCAGGTATGTCTGTGTCACTTCACACTCACGCATTGCGTTCGTGTTGGTTGCTCCGTCAAAACGTTAGGGTTGTCAACGCTGTGCTCGTTGGGGGGTCGGGTGTTCATCTCTCGTGCTCTGCACAGGCGAAAGCAGGAATGAAAGGTATGTGATGCGGATGGAGCGCGCAGCGCGCACGTAGGGTTAGAATATGCGCTGTGCTCGCGATGCATGTGCCTAATCTAGGCATCCACACGCTGTATCGCTTCACCTGTATCCCTAATCCACCCTTGTTTCCTTCTTCACAGGTTAGCGTTTGTACGTGTGCGGCCGTAGCGTTCAAGTTGAGTTGCTTAAAACGCTTAGGTTTGTTTTGTGTTCGTTTCAATGCGGCATTCGCACGATGCATGGTGAGTAAGGTAGGTTAGCCCAGGAGGAGCTCACCTCCTGGTTGAGTCTGTGGTTACGCCTCCCTTCCCTGCGTGCACATGATGCATTAAAGGGTAGGCCACGCGAATTGCGCACGGTAAACCTTGTTTAGGTTACCCAGAGGCTCCTCGGTACGTTCTTTAAGAGAACCCGAGGAGTTTCTTAAAGCTTGCTTGCTTGACAGGGGTAGCTGCATCTGCAGCGTGTTTGCGAACAGCGTATTATAGGTCACACTGAGAAGGGTATAATACCTGGAGTGTGGCTTGGTTCCACAGTCGCAAACGCCCCTTCATCTGCCTCTTTTGTACAGGTGGGAGAGGTTAGGGTGATTGGTGCACGCAGCAGCTGCCTTCGGCGGCTACCATTTTTCTGCCCCAGCAAAACAGGGGCGCTGATCACAAATCAAATCACTGTGCCTCAGCCAGGAGTGGCGAGGACAGTCCGACTTCAACGACATCTGCGCTGTGCACGCAACGAGAGCACCTCTTCCCTCCAAGCCCTAGCAGGGGAAACGCGTTGTGGCGTCCCCTGTTAGGCCACAGCTGCTTAGGAGCGCTGTGTTCTCTCGTCCTTTTCACAGGAGGGTCGTTAGGACCCATGAGAAGTTCACCTCCGCAACGCCAAGTAGAGTGTGCGTGTAGGAGTGGTAGTCCTGAGTGGGGGCTAGAGCCAGTTGCCCAGTGCTCGCCCACCAGGATGGTGCCACTGTAGGGTGTGTAGGACCTGTAGGGGGCGTGTCACTGTCCCACCCTTTTCCTGCAATTTTAGCTGGGCTGGTGGGCTGTGACAGTGGTTAGGCTAGTGTTTTTGGCCACATAGCAAACAGGCGTTTTGCATGCCTTCATAGCTTTTGGCCACCCCTCCCTGTAGTAGACAGATAGGTAGGGAAAACAATACCTGGACTAACACTCTGGGTATTCCCCCAAGGTTTTGCGCCAGCACAGAAATTGGGCGCATAGGGGAGGGGAGACCCGGGGCGTACCCCGTGGCATCAATAAGCCAACCCTCCAGGTTTAGCAAGGGCGCAGACTTGGGTATAATTAGGACACCACTTCTGCGGCTTGCTCTTAGGACCTTAGGACTAGCACACTCACACATACGTTATGGCAGGTAAGGGTAAGGTAAACCCTGTAAGGAAGGGTAGAACCCCATGGGTCTGGACCAGTCAGGGGTCCTAACTGTGGGCTCGCTTGTCCCCAAGGAGGGAAGACACAACTTGCCTCATAACACCTTGCTTGTCATTCCCCCCTGGTGTAGAAAGCCACCGTTCTTCGTTGGCTCACCAAGGTCATTACATTAGGGCAGTACCCATGCAACACATGGTCAACAAGGCAAACACTCGCTGGGTGGCTGCAATCTTGATAAGCGGGCACCTAGCTCACGCTGGAAACCATAGGCATGGGTCTGCAGGGCACAGACAGGGTCAGTAGACTGACACAGGGTAATTAGTTTCGCTTCTTACGCTGGGACATAGTCTCAGCACGGGTTAGGAGCTGCCCCTCGTTGTTCTCAACGAGGTAAGTGCGGTAGATGGGGTTGATACTCCCATCTGGTTGTATGAAGGCTGACATAGGTTCCCAGGTCGCCTCGGACAACCCATAGCCATCCCACAGGGTAAGGAATTTCCAGCCCTGTTTATACTCGTGGCGAGCAATACCTGCAACCACGTAGTAACCATCGACTGCCATCTCATCGGCAGTCATCTCTTCGAGTTCGTCTGCCTTCTCTGGACTGGCAGCGTTCTCTAGGTCTATACGTTCAATCTCACTGTCGCTGAGGCGCCACTCATCCCAAGACAAGTCGTCAGGGGAGTGATAGTGCCTCAGCTGCTTAGGAGCACATAGCAGTTCACCACCTAGACGTGGACTGCACCTGACATGGATCCTGGATCCATCTATCCTGATGATACGATAGGGTCCAAAGTAAGGGTCCTGTAGGCAGTTACGTGGCCAGGAGGGTAGGCGTGAATGGTGTACCAAAACAAGGTCACCAACCTTGAAGCTGGCAGGTCGCCGTAGGCGGTTCCGTCGGCTCTGTTCACGGTCACGAATGTGCCTCAGGTTAGTACCAGCCTGGTTAGCCAGAGACTGCTTGTGTTCTAGCCAATCTCCCACAGGGCTCTTGAAGTCCTCAGGAAAGGGGATTTTGAAGAACCAAGCAGGTCGTCCTCCATGGAACAGTTCGTGGGGGGTGAAACCCGTAGAAGAGCTCCGCTGTGAGTTCATGGACAGAACTGCCCAGGGCACTAGGCGTACCCAGTCCTTGGTGCGCTCCTGTTTCATCAAGATTCTTAAGTTTTGCTCCACCACACGGTTCTGTCTCTCACAGAGAGGGTTAGACGTGTGAGTGTAGGGCACACCTGTGGTTACCTCCACGTTGAGGGCATTTAGCACTCGTTTGTACCACCCAGTGTCACTGCGGATGCGTACATCTTCATCAGAGTGCACCTGTTTAGGTGCTCCATAGGGTTCGAACCATTGTTCGACCAACATTTTTACAGTCTGCTCACCTGTGATTTTCTTATTGCAAGGGAACACACGGGTGAAGCGAGATAGACCACAGGTGACCACGAGGCAACTATCATAGCCGCCAAAGCGTGGTAAGCCGTGGATGTAATCCACGTAGAGAAGAGAGTTAGCACAATAGGGTATGGGTAAGCTGGAGATCAGACCCCTATCCCTACTGTCACTTTGCTTGCTGGCATGACAGCCACAAGCATCCACAATGGTCTGCATACGCGACCTCAGTTCAGTCAGGGTTAGACTAGAGTAGAAACACTCACGGAAGAAGTCCACCGAGCGATTAGCGCCAGTGTGACCAGAACTGAGATGGGACCACTGTAGGCACCCATCCAGTCGTGCCTCAGGCACCACAATTCGGTCCTCGTAGAAGAGGTACTGATTGTTTTTATACCACTGGTGCCCGTCAATGACACGGGGTGCGAGACCAGTGTTGAGGGTTTGGAGAATTTCTTCATACTCTGACTGATAGTCGGTTAGACTCCAACCCTCCAGGATTCCAGCAGTGCGCATGGACAGGTCAAGCTGGACATCCATACGCTGGAAAGCCTCTTTGGCGAGTGCCTCAGAGCTCTCACCAATAAGCGCATCGAAGTTGTTGCGCGATATATAGTCAGACAGTTCATTCTTAATCCCGGGGATATGATGCACTGTCAGCCTGAACTGGCTCAGGTAAGTCCACCACCGTTTTAGCTTCGCTTTTTCTGGTGGTGGGCCCTTCTGAAAAGACTTCACAGGCTCCTGGTCACACAGCCAGACAATAGGGTTAGACCCCAGGAGTCGGGATTGTGAAGATAGCACCAACATACCGGCCAGGAGTTCCTGGTCATAGGTGCTGTAGTTGGAACGCGCTTGGTTCCACTTCCAATTCCAGTGTCCCAGTGGCACCAGTCGCCACTCACTGGTAGGATAGTCATGTTTCAACGAACCATCACGGTTCAGTCCAGTAGTACGATAATGGCAGTGGGTTAGCTCAGCGGGGTTAAGCTCCTGCCATTGGTAGATCGTACCTCCCCCCCCTACATCACTGGCATCAGTGATCAGGACTATCTCGCCCTCAGGGCGGGGAACTCCCAGGCAGTTGGAGGAGGCAATCTTCTTCTTCAACTCCTGGAAACACTCTTCCTCTCTGGAGGTCCACCTCCAGGGAGTAGTTTTCTTGATTAGGTCAGTGAGGGGTGCAGAGGAGTAAGTAAAATTGTGGATGTGACGCCGATAGAAATTACAGGCGCCCACAAAACTCCTCACATCGTGTAGACCCTTCTTAGGGTCATCGCGAATCTGCATGTCCTGTAGGGGCTGCATCTTAGACGCGGCTGGTTTCCACCAGCCATACCCCACGTCGAAACCCAAATACTCCATCTCCTCTTTCATAAACTCGCATTTTTCGAGTTTGATTCGGAGATGGTTTTCTTGACAGACAGTGAAGAATTCACGGAGGAGAAGGACATGGTCCTCTTTGGTATTAGTACCCAAACTCACGTCGTCGATGTGAGCCTCCATTTCTGCACCCCAAGAAATCAACTCTTGTACTAGAGGCCTGCGCCTCAGTATGTACAAAATTTTGTTCATAAGCTCCTGGAAGAGCGCTGGGGCGTTAGCCACCCCGAAAGGCATAACCTTCCACTTGAAGACACGACCCTTAAGGGTTATAAAGGCAAGCAGCTCCTGAGCTGCGGCGGTTAGGTCAACCTGCCAGAAACCAGAGCGTTTGTCCATTTTGGTCTTATGTCTGCATTTGGCAATACGCTCCAGGGTGTTTTCCATGTTAGGAATACTCCCTGAGTGGTTCTGGGTTTTCTTGTTGACCTCACCATAGTCTACAACAAGACGTAGAGCAGTCGACCCTGGTTTAGCAACAAGGAAACAGGGGCTGCAGTGATGGGGATAGTCCCCATGTTTGTACTCTTCAACGAGGCCAGCATCAATGCATTCTTGGATCTGGCGCTCGATTTCTTCAACCTGTTCCTGTGGAGCGGGATGAGGACGACGCCTCACTCGCGTCTTTTCAAATTCTGGTTTCAATTTCAGGTCCATCTGGACCAGTTTTTTGCAAGATAGGGGAGGCGGCAAGGCGCCGAACACCTCCTCATAGGTTATAAGCAGTTTCTTCAGGCGGGGGTCAAGGTTAAGACTCTCGACTTTCTGAAGGAAATCCTCCTCAGCATGGAGGTTGCTTTTTCCATGTTCTTTCTTTTTATGCCGATCAGCAGTTTCGGCAGGTACAGTACCATCGTCCCACTCAGGGGGACATTGCTGCCCATAGTGTAGAGAGTACACTAGAGGTATCTCAGGATCAGGCAGCGTATAGGACTCATCGTCCTCCTCAGACCAGATGGAGTATTTCCAGGTCTGTCTGAGGTATTGCAGCCGCTCTTGGCGCTCAATACCTTCGGCCTTCAGGTACAGCAGCCGTCGGAGTTCTTGCGTGTCATGCTCAGACAAGGGCATGTTATTAGCAGCAGGCCGTGCCAGAGCATCAGTACTCCGGGCCACGGGTTCACCTGTGTGCACAGGCTGCATGTGTAGCACTGGTTTCCCAACAGAGGAAGCGGGTTCAGAGGTTGACTCTAGATCTACCTCCTCTAGCAACAGCTGGGCCAGGAAAGCACTATGTTTTAGGTCAACACAGCTGGGATCAACAGAGGGAATAGTGCTGGCGATCTCAGACAGTTGGTCGTCAGCATCCTCTTTTACAGCTGCAGGTTCCAGATAGTCATCAGGAGACTCACACCCTGTAAGTGTGGCAGATAGGTGCTCAGGAGATCGATTTTTGAGATCATAAAGGGTCAGGCCACGATATTCGGCCATGACCTCTTTTAGTAGCACCTGGTCCAGGTCACACAGGGGTACAGGATTGAGAGATCCATCGATGATGGACAGGAAACTGGCCCACTCAGGGGCCTGCATAGCTGTGTCTGAGTCCTCAGGCACATAGATGGGGCCGTCGGGGAGTTGCACCCTTCCCACGGTAATTCGGTCAAGCATACGGCGCCAGTAAGCATGTTCACCAGAGCAACCCCAGTCAGGGGTGCACATAACAACCCTTCCTCCCTCATAAGCGATCTTGGTTAGAACCTTCGCGAGCAGGGAGAAGGGAGGGTTAGCATACGCTAGGCCCATTGCTTTCCAGAAGAATCGGAAAGCATTGTTCATTTGTTTCGAGCAGTACAACTGCATGATGTGCTGTTGTTGGCTCGCAAACAATTCCACCTGGATCTCATCCAGGTTTACCTGAAGGGCCGCCAGTCCATTTTCGAGAACATGACGGGCCAGTTGGTAGTTTTCAGTACGATAGTTCGTCTTGGTTGCGTAGCGCAGCCCAGACTCTTTTCGTCCTGACAGCTCCAAAGGAACGGAGAATAGCCCACTGCCAAAGTCGCAGTGCAAAGAGTAAGGACGCTGTAGGGACAGCATTTTAACCTGGGGGTTTCTTCTTAGAAAGTCAGTGCCAATGACAATGTCAAAGACGTCAGTGTCCAACACTCTGCAGTGTTGGGTCACGGTTTCGTCGCCCAGACATATGGTCACATCGACCCCCCCCAAGGAATGGATGGTACGCCCATCCCCTACTCTTATGGCCACAGTCTTGGTCTTCCTGAAAGTTTTAAGCAGGCGCCGGGCCACTATGGAAAGTGTTGCACCGGTATCAAGCACTGCTCGAAAAACCTGATCCCCGTTTTTCACGAGGATCCAGAAAACCAAGTCCTCCTCTTCGGAGCCGCCCCCCTATTCCTCATCAGGGAATTTCACATCCACTCCTGCAGCCATGAGGGCCTTGGCCATCCAGGCCAAGCGCCTCTTCTTAGAATTATTCCCCTCAGGGGTAGCGTTATCCCCGTGGGGGCGCTTCTGGGGGACACCTGCGGCAGGAGCGGGTGTAGCAGCAGGAGTAGGCGTAGCAACGGGCGCTGATGAGCGCCTCTGGGGGTTAGGGGGTCCAGTCTTACCACCCCCCTTGCCACCTCCTTTACCTTTATCCCCATTCGGGGGATTTCTGGCGGGCGCCGGGTTCTTCTGGCGCTCCGCCTCCTGACGCTTGAGTTTGTCACTCTCGCGTTTCTTGATGTGGCATTCGTCCTCATAGTGACGACGCTTGCCACAGTAACCACAGGTGATGGTACACCTGAAGTGGTCCTGATGGGTCACAGTTTTCCCATCTTTAGTATGCTGCTGACGTTTCATCTGCAGCATACAGCCACTGCGGAGATCGCAGTCAGAGGCATGACAAGGTCCCCCCTTGTCATTGACAGGTCGGCAGTAAAACAGGGGGGGGGTGCCTGCATCAGTTGGAACCTCGTTCAAGGCACGTAGGTTGCCCCTCCCTTTACCGCCTCCCTGGTTGGTGTTAGTGGGATTTTTATGCCCCTTCCCTTCGCCACGTTCAGGGGTAGGGGTACCACCTCGTCCCAAATGCTTCTTGAGGAACTTCTCCATGTGGGAGTCGTTCTCCCTCTCAAGAGCTAGCTCAATCAAGAGATTCACCAGTGTATCATACGAGTGGGTCCTGCTCTTCCTCTCAGAGGTTGAGCGGCAATCATCCCACGTACGCTGGGGGGTCTTACTCATGAGCCACAGGTGGGGCTCAGTGGCTCCGTAGGAGCCCACATTCATCCTCGAAAATAAGTACTCCATGTCGCACACATACTCAGAAATTCGCGCAGCGGATGGAAACTCCGGGAGCATAGGTAGCTCCTCGATTTGTGTGCGTACGCTGAGGTCAGTCTCATAGACTGGGAATGATTTCTCCAACCTCAGGAGTACCTCCGCCCAAGTAGAACAGGTTTTCACAATCTGTTTGACCTGTTTTTGCAAAAATTTCTTTTTGCATGAGCGTTTTAGCAGTGAACATTTGGTGGCCACATCCACATGGGATTGGCCAGTCAACAAAAGGAACTCCGCAAATTCTTCTGCCCATTCAGGCAGGTTTTTAGGGTCGAACTCCGGCAGTTCCAGCTGGATGTTCGCCTGGGCAATTGGTCTGCCCATCTTCCCACCCCCCGGAGTTAGGCCTGAAGGCGACACGCCGGCAAGTGGGGCCAGGGCTGACAGCCCTCTTCTCTCACTCTCTGTGACAGGCACGTCCTGTAGGTCCGCCATAGGCACAGTCCTGGCACGGGGGTGAAAGGGGCTGGGGCAGGTAACCTTAGGCAACAGCCTTGAGACCCTCGATCTCTTGAGATCTTCGGCCAGGGTACTCAGCCCTGGAGAGAGAGAGAGGAACTCAGGCTTGGGTAAGGGTTCTGCAATACCCAGTTTAGCCTTAATGGCCTCTGATAAGGCCGTCACATCTGGATCTTCTGATCCAGACAGGAATTTGGCCAGCAGCTCGGCCGTTTGATCCAGGGCACCAGAGGTTGGCCTTGGATGATGTTCTTCGACTCGTGTTGGGCCCACTTCGGGAGCCCTTGGGGTTGGGTACTCAGGTCGTAGTCGTCTTGGCAGGGATGCAGTAGACGGAGGGCCTGAGTGTGAGTAGGACCCTAGAACCGTACGTGGTCTGGACCCATGTACAGCCAGTGGTTCCTCTCCATCTTCCCCACGGATGGATTTGTAGTACTCATCGTGCATGATGTACTCATCCATCTTCATCTTCAGCTTCTCATATTCCTCAGGTCCTTCAATGGCAGTTGAGGATGAAGCTGGGCAATTGGATCGTGATACTGAAGCAGCCACACGTCTGTGGAGGTGACTGAAGCTGTCTCCACCGTGTGCTGCTAAGGCCTCGGTGGTAAGGCCTTTATTCTTCTCCGCCCTTCTGCGTTCTGGATCTCCTTGGGACCCAGATGCGCCACTGAGGTGATGTGGTGCTCGGTGTGGTGGTTCACTCATTGGGTGGACCACACTGCCCATTTGTACTTGGACAGTTCGGATAGGCCAGGTCCTTACACTTGGTGTGGACATTATGGACTTGTTGTTGAGCTTTTGTTCTGCACTTCTCAGGGTCGGTTCAAAAGGTCTCAAGGGACTGTCTCTGCTGGGGGAAAGATGTCCTTGAATTATGCCCTAGGTCTTTTGATGTATTCCTGCAAGTTGGTTTTGTAGTTGAAAACCCCAAACCAAAGCAGCAAGTAGAGCAAGGACTGAGTATGGATCGAATCAATGAAATCAATGATTGGTTTTGGAATCCAGTGTAACACAGAAGGGCTGCAGATAGACACAGCAGGTATATGAACATAGATTCAATCACAAATGGATAAAGCAAAAGGTTTTATATGAAAATTGGTCAGACTCTAGCCTCAGAGGATGCAATAGGCACTTCATGTGCACTCTTTTGGGTGAAATGGTGCTGGTTAGGACTGAGGGGCATAGATGTCAGGACCACACAGAAAATGACTTGGCCAAGCAACTGAATTCAGAAACAGTTACAAAGTAGGACCACAATAAGTGGTAGAATCAATTGAGTATAGGGGTCTTGGGGTGGGAGACCACTTAGGCTTAACCTCCAAGGCCCACAAGCATGGAATGCCTGATTTATTTTGGTATGACCTCCATGAAGGAAGGTACCTCCGCTCAGTTGAGTGGTAGGGGTGAACTTCATGGGGGGGGCTAGGGTCACAACCCTAGTTACTTTGAGAAAGTGTACTTTAGGCAACAAAAGAGAGATTAATAACACTTAAGTTTGTCTTAGCATCAACAAAGGGTTTTAAGGGGGGCTTAGCCTGGATCAAGACATGGCAGTGACTTTTTCTTACTGGGGGGGCATATTCCTCGGCACGGTGCCCGGAGACCCACACCCCTACCTCCTGCCCGCAGCGGACCGCCACCACGCCATACCACTACACCTTGTCGAGCACCTGGCGGTGGGACCATCCCCCTTCCAGAAGCGCCCCCCCCACACCCCATCCGACGGACGCCCGCCAGATGAGCCGACACACGCCACACCTGGACCCAAACGCGCCATCGCACTCCTCACCCTAAAGGCGGAAGCCGCCATCCCCCGAGACCTGGAGCGGGAAAACCACCTCATGGTGGAAGGGCTGACGGAACACGTCCTGATCGCAGCCATGTACGCCACGGCGTCCGCATCCCGCCTCTGGGAGGACCGCCCCTCCCCACCTCTAGCCCAAGCAGCGCAGGACGCCCCCGACACGGGCCCCACCGCCGAGGACATCCACCAAATCCTCAACATGCGAGCACCCCCGAAGACCCACCCTGCGGTCCGCCCCATCCAGCTCGTCAGCTGGGACGCCATGGACGCCCCCCCGGCCACCACGGAGGTCCACATCCTCAAACACCGGGACACCTGGTGGACGGTGGAATGGGACGACCACGGCAAGGTCAGACGGGCAACGGCACACGCCCCCGACGGCGAAGTCCCGCCCCCACCACGCGGAGGAGACCGCTTGCGACTCGCCGCACGCATCCCCCACGCCCCAGAGGCAGCCTGGGAAGCGCTGCACTACGCCCTCTACTGGGCGCAGGGGGCGCCAGAAGGCTCCCTCCCCCCGGAACGCACCCCAGCGTGGACACGCCACGCCACCCGCTACACGGCCCACATGCGCCGCCACGGGGCAGGCACCGGGCACCGGCTCCTCACCTGGCCCACGGACCCGCCCGACGCCCTGCAGGAGGCCGAGGAAGTGCTTGGCCTCATGACCAAGCAAGTGTTCCAGCTGGCGGACCCCGTCCCCACGTCCAAGCCCGACGTCCCAGCCGCCCGCGAACACCCCGTGTTTGCACCGGGCCACGCACCCGTACAGCGGCCCCAGGGCGCACCTCCCCAACGGGGACAACCCGCTGCCCGGCGCCGCCAAGGTGCGCAGAAGCGCAAGGCCTCCACACAGGCCAAACCCGCGCCAAAGCCAAGGGCCAAGCCGAAGAGCTGGACCAAAGAGGAAGCCGCTGCCCTGTATCCCGAATACGCCATCAACACCCGGGTGCAGCTGCGCTTCGAGTACCCCACGGCCGCGGGCCCCTCCAAGTGGATATGGGCCGCAGGGGAGGTCAAGCACCGGTACCGCGTCACCGGGGACCACCAGGGGTTCAAGATCCACGTCAAGTGGGACCCGGCCACCCCCAACGACAAGAAGCTGGGGCGCACCATCGAACTCTGGCGAGACCAAGCCGGTCGTGAGATGGTCCCCATGCAGCTGTGCACCCCCGACACGGAGCACCTCACCGGCACCGAGTACACGGGCGAAGTCCACAATGCATGGGCCCTACCCCAACCCCAGAAGCGGAACCGCAGGGCACCCGCAGCTCAGGGCGTCATCGACCTCCTCAACGCCTGACGGGGCCAGGGCCGGACACGGCCCGCCCCCCCAACTACCGGTCCCCAGAAACCGGCGCCTGCGGAAGCCCACGCCCGCATCAACATCCTCAACGAGCCCGCGGTCACCTACGACCCCACCAAGGCCGCCACACTGCAAGCCATGCCCGGGCCGCACCCCCAAGGCGCAGACCTCCTGGGGTTCCTGGAGCAAGCCCTCCGCAAAGCGGACCAACCCGAACCAGCACCAATCCTGGACCCAGAGGGGAACAAATATCACGCCCACTGGGAACGGGGGGTACCCCTCTACCACAAGACATCGGTCACGGTACATGCCCACCCCGACCTCGGAGTGGATGGTCGCCTCGGGGCGTACGAGTGCGTGGGGCCCGGATGGCAGCTAAACGTGCTGCTCACGCACGTCCCGTTCGGGGAGGAGACCAAGGACTTCCTGGACACCCTGAGCCTGGCGTACCGCCGCCTCTCCCTCCTGGCACCCACCATCATCATAGGCGACCTAAACGCCGCTCCCACCGACGACGACCGCACCGGCCCACCCACAGCCACCGACATAGCTGTCCGGGACGCCATGCACCAACTGGGCCTCACCGACCTCACGGCAGGGCTCACCGGCACACCCTCCCATTACCCCCACCAAGCCGGCACCCACCCATCCCGCATCAACACGTGCTACGGGGACCCAACCACGGTGCGCGTCCACGAAGCAGCCTACGGGGACCTCCCGCCCACAGGCACGGGCCACCGGCCCCTCTACATCGACCTCATCATCCCCAACCTACCCCCACCCGCGGCCACCCTGCCAGACGACACCCTCCCACCCACACTGCAGTTCCCGGCCGAGGACGACCACGGCGCCTGGCACAGGTATAACAGGGCCCTACCCGCCATCCTACGCCGCCCGGGTGCACCGACACTCACCACTGCCATGCGCCGGGCGGCACAAGCATGCGGCATGGAGCGTGACACCAACCACACGGGAGCACCACCAGACCTCACCCTCCAGCAACTCGTCCATGACATCTGGACCACGAAAGGGGAACTCGCCACCCTGCTACGCCCCAGCACACCGGAGGCACGAGACCGGGACGCCCACCTCCGTGCGCTCCTCACCACCCGCCGCCACCAACTCCAGGAATGGCACGCCCACCGCATAGCGGCAGCAGCCCAGGAACGCGAAAGATACGGCAGAAACGACACACCGTACAAGTCCCTACGGTACGTCAGCCGCATCCTGGAGGACACGGGGCGCCGTACCATCCACGCGGTCCGCACCCCCGAAGGAGGCCTCACCAATGACCCCGACGCCGTCCTCCAGGCAGTCCTGGACAGCTTCCAGGCACAACACGGGGACGCCCTCCCAGAGCTCGACCCCCACACCAGAAACACCATCCGCGAGCATGTGCCCAGGGTCTTCAACCGGGAACAGCGGCGCGCCATCGAACACGACCCCTTCAGCATCTCAGAACTGCAGGGCGCCCTAGACCGCCTGAAGAAGGGGGTCGTGCCCGGCGTCGACGGTTTGCCGGCCGAAGCGTACCAACGTCTCACCCTGCCCATCAAACGCCGCCTGGCAGCCCGCCTGTGGGACATCGTCACGGGCGCCACGCCCATCCCCCCTGAGTGGGCCAACCTGGTCCACCCCCTCTACAAAAAGGGGGACTGGGCGCAGCCGGGGAACTGGCGGCCCATAGTATGCGCCACCACCGAGGTCAAGCTGGTGTGGACGCTCATCCTAGGCCGCATCGCGCCAGCGGTCTTCGCCCACGTGCCCGCCAGCATGTGGGGGGCCATGGCCGGCAGGTCCCCCCACGAGGCCATCTTCCTCCAGGACACCGCACTGGACATGAACCCCTACGAGATGATCATCGCCTCCCTCGATGTCCAAGGCGCGTTCCCCCACGCCCCACACCGGCTCCTCACGGAGGTATGGGATGCCATGGGCCTCCCATTCCTATCCTTCATGACCGGGTACATCCAAACCCGACTCTACGCCGTCATCACGGCCGCGGGCCTCACCCCCTGGACCGGCACAGACAGCGGGGTCCCCCAGGGAGGCGCCGAAGGCCCCTTCCTCTACCTCCTCGTCACCCTGCCACTGGCATTCGAGCTAGCACGGGTATACCCGGGGTACGCCCCATACCCGCTACGGTCCCCCCTCATCAACTTCGCAGATGACAACCTCCTCACTACGGCCACCCGCCACCGCGACCCTGAGAACGCAGGGCTACCAACGACCACCGAACAAGCGTCCGCCATTCTCCAACTCACCACAACCTACCTGGACGCCCACCAGCTCCTAGTGCACCCCCGCAAATTGGTCGGGCTGGCCGACGCCAAGACCCCCACCCCCCACATCCGGAAAGGCGAACCCCTACACCTGGAAGACACCACAGTCCACCTGGGAGTCACACAGGCCACGCAGCACCACCACATCACACTCCCAGGCAAGCTAGAAGAGCGCCTCGCCCAGCTAACCCAAATTGCCAGGGGGGACCTCCTGTCTACGCAGGGCCTGGCGTACTTCATGGAAGCAGTGCTCAACGCGGCCATCGGGTACCAAGCCCTGCACCTCCCGCGCCCCCAAGACGCACTACGCCACGCTCGACAACAAGTGACGAAGGCATGGGCGCAACACGGAGGCTGGCCCACGTCTTTCCCCAAGGAGGCCATGATGGCCCACTGGCGCTACTACGGAGACAATACGGGCGCCCTGGTCGACATGGCCTATGCCAAACACGCAGCACACCTCCTACACAGGGTAACACACAACCACCAACCAGAAGTTCGCGAGGCGGCGGCCATACGCATAAAAGAAGCGCAAATGGCCCACAACACCTGCCCCCGGTGGATACTGGCACAACACGGCGTCTCCACCCCCGTGGGCACTGGCATCTGGGCCCAGCTACAACTCCTCCTACCGCACCACACACACGCCATCCTGACAAACCACCACTGCGATCAACAGGGGCCACTCGTGGCCACACACACCGACATCCACCGACGCCCGGCAGGCGAGGTGGACACCCTGCGCCTCGTAGGGGCCACCATCACCATAGTGTATATCACCCCAACACAGATGCAGATCATGGCCCAATGCGACGCCCACAACGCCCCGTTCCTTTCCGACCCACAATGGCCGGCACGCCACGTCTTCCAAGCGTACCTCCGCGCATGTGCTACGAAGGCAGGGCGCGACATGCCGGGGCCCAAGGACATCGACACGGCGTACACAGCCTTCCAGCGCCAGCACCCCCGGCCCCGCCTGAGCGAACACGAGACCCCCAACGACGGCGGCACGACGCAGGGGGAGCCCACCCCGTCAGCCGAAGGCTGGACACCACCCACCATCCTGCTACTAGCACCAAACGGCCACAAACATGTTACCCGCACCGTCCAGCGACACCATGCCCCCTGGTCCATCCCCAAACACAATGCACCGGAGACCGATGTACCACCAGTCAGACACAGTGACCAGGGCATACCACGCACGTGCTGGCACTGCGGCCCGGCAGCCCTCGACACTCCGGGGCCCCTGCTGCACCTCGTCTCCACCCACTACCACACCCCCACCGCCGCCGCCACCGCCGACCAGCAGGCATGGCTCTCCCCCTGGTTTCACATGGTACCCCCAGACCACCCGGCGCACGTAGCCTGGACCCGAACACCCACGGCGACATGGACCTTCACCAACAAGCGGGCAGACCCGGACAGCGTAGCCATGGAGCCCGACCGCTGCGACCCACACCGCGCAGGACCTCAGGAGGCACCCATGCGCCCCCTACAGCACAAATGCCCCACCCTCCGCGGCGACAAAGACGACACGGAGCGGCGACAGACCATCACGTGCCAGAAGTTCCACCCCAATACGGGATACCTCTTCCACCTGATGTACGCGTATATCACCCAGGGACGCCCAGACAGGGGCCTCCTCCGCCTCACCCCACGAGCCCAGGCCATCATCACCCAGGGAATAGGCGTCTATGCAGCGCCACTACTGCAACCCACGCAAATCACCGCCAGAACCACCCAGGGGAACCCCATCTACGTCTATCACCCCACAGCAATCGCCCGCCTACCCATACCCAGCAACACCGACATCATCTACTTCAACGACGCATCCGGCACCCAGCAACGCACCCCCACGGTCGGTTGCGCCTCCGTGCGCATCACCCGGCACGCGGACGGCCTCCACGTGGAACACCACACCGGGACCACCATCTTTGGGGCGTCCTCCCACGGCGAACTGCGCACCATGGCAGACGCCGTCACCGCCACACCGCCACCCACGACGGTCCGGCCCCGCAACATCTGGGTAGTCGTGGACGCCACGGTCGACATCCACCTCACCAGGCGCCTTGCGGACCTGCCCCTCCACAAAGCACTCGATTCCGGCCTCACCACACAAGCGTTGGGACTATGGATGGCCTTCAAGGGCATGCACCCCCAGGACGCCCTACACATCGTCAAGCAGGAGTCGCACCGCTACGCATACGGCAATGGACGCGCAGACACGCAGGCCAAACACCAGAACACCAACCACACCCCAGGGCTCGAACGCGTGCGACTGGACACCCCACACCACAGCCACCTGCAGCACCTGCCCCCGATACCCCTGGCCGCACAGCCCCCCCAATGGATGCCCGAGGACACGCCGTACACGGATCGAGACAAGCAGTACCACTACCCCACACCCATCCAGCAACTCGCCGCCACACTGGGCCACCCAGCAAACACCGAACTCCTCCGACGCCTCGAAAACTCCGTCCACACCCCTCTCTACTACTCTGCCCTGCGCCCGGATAGCCTCCCAGCACACCTGCAAAAGCCCCGACTCCAACTCGCCCTCGAACAACTTCCCCTCCTCACCCGATACCACCGATGGTATACGCGCCGCTCGATCCACGTCCCCGCAGGACACACCAAATGCATCTGCAGCCACGCGGAAGAAGAAACATGGTACCACTTCAAGGCGTGCCCCCTGTACAGGGGACTGGACACCCTCACAGACTGGAACCCAACCCACACCATCGCACAGCACGCCGGATGGCTGGCGCAGTCCCCGGCGACCCAGCAACTCACCACCGTCCTCAAGCAGATGGAGGTGCTCGAGGCAGTCCGCAGGGGACTCGTCCCCACTGCCGTCTACACCTTACTACGCACCCACGCGGAGGACCCCCAGGCCACGGCGGCACACATGCAGCGGACGGCCGTTGCCAAGACGGCGGAGCAGCTCACATACCGCACCCACAAATACCTGCAGCATGCGGCAACCCTGCCCCCAACAGACCAAGCCCACCTCCTCAAACTCCTGTTCTACCAACCATGAGAACCTACCCCGTGACATACCAACACCGAACCCCCACCACGTCTACACACCGTCCACCGAGCACAGCACTGGCACAGCACACACGGGCGCCACAGGCACCGCACACGCTCCCACCAGCATGCGCGCGCCACCAGCCCCCATCCCCCCACGCCGCCGTCCGTCCACAGGTACCACCAACCACCAGCCACCGCATGTCCCCTCTGCGCTCGCCAGCGGCTACCACAGACAGCCCTGCCCTGCAACCCAGACCACTGGGTCTGCCTAGGAGCCGCGCACCGCCTCACCAACTGCCCCCACTGCGGGGACCTCAACCCCCGCCACCGCGAACGGCCCGCGGCCCCAGCCGCACCCCCCCCCGCCAGCCACCCCAGCTTCTTCGCGTACCTCACCGACACTCTCCGGGACCAACTGGGAGGGTACTACGTGGCGGACGCCGCGGACCACGCATGGGCCATAGCCGTGGCCGCGGGCAACACACCCCTGCCCCCCCACAGCCCACCCCTACGCCACAGCGGAGGCGGCTTGAACGTGGCGGCCCGCCACATCCTCCTCGCCCTATACCTCCACCACCGAGACCTACACCTCCCAGACCCACAACTCCCGGCCCCCCAAGCAGCAGCCCTGACGCCGGAAGCGTGGGCCGACACGGCACCAGAGGAGATAGCAGCCTACCTCCGAGCCACGTGCCGCCGGTTCGCAAACGCCCTCGGCCGACGGAAGGGAACACCTTACCCCCTCAGCGCACTCCTCTACCCGGCACACCACCCCCACCCCGCACAACAGACGCCCCCGGAGGGCTGGGCGTCTTTCCTGGACGCCCACCTGGCCGCCCCCGACGAGGCCACCGCCACGCGGATGAGCCTCACGGACCAGGAGGCCTACGTCAGAGGCCTCAAGACGAGCCTCCAAGAGGCACACCGCTGGCGCGCCCGCTCCCTGTCGCCCCCACGGGGACAGGGGGGTTCACCCGCCCCCGACACCCACCAGGCCAAGAAGACCAAGGGGCACCGGCACCAGGGGGCCCGCCAACGCGCCCGCCAGCAGGGCGCGACGCCCCGACCAAGGCCCGGGTCCAGCCACACCGCACAGCCCCACGCCCAGACCCCCGGGGCACACCAACAACACCACCACCACCAACGCCCACCACCAGCACCGTACCGCAGCACCAAAACCCTGCAGCCCAGTCAGCCACCACCGCCCACACACGTCCACACCATGCCAGGACCACCGTACGCGCAGAGCCAGGGGACATGGCACCACCAACACCACCACCGCGCCCCCGTCCCTCCCAACCCCTACCCCCTAATGCCCCCAAACTACAGCGGCCCCCACCAGCTACATCCCCACCACGCCCCAGCACAACCAGGCCCCGCGAACCACCCACCCCACATAGCGCACATCACCGCACCACACCATCACGTGTACCACCACCACCAGCCCCTGCCACCACACCCACCAACGCCGGGGTACCACACACAACCGACACACCCTCCACACCACCACCACGCGGTCCAGCACCACCCGCCGCCCCCGCTACACGGGCCCACGACATACGAGCCACGGTACACCCCCATGGACCCGCGAGGAGCCGCGCACGCACACCGGCAACACCAGGACCGAGTAGGGGCGCCCCACCACCACCAACAGCCCCCCCACCCACACCCCATACCAGCGAGCACCATCTACCAGCAGCCACCCATCACATACGGACCACAGCCCCACCCGGGGGCTCATGCGGTCGCCTCCCACCCGCACCCCGGTACCGCAACCAGTCAAGAACCGCAAGGGCCACACGGCGCACACACGCAACACCCACACGACCCACAGGGACGCCCGGACCCCCAGCCGGCACAACACCCACCCCCGCCCCCCCCACCCCACCACCACCAACAGCCCCCCCACCCACACCCCATACCAGCGAGCACCATCCACCGGCAGCCACCCATTACATACGGACCACAGCCCCACCCGGACGCTCATGCGGCCGCCTCCCACCCACACCCCGGCACCACAACCAGTCAGGAACCGCAAGGGCCACACGGCGCACACACGCAACACCCACACGACCCACAGGGACGCCCAGACCCCCAGCCAGCACAACACCCACCCCCGCCCCCCCGACCAACAACAGCGCCACCCCCACACCACCCCCCCCCGCCCCCCCCCCGAGACCAGGCCACGGACACAACACGCGGCAGCCAGCACCAGCCAATTGATGTCGATGCCCCCGCCGACACATGCCAACGCGAATCCCCCCTCCCGCGACCGCCACAAGAGACCCCATCACCGGACCCCACGCGCGACAACGATGACCACCCCCCCCAACCCACACCACCCCCCCCATCACACCCCGCACCACCAGCGCCGCACCGGCCAAACCCTACGCCCTGCACAACCCCGCAGCGGTACGGCAGCACCTCCGGGGGGTCGGGGAACAGGACGTCGTGCTGTACCTCCGCACCTCCGGCACCAGCACCCCCATCCCGGCGGCCACCCTGGTCCAGGCGGCCACCCTGGGGGAAGGCGTCAGAGACTTCCTCTTCGACGCCTTCCTCCACGTCGCCCGACACGAGCGCCCCCCACGCGCCACCCCAGACGGCGAGAGCCCGCCCCCCACGGGGAGCCGGATCTGGGTACCCCCCATCGACTGGGGGCGACACCTGGTCGGACACCCCGTGCCAGAGCGGGACAGCACCCAGGGCCGCACCCGCTACCGCGAGCCCAACATGGCCCACCCCCCACCCGACGCCACCCCCAACAGCACCAAAGAGTGGGAGCGGGAAACATGGGTGGCCCGGATGGCCTCCCTAAGCAACTTCCGGCACCACGTCCCGGGGGACATCCCCACCCCCGACGAGCAGCAGCCAGCCCCCTCCACGTACATGACCCTCATGTACAATCTGCACTACACCCTCTCCACCACCACCTACGACGCACCCACAGACCACTGGGTGGTACACGGCACCGACTCCCCCCTCCCCGCCGACTACACCCCCCCCACACACAACCCAGGCCCCGACACGTACGCCAGGGGAGACGACCCGGACGACCCCCACATCTGGGGCACGTGGGAACCCGAATCCCTGGACGCGCTGCTCTCCATCCGCAGCGGCTACCAGGGCCTTGGTAGGGCGATGTATTGCCTCGCCAAGTGGACCCAACGGACCTGGGGGATCCCCGCGGACCGATGGGTGTGGGTGGTCACGCTGCGCCCCCAGCAGATGGAAGCCCCCCCAAACCGCGGGGGACCCAGCCCCCCACGCCCCACCACCCCACAACTATGCCCGTACATGGTGGCAGCCCGCCTCATGGCGCTGCTATGGCCGGGCCCCCACACCCCCGACCAAAACTACCCCCACCTCACAGAGGAGGACATGCCCGGCATCCAGCAATGCTTCTTCGAGACCCTCGACTACCTCCAGCAGACACACCCCCGCGTCCTGGAGCAGATATGGCCACCCCCCGGGTAACCCACGTGCCCGCACAGCCGAGACAACACCGCCACGCCAGCACCAGCACGCACGGATCACCAGGGAAAACGCGCGCACACGCCCGATGCCCGAACCTGCACCCGCGTTCTCGCTACTTACAGGACCCAGCATCATACGCCCGCCCCCGAGGCCCGGGACCCTCCGCCGTCTCCCGCGGCCCTCTCCTCCGCCTCCGACTCCACAACCTCCACCACCACGACCACCTCATCCACCACCACCACCACCACGTCCTCATCCAGCACTCCACCCCCCAGGCCGCGGGGGACACCTCCCAAACGGGCCTCCAAACCCGCCCCCACCGCGAGCAGCCCCACCGCCGCCAAAGCCCACGCCCCGGCGAAGCCCATGCCCACGACCCAGCCGAAGCCCAAGGCCGCCGCCAAACGGCGGCCCGCAGCCAAGCCAAAGCCCAAGCCCAAACCCGGCGCCACGACGGCAGCTCGGGCCCGGCCCCCCCAGGATGTCCTCTACGACATCCGGCCCCAGCCGTCCAAGGCCCGAAGGCAGCAGCGCCCAGCGCGGCGCCCCCCCACCGTCACCGACGCCACCGCCACCACCTTCATGGCGGAGCGCGCCGCGGCCGAAGCGCGACGCGCCTCGTCCCACCACCTCCCAAAGCCCGCACCCCAGGCCCACAGACCGCTCCAGGGTCCACCAGCAGCGCCCCCGCCCCCCTACCGGCCCCCGATGACAGCCCACATGCAACGCATGCCCCACTACCGCCGCCGCCGCGGATCCCCGCCCAACCCCGAGGCGGAGACCGTACGCGCACACCCGCGGGTCCACATCCGCGTGCACCCCCACTCCCCACGCACCCCCACGGAACAGGACTACGAGGAATCCCCCAGGCCCGCCACCGCCGCCGGCCCCCACGACCCCATCACACCCACCCACGCCCACTACTCCGCCCAAGACCGCAGGCCCGCCCAGGAACAGTGGTGGCAGCGCTGGACCCACACGCAGCTCTGGGAGCTGCGGAAGTGGGCCCGGGGAGAGCCCTCCCTGGAGGGCCTGGTCCATCGGCCCCGCAAGGGGTCGGTGGAGAACTGCCGCCTCCGGCCGGCGGGGGGGTGGATGCCGCAGGCCGCATGGGAAGCCATGCTGGCCGATGCGCTCCACCCCCTGGGAGTCCACCCCCGCAACCTCCCCGCGCCCCAGGACCACCCGTACGTCCTCAGGCGCCTGCGGGAGACCCTCCAGGAAGCGCGGCGAGACGGCATCCGCCTGTGGGACATCACCCAAAGCCCAGCCCCGCACGCACACACCCCCTCACCACCCCACAAGCGTCGGCGCACCGACACCGGCGACACCCACAACACCCCAGGAGCCCTGCGCGCCACACAACACGACGCGCCTGACCCCCCGGCCAGCGGCGCCGCCATCTAACCCCGTTATCCAGCACAGCACCACCACGGGGCGCCACGCCAGGCCCCGCCCAGAGGTCACCAAACAAACCGGACGCCGAAGGAAGCCAACGCACACGACAACGAGCACCACTACGCCCAAAGGCGCCGAACCCGGGCCCGATACCGTGGGCTCCTCTCCACCCTCAGCACGACACACACGTCACTGACGTCACTCCTCCGCCGTGCCCCCTCCCACGCCACCGCCCCGCCCCCCCCCCCTCCGGCCGCACGTCCCCACGCCGCCCAGCACCCAGCCCCACACACTGCGCCACAGCATCGCCCTAGTCCGGCTCCTCCACCATCGCGGCACTTGGCACCTCACAGTAGACCGCCGTCCTGTGGTCCCGCTCCCCCCAGCACCACTCCCGGGGCCGCACCCGACCCACGCCGTGTTCGCTCCCACGTCGCGGGCCGCGGACATCCTCCCGCTCCCCGCCACCACCCCTCCCGGGCATCGCATACAACTTGCCGCCAACCCCTCGGTCCTCAGTGAGGTCCCCATCGGGCACGCCGACGCCCTGCACGTGCGCCCGCTGCTGCCCAACCTGCACGCTGCGTACGCCCCCGGCACGCCCGTCGACCCCTCCGTGTGGGACTCCCAGTGAGGCCACCGGCCAACGGCCGGCCCGCACGCACCACCCCGCACCCGCCTCGGGCGCACGACTCCGTGGACGCCGCTACCCACACGCCCGGCCCCGCGCAACCGCCTAACCGAGCCAGAACACAAGCACAAATCAAACCCGAGCCACAGCCCGAAACCGCTAACCCTTGACTCCTAACCAAACCCGCCGAGGGAAAAACGCAACCACAGCCCACACCCACAGCCCACACAGCCGCCTAACCAGCCAGCACCAGAGGCAAAGAAACACCTCACCAAACCCACCCTGACCCAAGCCTAACCGGGCCAAAGCCCCAACACAAATCAAACCCGAGCCACATCCCGAAACCGTCAACCCTTGACTGCAAACCAGGCCCGCTGAGGGAAATTCGTAGACACAGCTCACAGCCACAGCCCACACAGCCGCCTAACCAGCCAGCACCAGAAGCAAAGAGACACCTAACCAAACCCACCCTGACCCATACCCATGTACATCAGGACACGCGAGCCGCACCCCTGGGGCGCGACCGCCGCCACAGCACCGGCGACACACGCCAGAGGACACAACGCTATAGCACCGCCGCACCAGCTGCCCATGCCTGTGCCTGCAGTGTACGCGCGCCTCTGTTTTCCTCTTTTTTGTTTTTTCTTTTTCTTTTTCGAAAAAAAAAAAAAAACAGGAAAAAAAAAAAAAAAAAAAACGAACATTAGGGGGGGAGGAAGAGGGACACATCCACCCATGGCACACGCGCACCGCACACAGCACGCACACCGGTAAACAGGAGCCCAGGGGCCCAGGACACCGCACATGCAACACAACACACCGAGCGGGCACACCGGTGAACAGGAGCCAGCTGGCCCAGGACACCGCAGACGCACCACAGCAAACCGCGCGGGCACACCGGTGAACAGGAGCCCAACGGCCCAGGACGCTGCACACACGTAGGGCAGCCGAGGGACAGGAAAGAACCAATACCCCATGGGTCGGACGCACTGGGGCGACCCAGCCGACCCACCGGGCCAGTGGCAGGAGCGGTACTCCAAAGCCACTGGTCCGAGCCCGGCCAGGCTGCATCGAGGACCATGGCAAACGTCACCCGGAGCCATGGAAGCAACCGGTGACAGGCGAGCCGGTACACAGTCCAGGAGGGGGTCACCTGCCAAGCAGAGTGGCCCCGCAACTCAAGCCACAAGGGTGAGGCGGTCGTACCGTAGACAAGCGGGAGCAATACCCCTCGTGGTGAGAGATACTCCACACGGCTGGGCAGCCCCCCAGAGCTGCCGCCCAAAGGAGGGGGCATGTGGCCCTACCCATGGACACATGTGGGGACACCCTCCCACCTGGGACACATGGACCGGGTGGCCGCGACAATGCCTTCCCAAGCACATGCGGGAGCGGCTCAAGAGGCACCTGACATAGGGCAGTGGGAGGGACAGGACGTCCCCTTGGTAAGACCTTCTTCCTGCAATGTCAAAGGAGGCATCCCGAGCTCCCGAAGATACCTACCTACCTACCTGTGCTGCTGTATGGCCCCCCTCTTCGTGGAGCGTTCTGTTGGTGCCTGCCGGCCGCGGTTGTGGTGTTTGGCTTTGGTTGTCGTCGTCTGTTGGGTGGGTTGCGGTTGCGGTTGTGTGGTTCACTTGGCAGGGTTTGGTGCTGTGCTGGTGCGTGCCCCCCCCCCCCCCCCCCTGTTGGAGCGTGCCGTGTTTGTGCTTGCCCCCCCCCTTGGTCGGGCGTGCTTTGTCGGCGTGTTCGGGTTTCAGTTTGTGGTGTTGTAGCCGGCTGGATGCTCGGCTTGTTTTGTTGGTTCGCTGTTGTCTCCGCCGCCGTACGACCGGCGTTGTCGGGTGTCGGTTGTCTGTGGTGTTTGCTTGGTCGGGGTTGGTGCTGTGCTGGTGTGGCGCCCCCCCCCTGTTGGCACGTGCCGTGTTTGTGCGTGCCCCCCCCCTTGGTGGGGCGTGCTGTGTCGGCGTGTTCGGGTTTCGGTTCGTGGTGTTGTAGCCGGCTCGATGCTCGGCTTGTCTTGTTGGTTCGCTGTTGTCTCCGCCGCTGTACCACCGGCGTTGTCGGGTGTTGGTTGTCTGTGGCGTTTGCTTGGCCGGGACGGACGGGCCGACCTCCCGAGCGCGTGTGGTGCGCCACCCCTTTGTCCTGGCCTGGTCGGACGGGCCGGCCTCCCGAGCTTGTGCGGTGCGCCACCCCGTGTTTTCGTTTCGCAGGTGTCGTTGCCCTGCTGCTCGTGTTCCCTTGCTCGCCCTCTGCTTTCTCGTGTCTGCGCAGCTCCTGGCCGTGTGCTGGTGTTTGTCGCCGCGTGCTGCTGCGCCCCCCCACCCCAGCCCACCCCACCTCCGCTTTTTGTCTTCTGCCCTTCCCTTTGCTTCTTGGTGTCCCGCGCCCGCCGGCGGTTGTGCCCCTCCCCCACCTTCCCCCGGCGGGTTTGCATTTTGCGGCTGGTGGCGTCCTGCTCCGCGTTTACTCTTGTTGCCTCTGTGCCTTGTGGTTGCTCTGCGCCGACTGGCCGTTTGTCGGTGCCTTCTATTGTCCCGCCCCCCCCCCCTTCCCCGGGTTTGTGTTTCGCGGGTGTCGCCGCCCTGCTGCTCGTTTTCCTGTGTCCTCCTGCTGCTGCCTTGTTTTTTCCGTGCCTTTGCCCTTGGCTCCTTTTTGGTTGGGTATCTTTTTCCCCCCTCGGCTCACGGCCTTTCGCGCGCTCTGTGCTTTGCCCGCTGGTGCCGTGCCCCCCCTCCCCCCCCCCCCCCGGTTGGGCCTGGTGGTGTGCGGTGCCCCGCGTCTTGTTGTGTGGTGCCGCGGTTGGGTGTGGGCTGTTTTGTGCGGCACGCGGTGTTCTGCTGCGCGGTGCTCTGCTGTTGTGTTGTTGGCTTTGACGTTGGCCGTCTCGCGTTGGCGTTGGCCGCGCCGTTTCTGTTGGTGTTGCCCGGTCCTCCGCTGCGCCGTGCTGTTTTGTGCCGTGTTTCGTCGTGTGTGGTACCGTCGTGCGTTGTCGTGTGCTGTGGTGTTTTTTTTGTTGCTGTGTGGTGTTGTGGTTGTGGCCTTGTCTTCTCTCTGCCCACTTGGTTCTGCGCACCTGTAGGTTAGGGGCGCCTGGTGCCCCCCCCCTCCCCCACTGGTTTGTGTGTCGTGCCTTCTGCCAGTTTGTGTTGCCGTGCTGTGCTGCCTTGTTCCGTGCTTTGTGGTGCTGTGTTGTTGCTTGCTGTGCCGTGTTGTTCGGGGTGCGGCGTGCCGTGTCGTGTCGTGCCCTGTCCTGTTGTGCTTCGCGGGTGGTGTGGTGCTGCGCTGTGTTTCCTCGTGCGGTTGCACCCCGTTGTGTGCCCTGCCATGCTTGGTGGCGCTGTGCATTGTCGTGCGTTGCGCCGTTCGCTGGGGTGCTGCGTCTTGGTGCTCTGTGCTTCCCTGTCCTGCTGTGTGCTTCTGTGGGTTGCTTGGTACCGTCTGGTGTCCGTTGGCGTTGTTTGATTTATGGGTCTGTGTTGTTTCCTGCTTGTGACAGACCCCTCTTTGATGAATTTAATGTTCTGTTTTGGATTTGTGCTCCGTCGGGATAACCGTTCTCGGAAGGATCTGCCAGCTCTGCTATACATACCCGCCAGGATGAAGTTTGCTTTTGTGAGTCATCATCCCGTCATCAGTCCTGGACGCCACATGATCGATGAGCAACGTTTTGGGGAGCTCACCTGGGTTAGCACGAAGGAATGATGACCCACCCAGCATGAATGCATGTGCTAATGCGACCAAACCCGCGTTAAGGTATTCTCTGCAAAACACCAGACCATCCTAGGTTCGGTTAGAAACCTTAACCAAATTGTCAAAGGCCCCAAAGAGGCCCGCAACCACCATGGTACGGAGAGGGCGCTCTGTTACCGGTACTCGCACCTCAAAGGAAGTTGCCTATGGCAGTTTGCTCAATGCGCTTGCATTTAAGGGAACCAATGAAGGGACAGAGGCTTGGGATGGAGGGATTGAAGATTGGGCCCGGAACCGAACGGGTTGGGCCTCAGGGCCATAAAACATGATGAGCCCGTCGTTGTTGAAAAATTCCCCAGACAATGATTGAACCAGATTTCTACCTGAATCGCATTGCACATTGGCTGGGTCTAGGTGGGCTAAAAAAGACATTTTTTTGCAAAGGGTGCTTCCACAAATGAAGGCGTATGGTTGCTTTCTGTGGGTGCTTTCTTGTATCACCGATAGGCATTCGGGGCCGTCCAATTCTGGATTGTCCTTTAGGTTTTCTCGACTTGCTGAGATTTGGTAGAGCTCTCCTTCATGCAAGTCTTTGAGGTCTATGGCCATTAGAAGTCCATCTTGCGCCCAGTTGTTGCTCATGATCATGAGGAGGAGGATTGGTCCTTTCGTGTAGGGCAAGGACCACTCAAACCTCAAAAAAGAGTCATGGGGGGATTTCCGTATGAGCCCAGTCCCCAACAGAAACGTTGCCCCCGTTGATGTCAAGGTGATATCTTCTTGACATGGGGCAAAAGTTCTATTCATCAACTTTTGAAACTGCCGTATGTTTGTGACAGGTTTCTCACTTCTTGCCGTCAGTGTCTTGCTTGTCCCCATGTCTTGTACCATTCTGTCCTTGTGGTAGTTGGGAGAATGTCACGGCATACGTGGAAGCGGATACTCATGGATGTTGTTTGGATAGTTTTGTCCACCTTGATGATGTTCAATGTCCACTGCATGTCTGGACCCCCCGGATAGTCGTCGTGGAACTCAACCGGCTGGTTTGCTTTGTGTGTTGAAAACACACGGAGGGACACCATTGGCCGTTCTTGAACGTTGCCCGGTTTGATGTTGCCGTAGAATGTACTCAACTGCGGCCGCACGGAGTGATGAACCACTACCATATCTACATATGGTTTTAGGTCTATTAAGGGAGCGGCGGCTAGTAGCATATGGTTTCGAGCCGTTGTTTGTGATTCCCAAGATTGGGTTACATACCAACCCTCTAGTATTGAATCCACGTCTCACTTGTTCTCTTCTTCAAATATTTGCTTGATCGACTAGGAGTACTCTTTGGAGGTGCGAAACCAGTCGGGAGCGTTCTTCCGGTCGTTGCGTGGTTGGATGTAGAAGCTCTTCAAGATCGTGATGATGTTCTTGAGGTTGTCACATGGACGGTGCAGCTTGGTTAAGGACAAAGATTTGTTGTCTCCAATGTTGAGTCTGCTATGTGAGTAATGGACATCGTCGCCATCTATGCCTACCTTCCACAGCTTTTTCTTGTACAGGTATTGGCGTTGTCTTGATGGAAGGCTGATCCTTTTGCGGTCGAACATGGCCTAGTTGTCGTTGTTTCCTTTGAAGAACACATAGTCGTTCTGGGTTTCGGGTTTGCTTGTTTTTTGGGCCCAATTGAACGTTGGGTTGGTTTTGTTTTTGTCGGCGGAGACCGTCAGCAATGATATTGAATGTTGGAGTTTTCGTTCCGAAACCAAATATTCCTGCCATTTTGACTTGTTGACGCTTGGTTGAGATATTTTTGACGGCAACGTTGTTATGGACGATAACTTGAACAACAGGGATGACGGTAAAGTGGATAAGTCCCAAACAGTGATCAGAGTGCTGACGTGGATGTCGGGTTGATCAGCATGCCCAAAATCGGCCAAATAAGGACGATTTTTTTCCTATTTGGCATTACTGCATTTTACAAATGCTGTAATCGAAGAAAAAAATAGTCACACAGAAAGTGAGCCTGTGCACGTTGATGAGGGTGAGGCCTCCCTTGTCCGTGCACATTTCCAGGGCCGCGGCTTTTCCCGGGACGATTTCCGTGGAGCTGAGCACCTTGTGCTTAGCCACTTACTTGCAGCTGACTGCGGTGCGGAAGCCAGCCCCCCCCCCCCCCCCCCCGTGCCAGGTGGAGCCAGTCTCTGCCAGGCAGCTGCTAAAAAAGGGGATATACCCCTTGTCCCAGAGTGCGGTGGCCACGTGCATCACCTGCCTCTGGGTGGCCATCCCCGTCTGCTGGAGCAGTATAGAGAAGCCCCTTTCCCGAGGTAGCATTGCCGTGATGAAGTGCTTCTTGTCAGTGCAAGCCTCCGGCGCCCGGCGTCGTCGGAGGGTGTTTTTGAGGGAGCGGTCCGCCGGGAGGACACTGTTGCGCAGGTTCCAAGAGAGCAGCCAGGGAGCGTCGTCAGGTGCCTCCTCCTAGAGTCAGCTTTCCCTCATGGGTTGTCTCGCTGCCGGGTCTGCAGCGGTCGCCGGATCCCGGGAAGTTGCCGGAGGGTCCCAAAGCGGGGCAATGGCGGGCCCTGCTGGGATGCACCGATGGCGTTTCTGCCCCCCTGACCTGCGTCAGCCGGTGGTAGCCCCTCTGCGAGAGGAGGTGTCTGCTGTTGCCTCTTCCCATCGCAGGGCTGCCTCTTCGCTGGGCACCAGGGTGTAGGGGTCCCGTTTGGCGTAGGGGGCGTGCCAGGGGAACAACACGCCTTCCCCTGTAGGATGTGGGAGGCCGCGTCCATGTCCTCCTTGGGGGCCGCGGCGTGCACCGCGTGCCACGCCAGGTCCTCCACAATCGCCCCAGAACTTGTCCGAACACAAGGGGCATTCGGTGGGCTCTGTGTCCCCTCTCGCCCGGGGGCAAGACACCGATTTGCGGATGGAGCTCTTTGGTGCCGGCTCAAAGGGTAGCCTGCCCAGGACCTGGGATCTGGGACAGTGTGCTGTGCCAGGAGGCGGCTGGGGGCCGACGAGTCGGGCGCCCCGGGTCCTACGTCGCGGACGGCGGCGCGCTTCGCATCCACCTGCAGCCATCCCTGCCAATGTGTACGGCTAATCTGTCAGTCACGCTTGCCCCTCCACCGCAGGTTGTGGAAGGCTTGGAGCCAGTGGTACGGCGTGGTCGCAATCACCAGCTGGAGCTCCAGGCTGATGGGGAGGAACGCCGCCTCAGGCCAAAGCCCCAGCTTGGCTGCCTTGGCGTGGTCCTTGAGGCGGGCCTGGGGCAGGAAGGCGTGGTGGTCGCCCTGTTTCAGCGCCTTGACGATCACACAGGTGCAGTCAGCCATGCGGATCGTGGCCTTTGGCCGCCGCAGACGCTTTGGGTTGCAGATGCGCGTCAACTGGGCTCAACATGCAGACGAACCACCTCGGGCTCTGCTGCCCACGTTGCGCCACTGCGAGGGTGGTTGTTGGGCGGGCGTGCCTCATTGTTCCCGTGTGCAGGTTCCGGACGTCCGTGGTCCGGATGGCGGGGCCGTGCCACGCGACCAGCAGATGTTCCTTCTAGTTAGGGCTCTAAAAGAATGTGGGAGGGCTTGCACACCCCGGCTGCCGCTTCCTGCTGGTGGCACAGATGGTGTGCATCAGAACCCCCAGGGGCTAGGGATCTGCTGTCATGTAGCAGGCCTGCGTCGGCGCCTCCCACCAGTCCGTATGGGGTGAGAAGGCTGTTTGTCTGGCATTGGTGTGCCAGATCGTCCACTTGCCATCGGCCAAGATGTGTGATTGGTATCCCCTGGCCAAACCGTGTAGGATGGCCTGGTAGCCCGCCACCTGCAACACCAGCGCTCCCCCTCCTGGGGCCTGGGGGTTGCCGCCTCCCCGTTCGTGTCACTGATGCGGGTGCGCCCGCGCAGCGTGTTACACCATGGACGGGGCGTGTCGTCCTGCTGCCCCGGGATTATGCTTGCGACCCACGCCGGGCCATTGTGGTGGATGAAGGTGTCCCCAGCATTGGGCAGGAGCGCCGCCGCAACGGCGTACAGCTGCTCAGCTGTAAGGGGTGTTGTCGGCGTGTGGGTTGCCGTGGGCTGGCAGGGCTGTGCGTCCTGGTGGGGGAGAGGTGGCAGCAGGTATCCCGGCCCAATCGCCACGGGTCCCATGGTAAATGCCGCCATCGTGGACGCCAGCACTGCTCCGTCGGCCGGCCTGTACTGCCTGAGTCCCGCGGTGTCTCGGACAAGGTGTCGGCGGCCTGCGGCCCCCGCCGCCACACCGCAGTTGGTGCAGTCCGGCTCGGCCCCAACCGTGGCGCGGTGCCCCTACTGTTGCACCGCTGTGGCGGTATCCAGCTGGGGCCCCTGCAGCTACGCTTTGCGGTCCTTCTCTTGTGGGGGCGCAGGTGTGGATGGCTCCTTTGTAGTTTTTTACTCTGTGGCTCCCAGCTATCCCGGTGGGGCCTCCCGGTATGGATGGCTCTGGGAAGGCCTGCGAGTTCATGCGCACCCGATGTGCGGCATGCGGGTCCGGTCTGCGTTTTTTTTCGGAGGGGCCGCCCGCGGGAGTAACAGGAGTTGGTGTAGGTACCACTGGCCCTGCTCGGAGAACGGGTTGCGGAAAGTCAGCCATTGTTTCAACGAGCCTGCTTCATGGCAGGCTTCAACGGGACGCTGGAGGCTCACGCAGGGGACTTGGTTGGATGTGCCCGCCGGCGGGATGTGGCCCTGCGGGTAGAGTACCCGCGGGAGCTCCAGTGCCAGTTCAAGCACCTGGTCGCTGAGCTGGTCCGTTGGAATCCATGCCCTGTGTAGGGCGCGGCGGATGCTCGGCGTGGGGCCCTGAGTTGCTCTAGCACCGGTCCCGGGGGGCCACAGGTGCCTGGAGCTGTCATCCAGTCCCTGCGATCGTCAGGCATAGTCAGCCACACCTCACGGGTGAGGGCGCGGCTGGGGGGCCAAGGGGGGGACCATTCGCAGGACGCGATGGCATGCCGGCGGCACCTACAGGGGCTGCGGGGCGGTGGTTGTTACCCACCGGCACGCTGTATCAGGCACGATTGCTCCTCACTCCGCGGTTCCCATGCTCCCCGTTTGGAGTATCGCCTGCCCCTGTGCCATGAGGAAGTACGGGCTCTGACGCCCGTTGTCTTTCCATCGACCCAGGCTGCTCCCGCCTGTAGGCTGCGGAGCAGGGTGCCGGGCAACTGGGGTGATTCCCTGGACTGTGGATTTAAGGTCAAAACCATTCTACTCAACTCAATCAAGTCAACAAGTCATCGCAATATGCCACACCAATGATGAATTGGTGTGACAAGGTCCAGGCCAATTGGCCCCAATTAGCAAATGTTATGCATAATTGGAACCATTGAGTGCCCGCAACAGGGAATGCGTCCCCACGGACAATAAGGGTCAAAGGCATGGAAGTATCTTATGCACTATGTAACACCTTATGTCGTTGTATAAATTTGACAACCTCTAGGATACTCCATGATATCCCAATACCTCTGTCTTGTGTAGCAAGCATTTGGAGGCTCTAGCCGCATTTCACTACACAATTCCCTCCACCTATCGTTGACGGACTTCAACAAAGGTAAGCGTGGAGACCATTGTACGCGGAGCTTTTGGGTAAATTTGTGACCAAAGTCACTTATGAACTCTTGTAGGATAGGATACCTCGTACGTGGCATCCTTAAATCCACAATGAGCTCTACTGCACGTATAGGTGTACAAATAAGCGTACCATGGTCGTTCAACGCTTCTTGTGTACAACGTTGAACGATATTACCACCATGTGCCGTATCACACACCTTCTTTGAATGTTGCGGTATCGTGGTGTTTGTATGAAAAAGTTTGCAAGCACGTCAACAACGTCATAATCAAAGATGGAGGTTGCAAGTGTTGCATTTAATAGGAAATCATGGAGTCCATGAGGGTCATAGATGTTGCACGAGGCCATTATCTACACATAAAAATTGAACATGAGTGGCGTGCACCACAGTCAATAGTGCGCACAGCAATTTCGGGCAACACACAATTAACCTACATGAACAGGATTGTATTTTATCACCACACACTGTGAAATCCTCAACTTTGATGCGCTTTAAAGCTGTCTGTGGCTGTACATGACGTCTATCTGCGTCTTTTTGACTGCGCGCACGAGCGCAAAATGAGGCTTTCACCTTAAGACGCTAATCTAGGGTGCAAGGCGCCTTTGACAGTTTGGGTGGCATGGGCCGGAGTGCCCGCGGCAAGTACCAAATTGGGGGGAGCGAGGAGTCCGGCAGCGGTTGCGCCTCCTTCTCCTCTCCTTTCTATTGCGCTGGGTTGGCCGGCACCGTGCCTCCCTGTAGGAAGGGGCGCGCCATTTGGTCAGGGTGCCGCTGAGGCGTTGCCGTGAGGCTGAGGCCTTTCACCATGGGGGACACCAGGAGGTCGCCCCTAGGCCGGCGCCAGGGGAATTCCTGGTCGTTTGGCCAGGCGTGGAGGTCCTTGGCGATGTCCACTGCGCTGGCTGCGGGGTTGCCTTCAGGTGCCAGGTGCCACATTATAGCCAGTATTGCCCACGTGGAGAAGGGCCAGGCCGACGGCGGGCCATACAACTGTGTGGTCCACTGTGGGTGGGCTGGTCGCACCCCACATGCGTTGAGCACGCTGCGGAACATGTCCGCGGCCAGCAGCAGCACCATCCCATTGGGCTCCACTATGAGCGGCGCTGGGGGTGCAGGGCCCCTTTCGTTTCCCCTGTGTGGGCGACTCGATCGACGGCCTTGTGGATGTTCGGGCTGCCGCGTGCGGTCTCATCCTTGATCCAGCCTTGTGCCACTCCATAGCGGCGTGCGGCGCACGCGGCAGCGTGCCCCGCTGTGGGTAGCGCCCCCTTGTCGGCAGTGGGCTTGGGGTGTTGCCAGGGACACCAGGCCTTTCCGGGGCAGTGCCCCGCCTCCAGGTGGGGCAGAGGGCCTGCACGCTACCGGCCGGCGGGCCAGGTCCCGTCCAGGCGCTGTCCGTGGGGGCAGGATCTGCTCCACATCGGAGTCCGAGCTCTCCGAAGTAGGGCCTCCGCCGCGGTTCCGGAGCCCCAGCGCTCTGATGACCTCATGCGCCTCGTTGAGCGCTGGGGATCGGGGGTGCGCGGTGCGTGGGGCTGTGGGTTCCATCATTGCTGGGTTGTTCGTGTCTGAAAGCAGACATGAGGTACAAGCCTGCCGTGGTCGTTCGGTGCGCGTCCCCCGTGGCCGTGTGGGCGGTGCTTTCTGGTCTGTGTCTGGGGGGATGCAGGGGAACAGGTAGCCGTCCTTCCGCGCCGCCCCCTGTCGGGCGTATGTCTCCCCTGCGGGTTTGCATGCCAGGATGAACTGCGGGGCCATCATGTCTGGAAACGATCCCTCAGCGCAAGCTCCTGCGAGCCGACGTTGCGTTGTGGGGGTGGCAGGAGGGCATAGCATGGGGGGATTCTTGTGTCTTCTTAAGAGGGTGTCTGGGGTTAGGCGCTGCCCCCCCCCCCCCCCCCCAGCTGCCCTTCCTTGGGGCGGGCAGTTGGGGTCAGCTGTCAGCAGCCTGTGGTTAGACGTGTGCGGGCGTGGGGACCCAGCGCTGGCCTCTCGGCTTGCATGCCCCTCTTGGGGGTAGCGTGCCTTGAGGGTGGCAGGGCGCGGGAGGGATGCGGGGATGGGGGCCTGGCACCGATTCCACATCGCTTGCAAGCTGGGGTCGCGCGCTGTGAGGGATGCAGTGGGCGTCCCCGGGGGGGATGCCTCGTGTCGTTGCGAGTGGCGTCCGGGTTAGGCGCTCATCTTCCCCCTTCCACCCCTCCTTGGGGCAGGCGGTCAGGGTCCAAGCAGCACCTGCACGCGAACACACACACCTCAGACCCGAGCCAGGATTGGCGGGGTGAAGCCAAAACCCGTACCCAAAAACACACGTACATCAAACACCAGCCCAGATCGGCCAAGTTAGGGCAAAAACCAAACCCAAACACACGCGTCACACAACAGTAGGAAACCCAGTGTGCATAGCCTGGCCACTGAGGCAGCCCGCGCCATACAGGTAACTCGGCAAAACGTGACCCGGAGCCCGGGGGTAAGGCTGCCTCCTAAGGACAGCGCTTCTTTGGGACGCGAGGCGGAATGTGCAACACCCAAGCACCTCGGACCCCAAGTGCCAAGATGATGCCGCCAGTATGCCCTGGAAACGGGATACGCCAGGAAGTCTGGTGAACCCCTAGGGTTGCCCAAAGGAGGGGACGTTCACAAGCATGGGGGCGCAACCTCCCGGCGTGACACGTCTGTCACGCTGGCGGGGAAGGGCCCTCCCGCAGATGCCCGGGGACGCTTTGTTGGGGGCCACCAGTCAGATCTAGCAGGATGTAAGCCGCCTCTCCTCTTCATGCGCGGAGCCTCTTCCTGTACCGTCACAGGGGAGACGCCAGGGGGACCATGCTGCGCCTGTCCACGACCAAACGCACCTACCTACCTACCTACCTAGCTCAGGGTCCGCTGTCCACAGGCCTTGGTTGCAGGTGTGCTAGCGTGGGGACCCGGCACTGGCCCCATGGCTAGCAGGCCCTGCTGGATGTTGCTTGCCGCAGCTGTGGCAGGAGGTTGCCCTGGTGGCTCCTCTCGCCATGGTGAGGGGCGTCTGGGGTTAGGCGGTCACCCTCCCCCGGTTGCCTGTCCTTGGGGCAGGCAGTTAGGTTCCGCTGCCCACATGCCGTGGGTGCGGGTGTGCAGGCGTGGGGACCCGGCACTGGCCCCTTGGCTTGCATGCCCTGGTGGACATTGGGTGCCGTGGAGGTGGTTTCGAGTTGCCGAAGGGGGGGGGGCTCTCAATGTTGTGAGGGGCGTCTGGGGCTAGGCGCTCATCCTCCCCCAGCTGCCCACCCTTGGGGCAGGCAGTAGGGGTCAGCTGCCCAGGTGCTGTGGGTGCGGGCGTACGGGCGTGGGTACCCGGCACTACTAGCCCCGTGGCCTGTATGCCCTGCTTGTTATTGCATACCGTTGGGATGGCGGAAGGTTGCCCCGGAGGGGAGGTCCTGTGGCCGTGGTAGGGCGCGTGTCGGGCTAGGTGCCCACTCTCTCCCAGCTGCCCGTCCCTTGGGAGGCAGTCGGGGTCTTCTGATCTCGTTCTTCGGGCGCGGGTGGCACGGGTATGGGAGCCCGGCACCGACCCTACAGCGCACGCTCTCGCGAGCTGACATGGCGCGCTTTGGGGTGGCAGGAGGGGTTCTCCAGGAGGGTTGCCTCGTCCCGTCGTGAGAAGCGTCCCACGTTAGGCGCTCACCCTCCTCCCGCTGCCCGTCCTTGGGGCAGGCAGTCAGGTTCCGCTTCCCAGATGCTGTGGGTACTGGTGTGCAGGCGCGGGGACCCGGTGCTGGCCCGTTGGCTTGTATGCCCTGCTGGATGTTCTGTGCCGTGAGGGTGGCAGGAGGTTCCCCGGGGGGGCTCCTCTCGTCGTTGTCAGGGGCGTCTTGGTTTGAGCGTTCAGCCTCCAGGGGCTGCCTGTCCTTGGGGCAGGCAGCCGGCTGCCCTTGTTCTCCTGGCGCGGGAGGTGCGGGTATGGGAGCCCGGCAACGACCTCGCAGCGCACGCTCTTGCGAGCTAGCGTTGCACACTGTGTGGGTGGTGGGAGGGCATCCCCGGGGGGGCACCTCGTGCCCCGTGTCTCGGGTTAGGCGCTCATCCTCCTGCGGCTCTCCGTCGTAGGGGCCGGCAGTCAGGGTCCCATGCCCTCATTCGTCGGGCGGGGGAGGCGCGGGTGTGGGAGCCCGGCACAGACCCCAGGGCGCAGGCTCTTGCGACCGGGCGTTGCCCGCTGGGGAAGCTGCAGGACACCATCCCCGGGGGGGGCCTGCCTCGTGCCTCCGTAAGGGGCGTCTGGGGATAGGGGTTAGGCCCTCACCCTCCCCCGGCTGCCCGTCCTTTGGGTTGGCAGTCGGGGTCCCTTGCCCACATGCTGGGTGCACGGGTGTGCAGGCGTGGCAACCCGGCACTAGCCCCTTACCTTGTATGCCCTGCTAGACATTGGGTTCCGTGCAAATTTCGGGAGGTAATGCAGTTTGGGCCCTTGTGCCTAGCGCTGACTTTGTTCAGAGAAAAGCGCAGATCAGCGCGCCCTAGGCGCTCCGCTGACAGCGTCGCTGACAACAGAGGACAGAGATAACCAGCATGCTTTAAATGCGTGCTGGACACCTTGTGTTAAGAATTTTGATTTTTTTGATGATATATTTTAATGTATCAAAATCGGCGATGACAGTTGTATACCCTATGGGGTACTGGACTGATCTCTTTTACGGCGAGCAATTTGCAAAGCACAACACCAACTCCGTTGATCACTCTTTGTAATTGTCGAAATCCTTCATGATCAGTCCATACAGAGAACCCTGAATTGCAAACAGAAATTTTAATATAAAACAGAACTTTTCAGAAGCGTAAAATCCTTCATTTCTGCACGCTCGCGACGCATCCTAAGCTACAGGATCGCGATCTGGCTGCGAGCAGCCCCCTGCTGGGCATAACCCGTCACACCCCCCGCCAAGCCCTTGCCGCAGCCACTAGGCCAACTGCGAGGGCTGACACACATCCAGGGGTATGCACAGCCATTACTGTACAAAACCATTGCTGAAATGGACTGAGATATTGTACACTGTCCTAACCCCAAGACCTGAAATCCTGAGCTAAGGTCCCTCTACTTTCCTTCGGGTACCCTACACATCATCCTGAGTGGGGGGGTCACTGCCACCTAAAAACCCAGCTGACTATGGGAAAAAATACCTGAGAAAGCACTGAAAGGTTCGAAACAGAAAATCACCCAAGCAAAAATTCTCACCTGAACTTCTGGCCTAAAACTCAGGGGGGCAGTTGCAATCCTGAAATTCAAAACAGTTCCACTTGATTCTACTTATTGCCCATGCCATCTGTCTGGTCCAAAAAACGTTCCTGCACCAAAAACAACGCTGCTCAGAAGTTTAAAAAAAAATCAGCAAACACACAAGCAGCACAAACAGGGCAAGCAGCACACAAAAAAATCTGTGAGTCTGTTTTGAACCGACCCACTGAGCTGACAACCCTTAAACTAATGTACAGATTGCTGCTGTATTTGCTTCATTGACTTAAATTACTTCTGAGCTTCACGATGGTTCGTCAGTACTCCGCCTCTGCAATCCTGAAAGATAGCAGAGCACAAAAGCAGGAGTCCTGACATGTGGGGGGGGGGGGGGGGCTGGTGCAGAACCGACGAAAAACAGACCTGGCTCACTGGGCGTAGAAAAACAGTTTGGTTCCTGAATTCTGAATCAAACTCATGTGAGTGTACCTGAAAACAGAGCAGGAAGGGAAAAAAATGGATAAGGGTTGAGAAAATCAGCGGGTCAGGGCAAACGAACTTGCCTGGATACAATGCAGCAAACACATGCGCAAGTGTGCACACGTGCATACATTAGCAAAAAAAAAAATTCACGAGCGTCCCCAGAAAAAAACGCAAGTAAACAGTACACGGGCCTGCAGCGCATATGTTGCTGAGGCCCCGCCCCCCTCCCACTGTGGGATGCTACCTGCAGGCAAAAAAACAGCACCCTGAAATTCCCTTGCAAAAAAAAAACAAAGCAGAATTTTCCCATACACTCTGGCCTAGAGTGCATGTACCCACTGAGGCACTAACTCCTCTGTGGGGGGGGCTGGAGTCACTGCAGCAGCAGTGGCTCTGCAATGTAACTCTGCGAAGGCAGAGCATATGTGTCCCAAACTGGGACAGTGGGTGGGGAGGGTACAAAAAAAATATGATAAGTTTACCCATAGAATAGATATGGGAGTAGAGCACAGGCAGATGCACAGGCATGCTCTAGCTCTCAAACAGGAGCAAAGAGGTAAAAAGAGCCACACTGTGACTCTGAAAAATTCCAGAAGTCTTTTGAAAAAAATTCCTCTTGTCAGCAAAACAAGCCAAAATTGGGTTGACATCTCACGAGCAAAATGCTCAAAATCAGGCCAGCGTACAACTGGGCCTGAAGCCTCAGATTCAAAAAACTGAAGCAAGGCTGCACATCAGTGTGAGCCACTGAGCACAAAAACAGTGCTTCTTGAGCGCCGAAGGCGCTTGGTGTCAAACCCAATTTTCCCATCTAGCTCATTTGAGCTAGGATCTAGCAGAAAAATTGACGAAGACTGAAAAAAACTCAAAGACAAGCCGAACGCACAAAGCGCCTTACTCCCCAAGCACAAGGCCCAGGGTAGGCGCGCGGTGCTCAGTGCTGTTCAGCGCTTCGATGATCCCACAACTGATTGAGGTATCGGATCTGACACTGACTGAAGTGAGAATGAGCTGAGTCTGAATCCAGGCTATACAGTGGGAGACTGCCACTAAGGTGGCTCTCCACTGTGCAAGCGCGCACGAACACACGCAACACACACTGAAAACCTTTAGTCTACTCGACCGTCCTGCCCCTTGACATGCTCAGCTCTTTTGTTGCGCTACCTCTGGTGCAGCGCTCATCTCCTTCACTCGTGGCCGCAGGCGTGCGCTCTCTTCAGCGTAACTGGTCAGAGCGCTCTTATTCAACGTGACTGGTCTTCTCACTCGAACTTGTCAGCCGAACTCTCACTCTGCTCGACGCCAGCACTCCAACGCGCGCTTCAGCGAACACAGCTCCAGGGACAGCTTTGCGAAACCCATTCCTTCAGTAAGAGCACAGCATCATTACAAAAGGGGCGTGGCCAGGAGCACAGCTTCAACAAGCCTCTTGAGTTTTGCGCCGCTGACCGCTGCTCCAACGCGGAGGCCGCCAAGGGGACAGGCAGAGCGCAACAGGGCACAGACTGGCCGCCACCAGTGACTCCCCCACGGCAACCTTGTCTTCCAAAGGTGAATCAACCCACGTTTCTCTGTTGCGCAATTTCTCACCAGCTAAATGTGCCCGCAGCGTTTCAAAACTTTCATAGCATTCGGTACCCCGTATATTTCGTAAATGATTTTCATTCAATCGCCGTAACGTCTCACATTCTTGACGCTGGAGTTCTTGTTGTACCAGAGGCTTCACACCTGGACTCTTTGAACTCAGTTTTTGCAGACGGCGGACATTTAGCACTGTCAAATCAGGAACCATGAAACCACTGTGTCCCGGCAGATCCGCCATCTCGAAGTTCGACAATTTTGTATACCCTATGGGGTACTGGACTGATCTCTTTCACGGCGAGCAATTTGCAAAGCACAACACCAACTCCGTTGATCACTCTTTGTAATTGTCGAAATCCTTCATGATCAGTCCATACAGACAACCCTGAATTACAAAAAGAAATTTTAATATAAAACAGAACTTTTCAGAAGCGTAAAATCCTTTATTTCTGCACGCGCGCAACGCATCCTAACCTACAGGATCGCGATCTGGCTGCGGGCAGCCCCCTGCTGGGCATAACCCATCACAACAGTGCAGTATGCCTTTCATGTGGCGCACTTTGCATATTTGCATGTTTACATGTGCGCATCTCAGGCATGTACCCGGAGGAACGCAAGGCTCCTACAATTATTTGTGCAAGCAAAGCGCTGTCATCGGCACCCCTCGTGGCTGGTCTTTCCAGTTACATAGTGGGCGCCAAGGCTGTGAAGAGCACAGTTTAGCATGCTGCAGATGAAGGGTCCCCTCGTTGTTTGACACTGGCATCGTGCAGAGCAGCCCCCTCGTTGAGGGCTAAAGGTGAGGTATACGCCCGGGGCGCCCAGCATCATGGAGCTGCGCACCAAGACTTAGGCGGCTCAACTTGCATGGTATAGAACGACAGAAAGTGCCCAAAACAGCAAGAGTGCTCGAAGGTCTCAGCCTATGAAAGTACTGAAGAAGCTTTCGAAAAGGTTGGGCCTCTGTTGGCTTGTGCTGCTGTTGTTCTATGGACTGCATGGTTACCTGCGACAGAGGTTTGTGTTTACGTGCAGATAGGTTTTGTGCCTACGTGCCACAAGCAAGCACGATTTATGATAAAAATTTTACTATTAAAGCAGCAGTGGTGCAAAAGAGCAACCAGTGGTGCAGTGCAAGGCAAAAGATGATCGGAGCAAAAGGCCATGTTGGATGATTCAAGTAGATCTACTGTGGATTTTCACAAAGCCTCAAGCAATTTCTTAAGTGAAAGCAACCTGTGTCACAAAAATGTCCAAAGTGGAAAGCAAGAATCAAAAGAAGAAAGATAAAATGGGTTGCGGCTTTCATTGTTGTGTTTTGACAATAGCTAAACCAAGTAAAATCAATCCTTGCCACGTTTTCAAAAGACACTTCCCAATTGGCAGTCCTCAATGTAACACGGCAGCTGTACTCGGGCACAATAACCTTGAGTGAATCCCAAATCCGCTCAAGGTTATTGTGCCCGAGTACAGCTGCCGTGTTACATTGAGGACTGCCAATTGGGAAGTGTCTTTTGAAAACGTGGCAAGGATTGATTTTACTTGGTTTAGCTATTGTCAAAACACATCGGATTTCGGATTCACTCAAGGTTATTGTGCCCGAGTAGAGCTGCCGTGTTACATTGAGGACTGCCAATTGGGAAGTGTCTTTTGAAAATGTGGCAAGGATTGATTTTACTTGGTTTAGCTATTGTCAAAACACATACGTGAGCCGCCGCCCTACCTTCGCTATCTTTTGGGGTTGGGGGGCAAGTATGTGCCGTTTCCAAAGCCAAGAGGATTTGTAAAGAAACAAATCACCAAGGTAAATGATCGTTTTGCCGAGCTCCGTAGAGTGATCGTGTGGGATGCGTTTCACAAGTTTTGTGAGACGGATTGTGAATCTAAGAGACCGCCATTTCCTTTGTTTCCCTATAAAAGGTTCTTCGTGTCACGTGGTACGAATCCAAATGGACATTGAAAAGAAATTGGGATCAAAACTATTCAAGATTGATCATTCCATAAAAGTTGTTGCGGACCAAGCCAAAGGTGCGCTTGATGCGTTCACAAGGAACACACACTTGCTTCGTGGTGCGTCCTTTTGTTTTGAATTATTGGAGTCATATCTCCGTGACCATGTAATCATCGAAGGGGACAAGGATGGTTCCCTAAATATCCTATCTCGCTCTTGCTATCTTCGGGAAGCAGAGGCAAACATGCATGATAAATTTCTTGGTTCAACCATTTATAGGAGAGTTGGTAATGTTTCGGATCAAGAGACATGGTTGGCTAATGGGAAACAATGGGCAAACATCGTTGATGGTATCATCCGTCCCATGCTACCTTTGTCGCTTAATGATTTCATTTGTGTGTTTTTAGACACGCGAGTGGTGTCACATTTGCCACAATTTCGGTTACTCCTAAAATCGCATAAATCACTTCCTGTTGACTCCAATGGCAGATGGGCATCGGGTCCTATCGTAGGCTTAACAAGTTGGTCGACCACGGCTTCGTCTATCCTAATGGCAACCGCAGGCCAAATTCTATTGAAGCTGGATAGAGTGGTTGATGAGCTCAACAAACCGGTGCGTGATACACACGATTTGTTGGCACGTGTCCGTGCACAAGTGAACTCACGCAAGGGAAATGGTGATTTGGTGTTAACTAATTTTGATTTCAACGCATTATACACCCGCATATCATGGTCCCATCTAACACACACATTTGTTTGGTGGCGAGATTGGTTTCATGATTTGGATGGGAAGGTGCTTTCACATTTGTCTACATATGAGAGAGACTTCATGCAATTCATATTTGCACCCATCTCAACCGAGGCGAAGGACTTGTTAATCAGTGAGTTGCCGTTTTTGGATGTGTCCCAAGCGCCGGCCTCGTTGGGGCTTTGGCTACTGAATTTCATCTACCACCACTCCGTATTTTTGAACCCGGAATTGCACTTTTTGTGCAATGCTATGGATTTAGTGTGGGCACGAACAGCGCGCCCCCATGGGCGCAGTTGACGCTCCGCTCCTTTGAAAAAATGAGACCACTTCCACCGGGTATCCCTTTGCTAAGATTTTTAGATGATGGGCTCGTGTTGCATAGAGCGTCCGAGACCGAGATGATTAAAACGTGCCTACAGCGTATGTATCCTAAGGACTTGTCATTTGCATTTGAGGCGTTGGGTAGTGCGAGAGGGGTCACATTTTTGGATGTAAGATTCATCAGCGTTGATCCGTTGAGAACTTCGGTGTTTTGAAAGAGCACACACGCGTGTGCATATATGCCATGGACCACGAATGTCCCAAGACATATTCGCGAGTCCTGGAAACACGCCGAGTTTGTACGATACCTACGGATTTGTTCGGATGAGAAGTACTACATTATTTGCTCAAACAGGTTGGTGGATGCCCTTGTATGGTTGCAATACTCACAGCGTGTAATTAGGGATAAACTCATTCCCTGGAGTGAACGGCATAAGTTTTTGGGGGTGGGGGCACGGAAGAGTAAGAACACATGACTCATTGAGCCTAACCACAATGGAGCTTCATTGTCGCAGGCAGAAAACGGTGTGGTGGATACTCATGGTGTCAGGGGAGGGGGGAGGGAGTCTTTTTAAAAGACAACACATGTTTTACATGCAGAACACCATGGGGGCGTGCCGATGTCATGGGCGCGCGCTTGTTATGTGTTAAAAAGGTGCCTGCAGTTTATGAATCATATGAATTTGTTCGCTATCCTCAAGCCACTTAAAAACCTGAAGGCTTTGTTCCGCAAGAGCGCGCGCACCACTCTTCAAGGGTCGCGAGATCATGCTTGAGGAATGAGGAGTAGGGAATGTGAAGTTGTGGAATTTGTTATATGATTTGTAGAATCGTTGCTCATTCGAATGAATGGATGGTTGTGAATAAATTTGGACACATTCTGTGCATATTCATTGATTGACAGCTGATGAGGCTGTAATTTACAGCGAAACGCGTCCGGATTCGGGATTCACTCAAGGTTATTGTGCCCGAGTACAGCTGCCGTGTTACATTGAGGACTGCCAATTGGGAAGTGTCTTTTGAAAACGTGGCAAGGATTGATTTTACTTGGTTTAGCTATTGTCAAAACACATTGGCTTCAAGGTGTGTTCCTAGATTTATGTTTGCCATATTTATATATCCCCAAATTGATGATGTTTCACATGCTAAGAAATAAGCTAAACAAAAGAAATATCACATAAAACAAAAATTGGAAAATGGGTTCATAAAACTCTACAATTTTTGGGAGGGGTGCACACGAGCAAAACTTTATCTAGAACAATTCATTCATTGTTTGTTTGTGAAAAAACGTTTCAATACAAAATATTCCTATCCTCTTCCCAACTAAACAACAACAAAGGCAAATAAGAGCAAGGGCAACACAACAAAAACACAAAGGAGGCGTACACTCACTCGATCTTGACAAGGTTCATGGTCCCCGCCTGCCACCCCAGCCAGGACAGGGGGCGTTATACTCCCCTCACTGGGTGGTTATACCATGTCTAAACGACAAGGGAAGGAAATTATTGTAATAATGAATTAACACCGGGAAATGCAATGAAACCAACGCAAAGAAAGAGGATCCTATTTGCGATGCTTATATTTTTACCTACCATGCGGACGGTATGTTGCTACGTGTGCCCACTGGAACTAATCAACGATGAATACACCTTGCATGCATGAATGCAATGAATGCAAGCAGGAGTTAGCAATATTGCGGCAATTCAAAAATATGACAAAACAGCCGGAAACTAAACTATCATCTCTTGACCTCCAATAATCAAACATTATCTCCATAGGTCAATTCAGACTCTGGTCGCGGCCCGAATGCGGCGAGACCATCAATGAAGTAAAGATCTGTCTGTACAAATCAGTACCGTCCCACAGTCCACCTGTATCTGTAACTGTACGTGCATCTGTATGTACATTGCAATGTTGTTGCCGTGACCGCAGCGCCCTGAAGGTAAAAGGAGGTAAAGGAGGTTTTTCTTACTCCCGCCCAGACCTCACACTGGAAGTGGGGGTGTCTACGGGGGCGCTGGTCTGCAAAATCCAACAGATTATCCTGACAAGGCATAACAGACTGTACAGACAGCTGACTGGGGACTGACAGGCGAACACCTGACTGCACTGGACAACTGAAATCCGACTAACTAACTGTCATCTGACATCTTTGGAGAAACTGGGATAAGGCAATGAGTATCCAAAAAAAAAATTGACACTCACAGAATGGCTGCAGACTCCAAGACCTCAGAGTATGGCTGCAGGCGGACAGTGCTCAGATCATGGAAAGAGCTGGCTATCCTGTCAACACGTTGCTCGCTTTCTGCTTGCCCATGTCTGGTCTGGCTCACCCAACTCCAACTGCAGGCATTCAGCTGGCTTGGCAAGGCACAAAAAATTGAAACCACGTTTACCAAACATGCAGTCCGAAAATCAGTCACCCAGGTCCAGGTACTCACGGAGGACGTGGCAACTGGGAGGGTCGTTGAGGTCTCAGGGCAATATGTCTTGACACTTTGAGGAAGGTAGGCATCAGGGAAGCCTAGGGAAACTCACCAAAAAACCACCAAAAGTGACATAGGGCACACCTCGAAAGTACCCAGCAAAATATCAGTACACTACCAGCTGCCTGGCCACTAAAAGCAAAGGGCAATAAGCTGTCAAGTCCTCAGACCTTTACCCACATAGGGTTATGCACCACATGCATACAAGAAGCGTCTGTCAAATATGTACCCCAGGGGGGGTGTACACACCTGCTGAAACACGCCGAAAGCAGGGCTCATACAGGCAAAGACCTCTGAGACACAGAGCTGTCCTAAAGTCCAGCGATCTACATCAGATCCCTGTTGCAGGGTCTCCAGTGAAGAAAGAAACGGTTGCCTTCAATGTGATACACCTCAGGTGATTAGGCATCTGAAACAGAAGACTGAGGAAGGTGATCGCATTGACAAACCCTGCCACCGCTGTCAAACTGGTCCCAATGAAAATGATGGTCTCATACTCTACACCCTTGGGATGGTTGCCAGCCCTATCGCTCCACGTTGGCCTCCCCGCGGCACCAGCAGCAGCCCTGCTTCACGTGTACCTCAAAAGTGACTGTTGGGTCACGATACTCTCTTTATGCTGTCCCTGCACTGCTCTCAGCAACCCGGCGTCACCAGCCACCAGCACGGCAGCTGCTGCTATGAAGAGCAGCGCAGGCGCTCTGGCTTTCACCTGGTCTTTGGACCGAGGAACAGTTCCTTGCGCAGCATCAGCGGCTTCCTCAACAGGCATTCTGCAGAGGGGCGGGTACCCCGTCTGGTGCAACAGAGGTGGTTCGCAGAGCGCACTGTGGCACAGCCAACGGGGAATACAGACCTTGGGAACGATTGAAAATGCAGAAAATGATGAAACAAGAGAAACCCCGGTATAGCACAAGCGTAGCGCGGACAAGAAGCGTCCTGAGCCTGGAGGTATGGGACTGCTTGATGACTATCATCTGTGGCAGCAGTACCTTGAAAAGAAAATTGGACACTCAAAAGGTCACACAAATTTAAAGCTGCAGGACAGATAACGGTTACCTCAGACAGGACAGCTGAAGACAGAGGTACCTTGTAGGCAAATTCTGGGAACATAAAATTTCCCGAAAACAGTCTCAACTGGAAAATACATCCATATGAAAACAGACACTATTGACGACCCACTGGTGACTGTCTGGCACTATAGAAAGTGCGGGGGTCGGCTCTTACAGACCCTCAGTTTACAAACCAAGTAGGACCGTACCTCTTCAGTACACTGCAGATTAACTTACAAGTTAGTACTGCTGATCATCCGCAAAAGGTTGGCTAGGGGCAGGTGGGTTCTACTGAGTTGCCTGGAGACCGTTGGCGGAATACATGACCGGCAGAGTTATACCCGCCGTGGTGCAGTGGTCATGATTCCATGCACATGTTCGGTAAAGGGGTTATTTTCTCCCTATAGGTCTCCCAGGTCAGTACGTCTCCTCCTGGCATTGCCCTAGCCCATCCCTATCATTCTCCTAGAAAGAAAGACTGACCGCCGCATCACAGAGCCAGGCAGTCCATTAAATCAGCTACAAGGCCACTGAGTGAGGCAAACGTACCTCTATGTTTAGACATACACACTACCTCAGATTCACTACAGGCTGCTAGTCAATCCGGCTGCTACTCAGTCATGCTCTCACACCGCTCTAACCAGACTGCCTGCAGTAGGCTGTCTTGCAGGCCTAAGGGTTTATCTGTCTGGCTGATTAAGGCTAAGCTATAGCAATACAGTAAAGTCATCTATGTCCACTAGAGTCCAGAGGTTACTCACCTAAAGGTGGTTTCTGTGACACTCAGGGTTACTCGTACAATACTCCTGAAATAATACACAGTACAGCACCATAGGCTACAGCATCGATGTTGCCATACACACGGGTTCCTGTACTGGCTCTGTAACAGCGTTACAGCCAACATATTCAAGTACATAGTAGGCTGTCTTCACTCACCTGGTGGTTGAAAACACATGTAACTTATGTGGTGATTACTATGGCCCATAGGCTAACACAGTAAGGATACACATCGTCCCAGGGTCACAGAGACTCATCACAGGGGTATCACGTACTTCAGCTAAACACAGTAGTCAGTCGCAATTGCAGAAAGGTGGCGACAGTGATCCTCTCTGGAACGTGTCTCACGTACACTATGCCTGGGCCTTCAAACTGACCTTCAGGGCGTGACAAAACATGCCTCGTGGGCAAACTAGGGAAGGTCATATCACAGCAATCACAGGGCACAATCATACACAGCTCCTTCAGTGGTAACAGCAGACTCGCTCATACACGTCAGAAGTGCTATACCACCCATCTGCCCATTGTACCGACAGTACCACTACAGGGTCTAGACCAGAATGATTCAGAACAACACTGCAAACTGCCACCAAAGTAGCAACAGGGTAACTTTCGTGCACACTACAGGGTGAGTGCGCATACATGCACAGGCCAAAAGCGTAGTTACCTACATTCTATCGTGTAGGCAACTCTGCAACTCTTGTAACCTTCAGATAAACAAGTGTTTCCCAACACAAAACCAATCTACCCCATATAGCCGAGCTGACGCCAGGGCTTCCCAGTCCTGACAGAGGGCCAACCTGCCCATGGTTGGGGAAAAAAAAAAAAGATGGTGGGTGACACTGAGGAGAGAAAAACAGTTGTCGCTACTTCGACTTAAGCTTTCCGCCACGCGGCACAAAGACATGCCTCAGGCTACATCAAACTTGCCATGAGCATCCAAAATCCGCAATGCCCATTTAGCTCGACCTCAGGGGGACAATAAAGAAAGACCCATCGACCCAAGGAGCCAAGAAAACAAAGAGGCATCCTCCAAACAACAACGCGTTAGAAATGAATTGTCTCTTCCCAAATGCCATAGCTGCGATGGTCCGACGGAAGACAATACACTGAAAAAGGTCACAGTGGAGTGCTGCAGCACCTGACTACAGACTGGCGACTGAAGGACCTCAGACCGTCCTAAGGTGCTACTGAGTTACATTACTGCCCCGGCAACTGACACTCCAGGTGAACAATCAGCACATCACAGGGGAACTAACTGTGTAGCTGCTGTTACATTCCTGGATAGCTTCAGTAGACACAGCTATGACCGTAGTCCTCGGAGTAACTAGGGGTATTACCATCAAACCTAAGTTTATCTCTCGCATAGGAACTAGTAAACGCAGTCACCTGTAGGGTATCACTGACCTTTGGACTTCTATCACAGTCAACTGTCAAACTACTTGTATCATACTAGGCAGTCACCAGGTATCCTCGTAGCAGACGAAGGATACCAATATCGTACAGACAGTAAACTATAACTCTGGCTTCTTCCGGACTCAGGTACGGGGAAGGGTCATCACTCCTCCAGTCCTTGCCACAGAGTGCCTTACCCTGAGGGGATGACCATCCTCAGCGTCATGTAATACATAACTGGCCGCTCCCTCGCATTACACGCAGCCGAGAACCACACTGAAGTTTGCGGCAACCACTCGGAAGTAAGAGGGTACAAAACACCATACATGCAACCAAAACTGAGACTGAAACTTCAGACTGAATACCATTGCACGCAAGGCTACAGTGCACAGTTCAGGCTCACGAGTTGGCCACCAGATTTGGATACAGCAGTCCCTCAGACTGGCTCTTGGTCACTGCAACCACCGATACAACTGCCTGTCGACGGCCGGCGCCAGCTAACGGGGCCATAAACCAAACGCGCTAAATGCCCAATGAGATGCAGATGGCCGGTTGATATGGGTCAACTTTGGTTTGTTGTGGCGTACCGCCTGGTGTTGCAACCGGAAGGACTGATCAGGTCAACGACAAACAACCAAATACATCCAAGACACAGACAGGCAGACCAACTGGCTGAGTGTCTGACTGCAGAAAGACAGAAAAATGGGAAACCTCATCCATCAGGGTTCGCTCGCTGACTTGCAAATAAACTACCAAAACAACACTAAACAATCACAGCAAAATCTCTTCCCCACAGGAGAAGCCAATGTCTTTGGGGGGTTTTGCACGGGGTGAAACAGGCACAGGCAGAGGGCATTATGAGATCATTGTGGAATCTGAATGTACATGGAGTGATGTAATGAACGTGCACAAATAATATTGAATATGCAACAATTACTACATTTATGTATCCGCGATGCGAACGCGCTTGCTTGTCCGGTTACAGCCCCCAACTAGGACACAACCCAGGGGGGCACACCATGGGGACGTGGCCGAAAAACCACAACAAGACAAGCGAGTGCCAAAAAAAAAAGAAATGTGGGTTAAGAGCAACCTCAAGGGGGAAGAGAATGGGGTTACGCCACTACGGCATATTCCGGCCCAACCTACAAGGGAGATAGGGGGACTCCTGCAACCTAGGCCGTGTAGACTTAACTACTTCCCCAAGGCGAGAGGTACCAAGGGGTGAAGGCCGCCTAGGAGCTTCACATGGCTTCTCTCCCCACCAAAACAAAAGAACATGGGAAGAGAAGCCTAGAGCTAGTAGTGGCTCTACTACCCACGCATAGGCACAATACTCAGCAACCCCCCCACTAAGCTGAAACTCAGGGGGTTGGCTGAAAATGGGAACTGGTTTCTGAAAAAAAATGGGAGATTCAGAAATGCATGATCAGATGATGCTACTCATGGACTGTGGAGAGGGGCTTTTTCTGATGTCCCCACCAGCCCAGCTCAGATCTCACCAAAATCTCTGATTAGGGTGTCTGTTCGTAGTTTTGGAGCCAAAAAACAAGGCTGAGCTCCAAACTCAACAAAACCGTGGATTTCGCTTTTAGCACCCCAAAGTGGGTTTTCTTTGGCAGGATTGACCGGCTCTGTGGGCCAAATACAGAGAGATGGCCCTGCCAAAAGGCAGAAAAAACTGCTACCAGGCACCTGTAACCCTGGGCCGGGGGCACTAAACTGAAGTCCCTGGACCTAAAATTTTTCGATTCCACCGGGGGTGGGGCTCTGAGTGGCAGCAGGGCTCTGCCAGCCCCAGATGGCCCTGATGAAGGCCAAAACTGTACAAACAGGTAGAAAAGACATGAGACGGTCAGTGTAAAAAGAGATGGCAGTGGCAACGCCAAGTGGCAAACCTGTATCTGAGAAATGACCACTGCCAGGGGAACGACAGACAAGTGCGGACAGTGCCAGAAAGACTGTGCTGACTGGACAGACAGTGCAGTGGATCAAAAGCGTGCAGTGCTGTGCTGACAGTGTGACTGCCTGACAGCAAAACAAACAAACAAGGGCAGGGCAAACAGATTTTCCCACAGCCCCAAACGATGCCTCTCTCTCTTTCTCTCTCTCGTTTTTTCTCTCACCATTGTAACCGAGCAAGGCCAGTGCCCAGGCTCGGTGCACTGCAGAAGGGAAAGTGGCTTCAGCACACTGTTCCCGAAAATCAATACCATCAGAGGATTAAAGTTAGGTACCAGAGTTTAGGAACTAAGTTAGTTTCTACCCACAAGTCTAGCAGGGTTCCCATAACCCACAAGCCTGGGAGGGCTCCTACTAAATATCTGGCTTGGCTAGGGTGCTGACTACCCACAAGCTGGGAGGGTTCCTGTGACACCCACAAGCTGGGAGGGTTCCTTCGCAGCACACTAACCTACTAGACCCAACTTCCCAAACAAATTACTTAGATGAGGGTGGACTAGGGGTTTCAGTCCAAGTGCCTCGTGCACGTCTGCACCCAACCCAATCCTCACAGGGTGCACTGCCACCTACCGTGCTGCACCATCAGTGGTGCTTTTCCCAGGAGGTTATTAGTTGGTCTTGCCTCTCCCCACCTCCCTCTTTTGCAGAAAGGCTTTTTTAACACAGTTTTTTACACCCCCCAGGATTGGTTACCCAGGCTGGAAACTGGGTGGGGGTGATCAAAGGAATAATAACCTGTTCGCTCCCTGGAAGGAGTCCCAACAGGAGCCTCAGCACTTGGCATAAGGCTATATCAGTCAATATCCCAGCCTCAGCCGTAGGCTGAAGGCTTCTCTTATTTTCTCTTAGGGTCATTGTAATCATAGTTGCTCTAGTGCAACTTATATTAGATGTTGGTGTGAGGAGGGTTTCCCAGCCCCCCCCCCAGCCAAACGAAAAGGTGGCTAGTTATCACTGCCTTACTCCCTGTGCTCCCAAACAGCCACGGCGAGCACAAACAAACACCAACAAGCGCAAACAAACGCAAGATCCGTTCCCGGATGGGGTGCGGGGTACCCAACAAACCACCTCAAGGCAATGACAGCCAATGACCCAATTTTTCACAAAAAATTTACCTCAAGCTCCGAAGGGAGCACAACTCGAAGCGAAAAGAGCCAAAAAGAGTCGAAGGATGTCGCCTGAACCAAAAACAAACCAAGTTTAGGGCACCGAACAAGCCGGCGCACCTGCCCCCCCAGCCACCATGACAGCAACACCGAAACTGCCAAAAAAAAGGCAGTAGGGCCCAGAATGACTAGTAAAACAGGTTTCGCAAGCCCCAAACGGAGCAAAATTGGACAAACAAAACGAGGAACGCGTCGAAACTCGACGAAACTCGACGAAACTCGACGACGAAGAGGGACGAACAAAACAGAACTGCACTGATCCTACACTGATCCTAGGCCACACTGTATACCTTACCTCAACCTTGTAACCGAAAAAAAGACAGGGATGTACACAACAGCGTCGGCCCAGGGGGCTTGGCTGTCCCCCTGGGGACAAACACAGCCACCGGCGAAGAACACAAAGCCCAGGAGGCGCGCCTGGCCTCTCTGGGCACCGGATCTAGCCCCTTTATCTGCTTTGGGGCAAAAACTTTCAAGAATTCAGAACAAGGCCCGTCAGGGCCATCACTCAAATTCAAGGCCTCAAAAGGCCACAGCAGTGCAACAAAAGAGAAACTAGCCCTTTTATCTGCTTTGGGGCAGCTGCAAAGGCCACTCGTGGGCCATGGTGACCGTGACTCATAAAAAGGCCACTCAAGGGCCATGACATGCTATGATGACAGCCATGCACAAAAGTGTGAAGCACACACAAGAGTATTATGTCTCCTTATTATTGTTACTCTCACCAGTCACGATGACCCGCTGGGAAGGCAGCCTACATCAACAAGGGACGAGGTAGTCGACTCTTGCCCCCACAGTACCCGCAAAGTACCGGAAGGCAGTGGGGTGGGCAGCCAAACCAGATATGTCCAGGCAATAGTCACCAGGGTATTCACCAGTCAGGTAGTCCAGGATGGAGGCCTTGGAGAAGAGGATCAAAGGGCCCCAAGGCTGGATGTGGGGCCACACTTGGTAAGGATGGCGAAGTTGTTCATAATGCAGGCTCAGCGACTGCAATTCTCTGGGGGAGGGTGAAGGAGAGGTGTAAAACCCCAGATAAGCCCCCAAGTTGAAGGTAGGGGCACCAGTAGCCCCAAAATCCAGATAAGGCCGTAATGGCCTGCCCTGGCCTGCCCAGCTGCAGATTGGCGCAGTGGCACAGGAATCATCGCCCCAAAAAAATTTGAGGGTACCCTCTGCACCATGAAACAGGCACAGGCACAGGGCATTATGAGATCATTGTGGAATCTGAATGTACATGGAATGATGTAATGAACGTGCACAAATTATATTGAATATGTAACAATTACTACATTTATGTATCCGCGATGCGAACGCGCGCGCTTGTCTCGTTACACGGGTACATCTCGTGACTCAGAACACGCACGCACAGATACTCACGCCCACACACACTGGCTAGCATACGTAGACGTAAGCAAACAATTGCAAGCACAGTGAGACCAACACCATCAGAGGATCGTCTCAATCCTCCTTCTGGTCTCAACAGAGCAATGCCTGTAGTGGATAGCACAGGGCTGACAGCGGGCGTAACAGTGGAACTGCATCACACTCACAGCAGTACACGAGCAATCAATCTGTGCACCAATACACCATCAATACAACCGTCCATGGACACACCATGAACATGACACGGGATACTGTGTATCCTACAGACTACCCTCACCAGAAAAAACTAGTTGGATACTGTTCACCTCACAGTGTGTATTCACCAGGGTCATAGTCACCGGTTACCTAAAATTCAGCTTGTAAATCTGTCCACTTAGGCAATCCGTAAACTTTAGTATATCTCGGTCATAGTACCTTACAACACATAGAGGTCTCATTTACGTTGGGTATTCTCTATCTCATGGATCATGTCATCTCCTCCAACTGTCACTCCTAGGTAAACGTACAAGTAATACACTGTAACTACATCAACCTAGGCTGCAGCGGAGTTTTCTCTATCAACAGTGGCTCACTCCTGAGCTGCTATACAGATTTATGTTGGGTGGGTGTTCTACACCCCCGTTGTAATACCGGTTTCTCTGGTCACACTCGGTGGCACACAGAGTTCCACTATGGACTATGGGGCGGGCACAGGTCGACTCCCTACATGTGGATCAACAACCTTCGATACTTCGAGTTACCCCAGAAAACACCTCCAGTACACTCTCAGAACTAGAAAGAAAAATGGGCACCCTGCTTCACGGCCGGCAGCTGCTGCGCATCGATGGACCAGGCCCACTGCCAGCGCCAGCACGCAGCTCTCCGTCAAGCAGAGCCACATCTAGTACGTGTTGGAGGAGAGGAGTAGCACAGGCACGCACACAAGGCTGTTCAGGACGGGGATTCGACGGCGATTCGACGGGGATTCAGGACGGGGGTTCGACTGAAGCAAACGTTGGCACCTCTCAGGGTTCAGCTCAGGTCTTAAACCCCTCGACGTGCCTTGCAGGGCCTAACAGGGCCAGGGGATTGCATCAGGAGTTGGTGACAGTAAGAGATGGCGTTTAAATCAACCTGAGCGCCAAAGTGGCAGCTGCAGGCCCCAGGCAAATCACTGTCAGTCCACAAAATCTCTAAACACTACCCCTCAGAATTCATAACAGGCCTACAGCAGTACAAGACAGGGCACACGGTACCCAGAGAATGTTCGTTCTTGAAGAATCCTGTCTTTATCATGAAACGAGGGAGGGGAACAGGAGCAGGAGCCAAAGAAGTACACGGTTAGAGTCAGGCACACTTGATTTATTGACGCCCAAGCGAACCAGCCACGCAAGCACCGTGTGTATGAGGGGGGGGTGCCTCCTTGCACAGAAAATGCGTGCACGAGAGCCCATTTTTCATAACCCCCTACCCCTCTGGCTTGACGTTACCTATCCTAGGGGAAGAAAATTCCCTTTCAACTGGCTTGCAGAATTTGGCAGCCCAAAAATGAGGGCAAAGGGCCCCCAAAATGGTTTTAGCCAGAAAATACGCAGGGTCTGGTAGGGGTGCCTGGGCTAACCCACAGGGGTGCCCGGGTGACGCCCAGTCTCCTTGGGTTCTCGACGTAGTCGATGCTGTCCTCTGGGAGATACAAGTGCACTGAGCACCTGATGGCCGGAGCGCCCTCTTGCTGTCGATGGGGCCCCGGACCTTCACGTCCTTCTCGCCTGTTGTGCCGGCCATTGGCCAGCAGGAGGGGGAGGGCGAAGCAGCAGCAGTCTGACCAGGTTTTCGAACCAAGAAAGACCTGACCTGCACCTGCTTGACAGGGTCGTAGGCAGCCAATCAGATGCTGCACTGAGGGTAGGCCTTTCAGAAACCATTGGGCTTGTGCAGCGCCTGGCTGGCATCAGTGCAACCGAACGGCGCTGGCGTCAGTGCAGGCGAACTTGGCTGGCGTCAGTGCAGGCAACCTTGGCTGGCGTCAGTGCAGGTAAACCTGGCGTCACTGCAGCCAAACATGGGCAGCGTCCACATGGTCCAGTACCGGTCGTCATAATAACCAGCGGCGGAGCCAGGGAACCGCACTGTGTTGTCGTTGGACACGAGGCTGCTCTCCTCGGCGGGAAACTCCAGGCAAGGCGAGAGACCATTGGTGCAGACCATTTGTACCTGCCTGGCAATCAGGGCATCGGTCAACTCAGGCAAATAGGGGAAAGTCGTGTATCATTTGTTTTGGGGGCGCCTGCCTAAACGAGCACTGTGCTCTGTCCAGTGCGGAATCAAACACCTATCAGTCATAAATGGATCGCCAGTGGATCCTCCGAAGGCCAGATTTATTTGGTGTGCACTGGAAATTGCTGATCGCATTCCGCGTCGGGTGTTAGGACAAAAGCAAACGGTCTCCGATCACCAAACGCTGCGGCTGACTGCAGAGGACGCTGACCTGGGTTCTCGGCTGAATTTCCAAGCAAACCCACATTCCAAGTGAACAAGAAAGCAAAAAGGATAGCCAAACCCACCAACACGGCGCAAACCATGGTGAGGGCAGTCTGGAACCTCAACAGCCGATACCTGCTGAACAGGAGTGGCCATGCAGGGGGTGACAGAGGCCTGAGTCTGTACACCACGGACAAGCACATCAAACGGGGTCTGGGCATACACCGCAGCAGCAGACAGGGTTACAGAGTACAGGTCGGTTGGGGTAGGGCCGCCACCAGTCCTGATCAGAACATTCCCAGCAACAACGCCTCGTAAGAGCTCCAAAGGCAGGCTTCATCCATCTGTTCCCGGTCGTGACTGCCTCCCATCAGGGGGGGAGGCGTTAGATCTCGGAGACCCCTTGATGCTATCCTCACCGTGACCACACACCATGACTGCACGAGACACAGAGGTTCGGAAAGGCAGACCAATGACAAAATAGAACATGTACATTAATACCAAGTTTCTATAGACAAGCAGACTGATGGGACTTGGTAACGAAATTGACTGGTATAACAGCGTACTTAACTTTGGCCATATAACTAGACCAAGTACAAACGCAGTACGACTGTAGGCATACATTATTCCTAAACCCCATACAATCCACAACCCGTCCTAGACCAGTGAATATGGCGTCTCTGAGTCATCTAGGTATCCGGCTGTATCTTACCTTAAGTTCTAGGTATACGGTAGTGAAGGTAACTACTTGCGTATAATCGCAAGAACTGGGTATGCACAAATCCAAAAAAGAAATCAAGACTTGCAAACGGGTGCTCAGAGAGAGACTCAAGTAAGCCTGACAGACTCACAGTTTGCACGCAGTGTTCAGGGGTACTCACACACTCACGGACTCTAGGCTTGCTCTTACTCACCTGCGCATACGCAATAGTGAACTCAAACTCATCCACACACGAGTGTACTCCACACATGCTTGCACATATCCACACATGCACCGAATGTGACTTTCTAGCACTCATTCTCACAGCCGTGCTCGTACACAAACACAGAAACACTAAGCGTACTCAAATTGGCGCAAAACATCCACACATGTGCGCGTTGACACATGCATTCAAGTCAAGCAAAGTGCACACAGGCATTGAACTACATTTGACGTGACCAGCCATACATTCAATCGAGGTATAAACTTCAAGCAACATTGGCGGTTGTGGTAGGCCACCACCCCAAATGGGCAAAAACAAAAAACAACAAGAGCTTGGGCAAAACACTTGTTCATAACATCCAAGGACAAGTGGTGCTGGGTGTCCGTGGTCTTTAGCATGCAAGCAGTAGTACACCGTGAAGCGAATAAAAACTAAAGTGCACAAACCATCAAACCACGAACTTGGGCGTGCGATGACAAAGGTGCACGAACAAAAGCATACTCCAACGTACAAAAGTAAGCACAAAAGCGTGCTAACGTGCAATCCACATGCACGAATCACAGATAAAGGGCAAATAAATTGTCTTAATAATTTTTGAGACTTCATGAAATCAATCAAGCTTGCATTGACACGGACAACCAAATATCTACCACTCTCCGTCAAGAATTTATTCCTCGCGAAAGTGGCACCATGGTGCCCAGCTCATTAATGTTTGACTCAGTCTCCGTGAAATCTCCCGCGTCCATACCCTCATCAGTGTACCAATGAAATAGCGCCTTGCGGAGAAACACCCTAGTAACCGCTCATCCAATCAATTGAACTTCTCGAGGATGGCGGTGTTGTTCCGAACGAAGGTGGCTTACATCTTCAAAACATTGTTGATGGGGTGTTGAAGTCATACATCCCTCATCGTCTCAGACAAGGCGTCCTTCATCATTTGATCCATGATGGAGCACAAGAGGACATCGCGGGGTTGGAATTAAAACAAGACCACACAAAGGAAACAAAACAAGCAAAAACTAACCAAACGAATTTTTCATGGGATAAATTTTCCCTACATCTTTAAACTCGCTAGGGACAAGCAAAACACACACACAAGACACTTGGGGCATGGGGACCCTACCTGATGTTGAAAAAGGGCTTGATGGTGATGGTCTTGTTTATTTTACGTGCCCAAGAGGAAGCACCTCATTGGTTCTTCGGGAGCGCCCAAGAGGAAGCGCTTGGGATGCGGAAGCAAGAGACACTAAAATTACAAGAGAAATTCCCCTTGCTCAACAGTTGAACGTTTCCGGAGTCGGCGCAGGAAACTCCTAAATTTCAAGGACATGCCTGAAAACTAGGCATGCCTCTGCTACCGGAAAGACAAAATGGGTGGCGAGTCCATTGGCTCTAAGGTGCGTTGCTGGATTTATGTTTCCTATATTCATATATCCCCAAATTGATTATGTTTCACATAGGGGTCGGAACCGGTTTTACCAATTAATCGGAAAAACCGGTTATCGGCAACGATTCGAGGTTTTTTTTTTAAAACAATCGGCACAACCGGTTGTTTTGAAAACTGATTTAAACCAATTAATCGGAATGGTTCCAAATTCTTTGGGTTCTCTTCGGTAGTGCATTTTGTCCCTTTTTTGCACTAAACAGAGGCTTTGGTAGCAATAAATGATGGCCGATGGTGACTTACAATTTTTCACGTACTTTTGATCACCATGCTCCGACTTGTATGGGCTCTCTTCTGCCAATGGCAAGATTTTGCTTAGTAAAGGGCAAATAATCGGGAAAACCGGTTATTTTGAAAACTATTAATCGGCGAAACCGGTGATTTATGTAAAAGTAATCGTTTCAAACCGTTTATTTTCAAAACTACCACGTTCCAAACCTTAGTTTAACATAACTAGAAATAAGCTAAACAAAAGAAATATCACATAAAGCAAACATTGGAAAAAGGGCTCATAAAACTCTGTCATTTTTGCGGGGGGGCACAGGAGCAAAAATTTATCTAAAACAGTTCATTCATTGTTTGTTTGTTGAAAAACGTTTCAATACAAAATATTCGTATCCTCTTCCCAACTAAACAACAACAAAGGCAAACAAGAGCAATGGCAAACCAAGAAAATCACAAAGGAAGGGTACTGTCACTCGATCATGACAAGGTTCATGGTCCCCGCCTGCCAGCCCAGCCAGGACAGGGGGCGCTATACTCCCCTGACTGGGTGGTTATACCATGTCTAAAAGACAAGGAAAGGAAATGATTGTAATAATGGATTAACACCAGGAAATGCAATGAAACCAACGCAAGGAAAGAGGATCCTATTTGCCATGCTCATATATTTACCTACCATGCGGACGGTATGTTGCAACGTGTGCCCAGTGGAACTAATCAACGATGAATACGCCTTGCATGCATTAATGCAATGAATGGAAGCAGGAGTTAGCAATATTGCGGCAATTCAAAAATATGACAAAACAGCGGGAAACCAAAGTATCATCTATTGACCTCCAATAATCAAACATTATCCCCATACGTCAATTCAGACTCTGGTCGCGCCCCGAATGCGGCGCGACCATTAATGAAGCAACGGTCTGTCTGTACAAATCAGTACCGTCCCACAGTCCATCTGTATCTGTATGTGTACCTGCATCTGTATGTACAGTGCAACGCTGTTGCCGTGACCGTAGCGCCCTTAAGGAAAAAGGAGGTAGGGGTGGTTTTTCTTACTAGGATGGCCACACACCCAGCGAATCTGCTTCACGTGGCGGTAAGATTGTTTCACCTCGATGTTGTGGAGACAGAGGAGGGTTGCTTCAGATGCAGAAACAGGCTCATTAACTTCCAGCTCCACCTCCTCAACGACAGTCTACACGTAGAAGGCGTCGTGCTCATTAGAATCTGACTGGATGGAGCTGGGTAATTCAGAGATGCAGTCATCATTCCCCGAGTCTTCAACTGGAGTAGGTGCAGGTAGCACCTCACAAGAAAAGTCGTCTCCATCCCGCGTAGTGCCAGCAATGACCTTTTGATAGTCATAGATGTTCTTTTTCAGGTCATCCCGACCCAATCCCTTTTTTTCACCCATACAGCGGCTGAGCAGCGGATAGTCAAGATCCTCTCATGGATCACGGTTGATAGTATCATCAATCAGGGCCAGTGGGTGGTCCGGTCCAGCTTCTTCAGGGATCTCTCATCTCCCCTAGGGATGTAGATAGTCGTATGAGATAGAATAACTCTACTAACTATCAAGCGCTCCCCAAATTTCTATTCATAGGTATTCTCCCCACTAGGTTACCAGGCAGTGGTGCATACCACCAGTCATGCTTCTTCATAACCCCCCTTGGTCAGCATTTGGGCCACCTCGCTGGAGGGGGGATTGGCATAACATAAACCTTGGGATTGCCAGTAATAAGAATAGGAACTGTTTTGCGGGTGCAATACAGCAACAGACTGTGCTGTTGAGGGCATGCGAGCGGCTCGACCTGTAGGTCGTCCATGTGGACTTCCAAACATTCCCTATCACCCTGGGGGATCTCACCATCGATTTGATAGTTCACATGCTTGAGGACTACACACAAACAGTGTTCATCACTCCTCAGCATCTCGATGAGATGCACGTCGCAGGGCTATTTGCTGTTGCGCTTCAGGGGAGGGTCCTCACGACCGCACAGATGGTCCACAACCAAGTTGTAGGGTTGAGTGAGGCTCAAGGGCTTCACTTCTAGGTTGTGTACAATGAAGTCGGTGCCCACCACGAACTGAAACCCGACCGTGTCCAGTACGTACGCTCTGTGTGAGACCTCTGGGCTGGCCAAGTGGATAATGCAGATAACCATTCCAATTGTTTTGGTAGTCCGACCATCTCCCACACATACAGTGACGCCGGGGTAGTCCTGACGTGCATTGACTTCCGACTTTCTGGCGGCCTTGAGACAAACGATGGTGAGGGTGGCGCTGGTATCGTGTATACCAACCACAATAGAGGAATCTACGTGTCCTTGCAACCAAAACACTTGGTCGGTCATCCCGGAGCTTTGCCTTTAGAACTCGAAAGGCGATTCTGCCTTTGGTCTAGCTTCTCCACTGCTTCGCTGCAATTAGCCATCGCTTCCTCTTGGCCTTGGCTCATCGCATTTCTGTCACGTCTCACTTGGCTCCGCCCTCAGAGTTAGGGGCAGCCTTAGGCACGGGCTGCCTGCTTGAGGAGGGCGGTCTGATTGCAGTCAGGGTGGTATTCCACAACGGTTTGATCTTGTCCTTGTCCATTGTTGCCGTTGCCGTTGTCTGTGCCTCCTGCTTTCGAGTCGCTCTTGCCACCTCCTTGGCCCATGGGGTTCTCGTGCTTCAACTTGGCAAGAATTCTTTTCTTCTTGTGACATTCATCATTGTACTGGCGGCGCTTCCCACATAACCCACAATGAACCGTACACGTGAGATGATCGTGGGTTTTCCCTTTTTTCCCGTCACTGGTGAGGTGATTTTCCTGCTTCTTCCCCTTTATGACGAGATACATTTCATGACAGGTGCAGTGTTCAGCATGAACAAGCCAACCTTTGTCACTTTATCCTCGGCAGGAGAAAATGGTATAATTCTTGATGGGCTTGAGCTACGCATTCTTCTTTTGAGTATATCCTTGTGGGTTGTTCTCCTTAGCCACATTGAAGATGTTCTCGAAGTCCAACTCTTGCTGGCGATCAAGCGCCCGTTCAGCAAGGAGACGACCGGGGTCGCCATACGTGTGAATACGTGTCCGCCCCTTGGTGGTAGCACGGCACTTAGACCACAGTGTCTTAGGTATCTTCCTGACCAATCATCGCAAATGTTCGTCGACCCAAAAACGTCTAGGGGTGAGACGACCAACATAGTAGTTTATCAGAAAGATGTCCTTGAATTATGCCCTAGGTCTTTTGATGTATTCCTGCAAGTTGGTTTTGTAGTGGAAAACCCCAAACCAAAGCAGCAAATAGAGCAAGGACTGAATATGGATCGAATCAATGAAATCAATGATTGGTTTTGGAATCCAGTGTAACACAGAAGGGCTGCAGATAGACAAAGCAGGTATATGTACATAGATTCAATCACAAATGATAAATGCAAAAGGTTTTAAATGAAAATTGGTCAGACTCTAGCCTCAGAGGTTGCAATAGGCACTTCATGTGCACTCTTTTGGGTGAAATGGTGCTGGTTAGGACTGAGGGGCATAGATGTCAGGACCACACAGAAAATGACTTGGCCAAGCAACTGAATTCAGAAACAGTTACAAAGTAGGACCACAATAAGTGGTAGAATCAATTGACTATAGGGGTCTTGGGGTGGGAGACCACTTAGGCTTAACCTCCAAGGCCCACAAGCATGGAATGCCTGATTTATTTTGGTATGACCTCCATGAAGGAAGGTACCTCCGCTCAGTTGAGTGGTAGGGGTGAACTTCATGGGGGGGGCTAGGGTCACAACCCTAGTTACCTTGAGAAAGTGTACTTTAGGCCACAAAAGAGTGATAAAAACACTTAAGTTTGTCTCAGCATCAACAAAGGGTTTTAAGGGGGGCTTAGCCTGGATCAAGCCCTCCAAGAAAGACATGGCAGTGACTTTTTCTTACTCCCCCCTGGAGTACTAGTTGATCATGCTAGTAGGACCAAGGAAAAAGGCTCAAATATTCCCAAAATTACCTCAGAAAAATGCATTAAACTTACCAAAAACATTCTCATCACTTCATAGAAGCCCATCACACTGTATGGACCCTTGAAAAACAGTGTAATGTACCGTGAATGATGTCCCTTCGGAGGGGCATTCCTCAAAAGTCGTCGGCGTGAGGCGAAAACCTTTGGAAAGAGTGTGGGGGCAGTGGGAATTGAACCCAGGACTCCCTGTTTAGAGGACATGTGTCTGTCCACTAGGGTACAGTCGAACGCTCTAATGCGGACGGTTATCGCCGTATAAACAGCGTTTTAGTAAACGTCCTGACCAAGGGCCAGGGCGGAGCAATACTCCCAATGGAGGACACAAACCCCCAGGAGCTGAAAAAAATAGAAAATGGAACCAGCAGGGAGTGATTCCTGCGGTTTTGCGGAAGGGGCTGCGATTTAGCAAGTGAAATCGTTGAAAATCGACGAAACCACGCGGGAAATCGTCATTTTTACACATAACTTGAAGTCGCAGACAAGCGCAAACGAAGCGGACGCCAAGAAAAGGGTTGCGCAAGCGAAAACGGCTTTTGGCAAAGAAGGTATGAGCCGTAGTTTCTAAAGTTTTAAAGAAAATTTTTGCACAGTTGCATCAAAATTTTTATAAACTTCAGAGTAAAGTATTCAAAATCAGCCCGCACCACAGAGCAGTTCAACAACCCGTCTCTCAGGTATGTCTGTGTCACTTCACACTCACGCATTGCGTTCGTGTTGGTTGCTCCGTCAAAACGTTAGGGTTGTTAACACTGTGCTCGTTGGGGGGTCGGGTGTTCATCTCTCGTGCTCTGCACAGGTGAAAGCAGGAGTGAAAGGTATGTGATGCGAATGGAGCGCGCAGCGCGCATGTAGGGTTAGAATATGCGCTGTGCTCGCGATGCATGTGCCTAATCTAGGCATCCACACGCTGTATCGCTTCACCTGTATCCCTAATCCACCCTTGTTTCTTTTCTCACAGGTAAGCGTTTGTACGTGTGCGGCCGTAGCGTTCAAGTTGAGTTGCTTAAAACGCTTAGGTTTGTTTTGTGTTCGTTTCAATGCGGCATTCACACGATGCATGGTGAGTAAGGTAGGTTAGCCCAGGAGGAGCTCACCTCCTGGTTGAGTCTGTGGTTAAGCCTCCCTTCCCTGCATGCACATGATGCATTAAAGGGTAGGCCACGCGAATTGCGCACGGTAAACCTTGTTTAGGTTACCCAGAGGCTCCTCGGTACGTTCTTTAAGAGAACCCGAGGAGTTTCTTAAAGCTTGCTTGCTTGACAGGGGTAGCTGCATCTGCAGCGTGTTTGCGAACAGCGTATTATAGGTCACACTGAGAAGGGTATAATACCTGGAGTGTGGCTTGGTTCCACAGTCGCAAACGCCCCTTCATCTGCCTCTTTTGTACAGGTGGGAGAGGTTAGGGTGATTGGTGCAGCAGCAGCTGCCTTCGGCGGCTACCATTTTTCTGCCCCAGCAAAACAGGGGCGCTGATCACAAATCAAATCACTGTGCCTCTGCCAGGAGTGGCGAGGACAGTCCGACTTCAACGACATCTGCGCTGTGCACGCAACGAGTGCACCCCTTCCCTCCAAGCCCTAGCAGGGGAAACGCGTTGTGGCGTCCCCTGTTAGGCCACAGCTGCTTAGGAGCGCTGTGTTCTCTTGTCCTTTTCACAGGAGGGTCGTTAGGACCCATGAGAACTTCACCGCCGCAACGCCAAGTAGAGTGTGCGTGTAGGAGTGGTAGTCCTGAGTGGGGGCTAGAGCCAGTTGCCCAGTGCTCGCCCACCAGGATGGTGCCACTGTAGGGTGTGTAGGACCTGTAGGGGGCGTGTCACTGTCCCACCCTTTTCCTGCAATTTTAGCTGGGCTGGTGGGCTGTGACAGTGGTTAGGTTAGTGTTTTTGGCCACATAGCAAACAGGCGTTTTGCATGCCTTCATAGCTTTTGGCCACCCCTCCCTGTAGTAGCCAGGTAGGTAGGGAAAACAATACCTGGACTAACACTCTGGGTATTCCCCCAAGGTTTTGCGCCAGCACAGAAATTGGGCGCATAGGGGAGGGGAGACCCGGGGCGTACCCCGTGGCATCAATAAGCCAACCCTCCAGGGTTAGCAAGGGCGCAGACTTGGGTATAATTAGGACACCACTTCTGCGGCTTGCTCTCAGGACCTTAGGACTAGCACACTCACACATACGTCATGGCAGGTAAGGGTAAGGTAAACCCTGTAAGGAAGGGTAGAACCCCATGGGTCTGGACCAGTCAGGGGTCCTAACTGTGGGCTCGCTTGTCCCCAAGGAGGGAAGACACACCTTGCCTCATAACACCTTGCTTGTCATTCCCCCCTGGTGTAGAAAGCCACCGTTCTTCGTTCGCTCACCAAGGTCATTACATTAGGGCAGTACCCATGCAACACATGGTCAACAAGGCAAACACTCGCTGGGTGGCTGCAATCTTGATAAGCGGCCATCTGGCTCACGCTGGAAACCATAGGCATGGGTCTGCAGGGCACAGACAGGGTCAGTAGACTGACACAGGGTAATTAGTTTCGCTTCTTACGCTGGGACATAGTCTCAGCACGGGTTAGGAGCTGCCCCTCGTTGTTCTCAACGAGGTAAGTGCGGAAGATGGGGTTGATACTCCCATCTGGTTGTATGAAGGCTGACATAGGTTCCCAGGTCGCCTCGGACAACCCATAGCCATCCCACAGGGTTAGGAATTTCCAGCCCTGTTTATACTCGTGGCGAGCAATACCTGCAACCACGTAGTAACCATCGACTGCCATCTCATCGGCAGTCATCTCTTCGAGTTCGTCTGCCTCCTCTGGACTGGCAGCGTTCTCTAGGTCTATACGTTCAATCTCACTGTCGCTGAGGCGCCACTCATCCCAAGACAAGTCGTCTGGGGAGTGATAGTGCCTCAGCTGCTTAGGAGCACATAGCAGTTCACCACCTAGACGTGGACTGCACCTGACATGGATCCTGGATCCATCTATCCTGATGATACGATAGGGTCCAAAGTAAGGGTCCTGTAGGCAGTTACGTGGCCAGGAGGGTAGGCGTGAATGGTGTACCAAAACAAGGTCACCAACCTTGAAGCTGGCAGGTCGCCGTAGGCGGTTCCGTCGGCTCTGTTCACGGTCACGAATGTGCCTCAGGTTAGTACCAGCCTGGTTAGCCAGAGACTGCTTGTGTTCTAGCCAATCTCCCACAGGGCTCTTGAAGTCCTCAGGAAAGGGGGTTTTGAAGAACCAAGCAGGTCGTCCTCCATGGAACAGTTCGTGGGGGGTGAAACCCGTAGAAGAGCTCCGCTGTGAGTTCATGGACAGAACTGCCCAGGGCACTAGGCGTACCCAGTCCTTGGTGCGCTCCTGTTTCATCAGGATTCTTAAGTTTTGCTCCACCACACGGTTCTGTCTCTCACAGAGAGGGTTAGACGTGTGAGTGTAGGGCACACCTGTGGTTACCTCCACGTTGAGGGCATTTAGCACTCGTTTGTACCACCCAGTGTCACTGCGGATGCGTACATCTTCATCAGAGTGCACCTGTTTAGGTGCTCCATAGGGTTCGAACCATTGTTCGACCAACATTTTTACTGTCTGCTCACCTGTGATTTTCTTATTGCAAGGGAACACATGGGTGAAGCGAGATAGGCCACAGGTGACCACGAGGCAACTATCATAGCCGCCAAAGCGTGGTAAGCCGTGGATGTAATCCACGTAGAGAAGAGAGTTAGCACAATAGGGTATGGGTAAGCTGGAGATCAGACCCCTATCCCTACTGTCACTTTGCTTGCTGGCATGACAGCCACAAGCATCCACAATGGTCTGCATACGCGACCTCAGTTCAGTCAGGGTTAGACTAGAGTAGAAACACTCACGGAAGAAGTCCACTGAGCGATTAGCGCCAGTGTGACCAGAACTGAGATGGGACCACTGTAGGCACCCATCCAGTCGTGCCTCAGGCACTACAATTCGGTCCTCGTAGAAGAGGTACTGATTGTTTTTATACCACTGGTGCCCGTCAATGACACGGGGTTCGAGACCAGTGTTGAGGGTTTGGAGAATTTCTTCATACTCTGACTGATAGTCGGTTAGACTCCAACCCTCCAGGATTCCAGCAGTGCGCATGGACAGGTCAAGCTGGACATCCATACGCTGGAAAGCCTCTTTGGCGAGTGCCTCAGAGCTCTCACCAATAAGCGCATCGAAGTTGTTGCGCGATATATAGTCAGACAGTTCATTCTTAATCCCGGGGATATGATGCACTGTCAGCCTGAACTGGCTCAGGTAAGTCCACCACCGTTTTAGCTTCGCTTTTTCTGGTGGTGGGCCCTTCTGAAAAGACTTCACAGGCTCCTGGTCACACAGCCAGACAATAGGGTTAGACCCCAGGAGTCGGGATTGTGAAGATAGCACCAACATACCGGCCAGGAGTTCCTGGTCATAGGTGCTGTAGTTGGAACGCGCTTGGTTCCACTTCCAATTCCAGTGTCCCAGTGGCACCAGTCGCCACTCACTGGTAGGATAGTCATGTTTCAACGAACCATCACGGTTCAGTCCAGTGTACGATAATGGCAGTGGGTTAGCTCAGCGGGGTTAAGCTCCTGCCATTGGTAGATCGTACCTCCCCCCCCTACATCACTGGCATCAGTGATCAGGACTATCTCGCCCTCAGGGCGGGGAACTCCCAGGCAGTTGGAGGAGGCAATCTTCTTCTTCAACTCCTGGAAACACTCTTCCTCTCTGGAGGTCCACCTCCAGGGAGTAGTTTTCTTGATTAGGTCAGTGAGGGGTGCAGAGGAGTATGTAAAATTGTGGATGTGACGCCGATAGAAATTACAGGCGCCCACAAAACTCCTCACGTCGTGTAGACCCTTCTTAGGGTCATCGCGAATCTGCATCTCCTGTAGGGGCTGCATCTTAGACGCGGCTGGTTTCCACCAGCCATACCCCACATCGAAACCCAAATACTCCATCTCCTCTTTCATAAACTCGCATTTTTCGAGTTTGATTCGGAGATGGTTTTCTTGACAGACAGTGAAGAATTCACGGAGGAGAAGGACATGGTCCTCTTTGGTATTAGTACCCAAACTCACGTCGTCGATGTGAGCCTCCATTTCTGCACCCCGAGAAATCAACTCTTGTACTAGAGGCCTGCGCCTCAGTATGTACAAAATTTTGTTCATAAGCTCCTGGAAGAGCGCTGGGGCGTTAGCCACCCCGAAAGGCATAACCTTCCACTTGAAGACACGACCCTTAGGGGTTATAAAGGCAAGCAGCTCCTGAGCTGCGGCGGTTAGGTCAACCTGCCAGAAACCAGAGCGTTTGTCCATTTTGGTCTTATACCTGCATTTGGCAATACGCTCCAGGGTGTTTTCCATGTTAGGAATACTCCCTGAATGGTTCTGGGTTGTCTTGTTGACCTCACCATAGTCTACAACAAGACGTAGAGCAGTCGACCCTGGTTTAGCAACAAGGAAACAGGGGCTGCAGTGATGGGGATAGTCCCCATGTTTGTACTCTTCAACGAGGCCAGCATCAATGCATTCTTGTATCTGGCGCTCGATTTCTTCAACCTGTTCCTGTGGAGCGGGATAGGGACGACGCCTCACTCGCGTCTTTTCAAATTCTGGTTTCAATTTCAGGTCCATCTGGACCAGTTTTTTGCAAGATAGGGGAGGCGGCAAGGCGCCGAACACCTCCTCATAGGTTATAAGCAGTTTCTTCAGGCGGGGGTCAAGGTTAAGACTCTCGACTTTCTGAAGGAAGTCCTCCTCAGCATGGAGGTTGCTTTTTCCATGTTCTTTCTTTTTATGCCGATCAGCAGTTTCGGCAGGTACAGTACCATCGTCCCACTCAGGGGGACATTGCTGCCCATAGTGTAGAGAGTACACTAGAGGTATCTCAGGATCAGGCAGCGTATAGGAATCATCGTCCTCCTCAGACCAGATGGAGTATTTCCAGGTCTGTCTGAGGTATTGCAGCCGCTCTTGGCGCTCAATACCTTCGGCCTTCAGGTACAGCAGCCGTCGGAGTTCTTGCGTGTCATGCTCAGACAAGGGCATGTTATTAGCAGCAGGCCGTGCCAGGGCATCAGTACTCCGGGCCACGGGTTCACCTGTGTGCACAGGCTGCATGTGTAGCACTGGTTTCCCAACAGAGGAAGCGGGTTCAGAGGTTGACTCTAGATCTACCTCCTCTAGCAACAGCTGGGCCAGGAAAGCACTATGTTTTAGGTCAACACAGCTGGGATCAACAGAGGGAATAGTGCTGGCGATCTCAGACAGTTGGTCGTCAGCATCCTCTTTTACAGCTGCAGGTTCCAGATAGTCATCAGGAGACTCACATCCTGTAAGTGTGGCAGATAGGTGCTCAGGAGATCGATTTTTGAGATCATAAAGGGTCAGGCCACGATTTTCGGCCATGACCTCTTTTAGTAGCACCTGGCCCAGGTCACACAGGGGTACAGGATTGAGAGATCCATCGATGATGGACAGGAAACTGGCCCACTCAGGGGCCTGCATAGCTGTGTCTGAGTCCTCAGGCACATAGATGGGGCCGTCGGGGAGTTGCACTCTTCCCACGGTCATTCGGTCAAGCATACGGCGCCAGTAAGCATGTTCACCAGAGCAACCCCAGTCAGGGGTGCACATAACAACCCTTCCTCCCTCATAAGCGATCTTGGTTAGAACCTTCGCGAGCAGGGAGAAGGGAGGGTTAGCATACGCTAGGCCCATTGCTTTCCAGAAGAATCGGAAAGCATTGTTCATTTGTTTCGAGCAGTACAACTGCATGATGTGCTGTTGTTGGCTCGCAAATAATTCCACCTGGATCTCATCCAGGTTTACCTGAAGGGCCACCAGTCCATTTTCGAGAACATGACGGGCCAGTTGGTAGTTTTCAGTACGATAGTTCGTCTTGGTTGCGTAGCGCAGCCCAGACTCTTTTCGTCCTGACAGCTCCAAAGGTACGGAGAATAGCCCACTGCCAAAGTCGCAGTGCAAAGAGTAAGGACGCTGTAGGGACAGCATTTTAACCTGGGGGTTTCTTCTTAGAAAGTCAGTGCCAATGACAATGTCAAAGGCGTCAGTGTCCAACACTCTGCAGTGTTGGGTCACGGTTTCGTCGCCCAGACATATGGTCACATCGACCCCCCCCAAGGAATGGATGGTACGCCCATCCCCTACTCTTATGGCCACAGTCTTGGTCTTCCTGAAAGTTTTAAGCAGGCGCCGGGCCACTATGGAAAGTGTTGCACCGGTATCAAGCACTGCTCGAAAAACCTGATCCCCGATTTTCACGAGGATCCAGAAAACCAAGTCCTCCTCTTCGGAGCCGCCCCCCTATTCCTCATCAGGGAATTTCACATCCACTCCTGCAGCCATGAGGGCCTTGGCCATCCAGGCCAAGCGCCTCTTCTTAGAATTATTCCCCTCAGGGGTAGCGTTATCCCCTTGGGGGCGCTTCTGGGGGACACCTGCGGCAGGAGCGGGTGTAGCAGCAGGAGTAGGCGTAGCAACGGGCGCTGATGAGCGCCTCTGGGGGTTAGGGGGTCCAGTCTTACCACCCCCCTTGCCACCTCCTTTACCTTTATCCCCATTCGGGGGATTTCTGGCGGGCGTCGGGTTCTTCTGGCGCTCCGCCTCCTGACGCTTGAGTTTGTCACTCTCGCGTTTCTTGATGTGGCATTCGTCCTCATAGTGACGACGCTTGCCACAGTAACCACAGGTGATGGTACACCTGAAGTGGTCCTGATGGGTCACAGTTTTCCCATCTTTAGTATGCTGCTGACGTTTCATCTGCAGCATACAGCCACTGCGGAGATCGCAGTCAGAGGCATGACAAGGTCCCCCCTTGTCATTGACAGGTCGGCAGTAAAACAGGGGGGGGGGGTGCCTGCATCAGTTGGAACCTCGTTCATGGCACGTAGGTTGCCCCTCCCTTTACCGCCTCCCTGGTTGGTGTTAGTGGGATTTTTATGCCCCTTCCCTTCGCCACGTTCAGGGGTAGGGGTACCACCTCGTCCCAAATGCTTCTTGAGGAACTTCTCCATGTGGGAGTCGTTCTCCCTCTCAAGAGCTAGCTCAATCAAGAGATCCACCAGTGTATCATACGAGTGGGTCCTGCCCTTCCTCTCAGAGGTTGAGCGGCAATCATCCCACGTACGCTGGGGGATCTTACTCATGAGCCACAGGTGGGGCTCAGTGGCTCCGTAGGAGCCCACATTCATCCTCGAAAATAAGTACTCCATGTCGCACACATACTCAGAAATTCGCGCAGCGGATGGAAACTCCGGGAGCATAGGTAGCTCCTCGATTTGTGTGCGTACGCTGAGGTCAGTCTCATAGACTGGGAATGTTTTCTCTAACCTCAGGAGTACCTCCGCCCAAGTAGAACAGGTTTTCACAATCTGTTTGACCTGTTTTTGCAAAAATTTCTTTTTGCATGAGCGTTTTAGCAGTGAACATTTGGTGGCCACATCCACATGGGATTGGCCAGTCAACAAAAGGAACTCCGCAAATTCTTCTGCCCATTCAGGCAGGTTTTTAGGGTCGAACTCCGGCAGTTCCAGCTGGATGTTCGCCTGGGCAATTGGTCTGCCCATCTTCCCACCCCCCGGAGTTAGGCCTGAAGGCGACACGCCGGCAAGTGGGGCCAGAGCTGACAGCCCTCTTCTCTCACTCTCTGTGACAGGCACGTCCTGTAGGTCCGCCATAGGCACAGTCCTGGCACGGGGGTGAAAGGGGCTGGGCCAGGTAACCTTAGGCAACAGCCTTGAGACCCTCGATCTCTTGAGATCTTCGGCCAGGGTACTCAGCCCTGGAGAGAGAGAGAGGAACTCAGGCTTGGGTAAGGGTTCTGCAATACCCAGTTTAGCCTTAATGGCCTCTGATAAGGCCGTCACATCTGGATCTTCTGATCCAGACAGGAATTTGGCCAGCAGCTCGGCCGTTTGATCCAGGGCACTGTAGGTTGGCCTTGGATGATGTTCTTCGACTCGTGTTGGGCCCACTTCGGGAGCCCTTGGGGTTGGGTACTCAGGTCGTAGTCGTCCTGGCAGGGATGCAGTAGACGGAGGGCCTGAGTGTGAGTAGGACCCTAGATCCGTACGTGGTCTGGACCCATGTACAGCCAGTGGTTCCTCTCCATCTTCCCCACGGATGGATTTGTAGTACTCATCGTGCATGATGTACTCATCCATCTTCATCTTCAGCTTCTCATATTCCTCAGGTCCTTCAATGGCAGTTGAGGATGAAGCTGGGCAATTGGATCGTGATACTGAAGCAGCCACACGTCTGTGGAGGTGACTGAAGCTGTCTCCACCGTGTGCTGCTAAGGCCTCGGTGGTAAGGCCTTTATTCTTCTCCGCCCTTCTGCGTTCTGGATCTCCTTGGGACCCAGATGCGCCACTGAGGTGATGTGGTGCTCGGTGTGGTGGTTCACTCATTGGGTGGACCACACTGCCCATTTGTACTTGGACAGTTCGGATAGGCCAGGTCCTTACACTTGGTGTGGACATTATGGACTTGTTGTTGAGCTTTTGTTCTGCACTTCTCAGGGTCGGTTCAAAAGGTCTCAAGGGACTGTCTCTGCTACCGGAAAGATGTCCTTGAATTATGCCCTAGGTCTTTTGATGTATTCCTGCAAGTTGGTTTTGTAGTGGAAAACCCCAAACCAAAGCAGCAAATAGAGCAAGGACTGAATATGGATCGAATCAATGAAATCAATGATTGGTTTTGGAATCCAGTGTAACACAGAAGGGCTGCAGATAGACAAAGCAGGTATATGTACATAGATTCAATCACAAATGATAAATGCAAAAGGTTTTAAATGAAAATTGGTCAGACTCTAGCCTCAGAGGTTGCAATAGGCACTTCATGTGCACTCTTTTGGGTGAAATGGTGCTGGTTAGGACTGAGGGGCATAGATGTCACGACCACACAGAAAATGACTTGGCCAAGCAACTGAATTCAGAAACAGTTACAAAGTAGGACCACAATAAGTGGTAGAATCAATTGAGTATAGGGGTCTTGGGGTGGGAGACCACTTAGGCTTAACCTCCAAGGCCCACAAGCATGGAATGCCTGATTTATTTTGGTATGACCTCCATGAAGGAAGGTACCTCCGCTCAGTTGAGTGGTAGGGGTGAACTTCATGGGGGGGGCTAGGGTCACAACCCTAGTTACCTTGAGAAAGTGTACTTTAGGCCACAAAAGAGTGATAAAAACACTTAAGTTTGTCTCAGCATCAACAAAGGGTTTTAAGGGGGGCTTAGCCTGGATCAAGCCCTCCAAGAACTCTTTTGCCGTGCTCGTTGTGGGTTTGTCTCGGACGTTTGGCAACTTGGCTATCTGTTCCCATATACTCCAGTCCGACTCGAACTTCGGAAACATATATCCCCCATTTGTCCTACACAAGCATTGCTCTTGTGCATGGCGCGGGGAGAGCACGAACCTTCATACTCATGGCCGCGACGATTGTGCTCTCACCGGTGAAATCACCATTGGTGATTTCAATGGGGGATACCTTTTCACGGCGGGTTATTTGGGAGGGGGGGGGCGTGCATGGGCACATTGGGGGGAGCGAATCAGTTGGGGACGCTTGGTCGATGCAAGAGCCGGCGTCCTCTTCAATGCATATCATTTGCATGGACCTACGAGTTGGCGTGGGGAACGCTATTCTATTGTATGCTACACAAGTGCATCATGGGGACACTTGACGCCCGCCATTTGACCAGGACTCCTTGAAATGGGGTTCCATCGGGGTGATGACATGTGATTCCAATGATGGAGGATGTGTCTTTGCTTCTGCTATGTGTGATTTGTGCTGCATTTTCCAAATGTGCTCGCATTGAATGGATTCTTCATTTTTTGTAGTAGGGCGCGCACCGCGCGTAGCATGGTGGTTGCACGCGGTTGCACACGGTTGCACAAGTGCAACCGGTGGAAATGGGTGGTTGCACACACCAATGGGGGTGGACAAAAATCGGTTGTAATTTGAAATGTTGTGGTGTTTGATGGCAAAAAACATGGTTCTCCTTTCTCTACAACCTATTCATTACAAGGATACCGTGAAAGCAAGGTCCCTTTGGTGAAAATGGCATGTCCAAGGGGATGGTTGTGCAAGGGGGCGGTTGCACAGCCCCCACATTTGGGAATTTTGGGGGGAGGTGTTACGTAGGTATGGGACACACTTATGTGGCATGTGACAGGTTGTGTCATAGTACACTAACTTAGGCGGCTCAGCTTGCATGGTCCAAATCACACCAAATGCACCCAATTTGGACCATGCAAAAAAACAGTTTTTCACAGGCTGTGTTTTTTGGAAACAGAATATTAGTCCAAAGAAAGTATCTTTCTTACCATTTGTGCCTTTTTGTGCCTTTTTTCGGACAGCCGAAAACAAAAAAAAATTAAAAAATTAAAAAAATCTTATGATTTCAGTGGAAAATGATGTGCTTTTAGCGGAAATTGGCCAATGAATACATTTTGCGTTCCCCTTATTTTTTGGATGAACATGGTCTGCAGAAAACATGATTGCAACATCATTTTCCGTTCTGCATGTTCATTGCATACCTGGAAAAATAATTTTTTGATCGAATTCTATGCACGAGGCCTCGCGCAATCAAGAACAAGTATCATTAAAACAGAAGCATGGCGGATTAAATATCAATGCAAAGCATATGCAACATGTGGTTCAAGGGCTGCCCCATGCGCGAGGCCTCGCGCATAACTTACTAAACCAAAAACCTCACCCAATTCATTTTCCGTTGGAAAGACGGCTTCAGGGTCGAGTGGCCTTACTACCCACCCCACGGTTTGATTTTTGATTTGCACTGCCTGGAAGAAGAGGTATAGGTTGTGATTTTCAAGTTCTGGGACTGCATTGCAGTCCTCATTGCGCGAGGCCTCGCGCAAAAAAAGGCCCAGAAAATATATTCTCTGTACCATTGTGATGGGTTTCTTATCTGAGAGCGCTTGTGCACAACCTTCACTGAAGCAATGAGTACCTAAATTGGCGTTGAGTCATTGTAATTTACCAGAAGCTTGCCCCCCCCGGAGGCGGAAAATCTCTTTCTGGGCTTGGTCAGCCCCTGCGCTTGGCAGACTGCTTCCCCCAGGGCACCTTCTTTCTCCAGGTATCCAACATCATCTTGATAATTGGAGAGTAAAATGCACTACATTGCATTTTACTCTCCAAAAAATCAGTTTTTTTTGCCCAAACAAACGCTCAAAAAACTGCCACGCATGACAAATTCATATTTTTTTGCACATTTTACTTTCATCTATAGTCAACAACGGAAGGATGAAGTTTTTCTTCAGCCAAAGCTACAAGGGGGGTCCCTGTCCAGCTCAGCGTCATCTGTTGAGTGGACATGCTTCATGTGTTACCAGTGATACTCTTTTTTTTGCTTGACACTCCCCATAACTTGTGGCAGGTGTGCCTCATGAGCAATGCTGAAGGATGCACCCTGTGCAACACCTCCAACGTATGTGCTCCTTTTGCTACGAATGCAACAACATTAGAAATGATTTCTTGAGTCATCAATTAGATTTACAAGGCTTGTTTAGAGCGCTGAATGTCCGCCCGCGTAAACATATTGTACAATGTGATCAAGTCAAGGGTGCCTGTAATGTCACTCCAGTGTAGGCGCCTGCTTGATTCCTCATTTCTACCATCATTACCTGACTTTGGAGGGGCAATGGACTGCTCCTTGCGCGAGGCCTCGCGCAAGGAACAGTCCATTGCCCCCAAAAGAGCATTTTTTGGACCCATGAGGACCAAGAAAAGGCCAAAATTCCTTACATAAGAGTTCTTTTGGTGTTTCAAAAACGGCTTGATTTTTTGCAAGCCAAAGAATCGTTCTTTTGATGTTTTTTGAGGCCCTGTATTTTGGGCACTTTCTGTCGTTTTATACCATGCAACTTGAGCCGCCTAAGACTAATGGAATATGCCATGGGGGATTCGGTGGCACCCAAAAACCACCAAAAAAGAGGGTGAAATGAAAGTTTGGGTTCGTTGTGCGAGGGGTGTGCAAGTGGCCTATTTCACACTTGATCACACGGGCTGCACATTAGTGTCGCCATCTACGTGGGCAAGACGGGTTACAAGGGTAGTTATCAGGGTGACCGGTACTTGTCCAAATTTAATATAGCAGTTGAAGGTTTGCTTGACGTGACCACTCAACAAGTCCTTGTTACAGCACCTTTTGATAAAGTCCAGGCGGATTTGCATTACGGCATGCACTTGCCTAGTGAGCTTGAGGAAGGAGCCGAACTCCACAGATCACTAGTTCACATTCTTGCCAGTGAATACGCGCAAGTCGACCTAAACCTTGCCAGTAGTGATGGCCTTATTCAATGGCTTCTCCTTGGATCTCTTCTTGCACCTCGTATTTGACTCAGTGCTTCAGCTTGAGTCATGGGTGGTATCCTCATCCTCGTCAACCCTGAGGGCCGCCACCGTGCGCAGTGAAGTGAGTGGCAGGCTGTTCAATATCTTGGTATCCTCACCCTGTACCTCACATTGAGCCACTGTGGTGAAGGGCCGAGATACGAAGAGGCTTCGGCCAGCCTAGGTAGAAGTTGTAGGTTGTGCTCCACCCTCAGCGTCTGCACCCAAGGTGTGGGTGCATCCAGCTGGCAGGCCGTGCACACAGGCGCATGCGTTGGATTTGAACAAGGGATTCTGGCGTGAAAGTGAGCAAAGCCTTGCAATGTTCGCGTTAGGCGTAGGCAAAGAGTCCGGTGGCCTGTTGAGGGGTCCGAGGGTCTTTGTGAACTCCACCCAGAAGTCGTTGGTTAATTCCTTCGGGGTTTCATCGAGGGCACTGCGGCTGAAGGATCTTGACGATAGATCGAAGGCGCTCGTGACGATCAAGGGGCAGATGGTAGAGCGCTTCCATGCTCGGTTGACGTCGCTGCGTAGCGTGTGTGTACTCCTTTTGGGATTGATGCAGGAGACGGAGCAATCGTAGAAGGTATTTCATGAGCGTCTGCCCCGAACCTCCTGAATGCCAACTCGGCATGTCGTTGTTCTTTGGCGTCATCTTAGTAGATGGCCGTGTCCGTATGGATAGTTTGGTCCTTCATGACGGATAGAGGCTACTGAGGTAGGACCACAGTACGTCAGTCTATGACTGCTTCGTGTGTGTCTTGAGCTTGGTGTGGTGTACGCTTCGAGCTGAACTCACTCAAGGTCAGTGTCCCTAGCTCCCGTTCCACAATCTTGGTAAACGTGCTCCGGTCTTACTTCGATTGATTGTGCGCCCTACTAGTGTGTGCCCCACACGACCTCATTTCTTTGCACTGGTTCCACAGACGTGAACCGTGAGTGCTTGAAGGAGTCACCCGAATAAGTGGTAGCCTTTTTGAGTGTGCCAAGTGCCAGGTTACTCCACGTCCATGGTTTATTTTGTGCAGAGGATATGTCGATATTGCTCAAGTTTTCTTTGCCGTTTATGTAAAGCCTCTACTCAACACTTTAGGACTTTGGTGTACTCTCTTGCGTGCTCTGTTTCTTTGCCACTGCCTTGCTCCAAGTCTTTATGAAATGCGATCACGGGAACAATGCTAGAACACCACGATGGAGCACTACAAATACAACAGGCTGCAAGTAGATACTGTGGAAAGATTTTTAGACTATTGACATCAAAAAAGAATCACACTGCATAGTTTAATGCAAAATTGGGGCGATAGTCAACTTTTATGATACAAACGTTGAAATAATCGTCTACATCACACCCTCTCAGTTTAAGGTTCATTTTGAGATGCGAACCCTTTGGTTTGTGGCCATATTTGATGGGGTCGCATGGCTCTGTGGCCCCGTGGCCACTACCACGTCACCTATATCACACGTGGCTGCTTCCTATTTGGTTGGGCTTTCTGCGAATGGAACCCATGACCCTCAAAAAGGCGCATCTTATATCCTCAGCCGCATACCACTGGGATAGATGGGGAAAGCATGAAAAAGATAGATCAAACTGAAGGGGCCCTGCCTCTATGTCAGTGTGTCAGGGGTGAGCACACTTTGCACACAACGGCTTAAATAAAGCATGTTGGATGTGATCATGGGTCTCTAGTCTCCATTGTAAATAAAAGATACATAAAAATGGTTTTTGGGACAGAAAACCAGTGAGAAGGCATGGTGAGGTTTTACCGATGCAAAAAAATTTAAAGATGTCACACCAAAATTCAGCAAATAAATAACTAAAGGAACCCGTTGCTAATTTGGATGACTTTTGGAAATACCTTTGGTCAGTTTGTACTCGGCAAGTAGGTTAAACCCCCCCCCGTACAAGAACATGCACGTGTTCTTATTTTTTTGTGTGTTCTTTTTTTTTCGTGTTCTTATTTGTGGGACCCCCATGTGCAGTGTTCCCGGCGCTCTTTGTTTGCAGAAATATGGCAGATTGGAATGTTGATGACCCCTCCTTTTGGTTTAATGATGTTTTGGCTGCCAGAGATGAGGATGAGGCCATTGTGGATGAGTGCTATGAGGCAGCCACGGATGCCTCAGACTATGCTGGTAGTATTAGTGAAGCTGGCAGTGACAGTGACCACGTTGATGCATCAGGGTAAAAATGAAAAATTCCTCGTATGCTAGCAGGGGCCGATAGGTGATGAAATTGGGACCCTAGGAGTCCGGGGCGGGCTGCGTGTTCTTATTTTTGACTAAATAATAAGAACATGCGTGCGTGTTCTTATTTTGACTGCGTGTTCTTGTACGGGGGGGGGGGTTTAAAATGAGAAACCGTCAGAGCTGTGACAAGCTAAGTGTGGTCGCACTATTTTACAAAGAAAGGCAGTTTTTCTTACTTACCAGCTTCTCAGTTTTTGCTAACCAGACCGGCATGCTAACGAGAAATCTTCACCGACGACCCCTGCTTTACAGCCACTTCCTTGTTTTTCATGTTGGTTTGACGAAATGTTGTATTTTATTTTGTGCTTGTGGTATCGCAAAAAAGGCTTGGAGGCAGCACTAGAACTTTGTTGGGTTCTTTTTCTACCTCTCATCTATGTGTCGTAGAAATATCAAGCGCAAACGAAGCATCAGGCTCAAATGGCCCACCTTGTAGATGTTAAAAATCTGACGGGCTAGAAATTCTACATTTTCACTGCTACTACTTTTTCAAAATCTAAATAACGCCGTTGAACAAATTGTAAGCGTCAGACATTTGCAGCTATTACATTTCCCCAAAAAAGTGCACTTTGTCAGTTGTGAAGCATTTTTTTCTACATACTTCAACATCCAACCTGATTCACACCTGAGATGTGTTTTCACTGCAAAAAAAAAATGTGGTCATAGTGCGAAAGCCTACTTTCGAAAGCTGTCTAGTAAAAGGCAAGCATATCACTCACCCAAGAGGCGGAGAAAACAGAGAATGATGGACTTATGTACTTCTGACGCCACCTAACGCCTACACCAACCGTGAGTCGGAGACCTCCTTGCAAAACAGCGGGTTTGGTGGGCACACGGCCAATCGCTTGGTGTGTGCCCCTGCGCACACGCGACCGAGGTCCTGCGACTGTACATCCATTCTTGATGGCCTACTTGCGTACCGCTTGCATTCCGGGCTCTTGTCTTACTCGCACCTCACGTGCAATTGTTCCTTTTCCATGTCACACAAACCTAGTCAAGCATCTGCTACAAGAGTTATGTAGTGGCCCGCCGGGCTTAAACTCTATATTCCATGGCACATGCAGCAGTCCTCCGGTAGAGTAGCAAAGCCAGCCGCGCCTTCATCTAGACTTTACCAAAAGAAGTAAAGCAACAAAGTGGTGGCAACTTGGTATCCGAGGAGCCGTAGCGTGTTTCAATTGTGACATTTGAGATTCGCAACTTTTACCATTATTTTGGGTCGCCATAAAAGCAAACTCCACATAGCCTCAACCACCTTGATCATCGTGCATTCGGGGCAATGAGTCTGACCCTGTCCTTATTTCTTCGTCATTAACACGATCTTGTCACCTTGTCCCAAAAGATCTCAATCCACCTTGTGTTGTTGGACTTCTAGTCCTCAATGAACTGAAGCAGAACGCCACGCTGTTGTTGAGCTCCCTGCTATTCTGACATTTGCATATCGTTCAAAATTAGAAAAATTCATAGAATCAACACCCTAAGTAGCCAAAAAACCCTTCTGACCCACTATGGATGGTTATATGTGACATACCAATTGTAGAGAATGTTCAATGACATTGTTTAAATATCAGGTTTAAGGCTTCCAAGAAACTCTCATCTACTCCGATATTTTGGCGATGAAAAAATGCTGCCTATGTAGCAAAATTTCGTACCCAACGTGTCAACATGATGGGGAGTGAAAAAGTACGTTCTGTGTTCAATGTCACTTGTACGTTGAGCACATACCCTGGAGTGTAGGCAATAAAAATTCCTTGTCACTGAAAATTGTGCAAACACTACAAAAAATGTGATCCTTTCCGATCTTGGATCGCCTAGAGCCCTCACATTCTTCAAAAATGCGGTGCGTGCCAAAACCCATTCCTTTGTCGATGAGACGCCCCAAGGTCATTGTTGAAACCTTCGTAAGATGTAATAACTAAAAACTGAGTATGTGCATCATCTCTGCGCACGTGCTCCCAAAACAAATCCAAAAGCAGACTAAGTGCCGCAACAAGAATATGCTATAAAACGGCGCAAACTCCCTGTTTCCCTTTGGTAAACAAGCTGTTATCATCTAATTGTGCCTCCTCGACAGCCCGCTAAAGATGTGCAATGTTGCCGCGGCATGGACTCGCCACAAGGGTCCACGGTACGCAAAGCCTTGCACCACGTGAGGCAAAATGGGGTGACGTCCACCGAGGTGCAAAAGCACGAGCGCAATCTTCGCCTCTGAGTCCTCTTGTAGAAGCTGCACCACTCTTCCATTGGGGGTGGCTGAGGCTTGGGGGAAAATGTTCTCTGAAAAAATATGGGGGGGGGGGTGTGCAGAAATTTTTCAGGGGCAGGGGTCCGCGATGGTTGGTTGGGGCGAAGAGGGTCCAAAAAAGGCAATGGGAAGAATGCATGCCCCCCAAGCATTGGTCAATCATAAACTCCCCTTCCCTCCCCTCGCCCGCCCTCGAACCATACGAGCAATCCAAACCTAGGCCTCGCCATTGCAGCAGTTCAGCCATGCCAACCATCTTGATGAAGCTAGACGTAACCATGGCTGCATTTTGCCACATCATTGCTCGCCATTTTGGACCCCAATGTTAACTCTCACCGTAGCCTAGGTTTATCGCTAGAGCCAGGGTTAGGACTAGAGTTAGGGTCACCGAGCTGGTGGAACCAGTCTTGGTTTTATAACCCTTTTTAGTGTCTAGGGTGGACCTACCACGTTTAGCAAGCAAGCAGCAAGCAGCAAGCAAGCAGCAAGCAGCAAGCAGCACGCGCGAAATGGGCCAAAACCAGAACTCCGTCGTGGTGCTTCGGATTCGGGGGAAATTTTGGTGGATGATACCTATGGGTGTGAAGTACAATCACACAAAGTTTGAGCAAGAAACTCAACGGTGGCGGCCAGGAACAGGATTCGCAAGTGGCGGACCTCAGTTTCAAAAACTGCAGTTTAGGGCCAAAAACAGCCATTGTTGGGCTGAAAAAGCCCTGGAACACATTCAAAACGGCCAAACGAAGGGAAACGGTGGGTACACTACACGTGCGCCTTGACTTCCCCATGTCAACGAGCTCTTTGCGGCCCTCTAACTCCATGATATGTCGTGGAAACGGCCCAAAAAGGCCCCCAGAAGCTCCAAATGCCGACAGCCACAAACCAAGAATAGGCCATATCTTTGGCTACATGGCTCCAAATGCGATTCCTAGGGCACCTACTCCACCCGCAACCCCCCACTTTTTGTGGTTTCCACCCCTCAAAATTGCCCAAATGGACGTCTAGACCCCCATACCTAGGCCCACTAGGTTGCGGCAAGCTGCGAGCTCAAGCCCAAACAGGTGGGTGCCCAAATGGGTCAACAGGGTCCAGTAGGGGCAAAAAGATGACTTTTCTCAAAAATGATCGTCGACCATGTGCGACGTTAAAACAAGTGTTTTTGGACCGTTTTGAGCTTGTGGTGGCCCATTTTGGTCCTTCGAAAATCCCAAAATGCCTTGGAAATGGGCTGTTTTGGGACCAAAAATGGGTAAAAAATGGGTCAAAAACGCATTTTTCCAAACCTTATCCTAGACCATTTGGGGTGCACAAACGGGTGAAATGAGCCCATTTTGAGCCCATTTTGGGGTATTTTGGCCCCTCAGAAGTCCAAAAAGCCTTGAAAGTGGGCCTCGTGGTGATGGGGTTCACTTGCATGCTGATTCCACTTTGTCAAGAGCCATCAATGTGTGAATCATTCTTGATGTCCCTCACCAGTCATAGCTGATGTTCCCTCCCCCACCAGCTCGGTCCCAATATTCAGTCTTGATTAGGATGGGGGTCACCGAGCTGCTGGAACCACTCTTGGTTTATAGCCCTTTTTAGTGTCTAGGGTGGACGTACCAGGTTTAGCAGCAGCAGCAAGCAAGCAAGCAGCAAGCAAGCAGCAAACAAGCAGCACGCGCGAATTGAAGAAAAATCATATCTCCGGCGTGAGCCTTTGGATTTCGTTAAAAATTTGGTGGATGGTACATGTTGGTGTGAAATACAATCACAAAAAGTTTGAGCCAGAAACTCAACGGTGGCGGCCGGGAACGGGATTCGCAAATGGCGGACCTCAGTTCCAAAAGCTGCAGTTTAGGGCCAAAAACAGCCATTTTTCGGCCAAAAAGACCATGGTACACATTCAAAACGGCCAAACGAAGAGAAAGGGTGGCTGCACTCCACATGCCGCTTGACTTCCCCGTGTCAACGAGCTGTTCGCGGCCCTCTAACTCCATGATATGTCCCGGAAACGGCCCAAAAAGGCCCTAGAAGCTCCAAATTTTGTGTAGATTGCTGCCAACAGCCACAAACCAAGAATAGGCCTTTGGCTACATGGCTCACAATGCAATTCCGAAGGCACCTACTCCACCCGCAGCCCCCCGTTTTTGTGGTTTACACCCCTCAAAATTGACCAAACGGACGCCTAGACCCCCATACCTAGGCCCAGTAGGCTGCGGCAAGCTGAAGAACCCAAGCCCAAGCAGGTGGGTGCCCAAATCGGTCAACAAGGTCCAGTAGGGGCAAAAAAATGACTTCTTTCACAAATGATCCTAGACCATGTGCGACGCTAAAACAATCTTTTTTTGGACCGTTTTGAGCTTGTGGTGGCCCATTTTGGCCTCCGAAAATCCCAAAATGCCTCGAAAATGGGCTGTTTTGGGACCAAAAATGTGTCAAAAATGGGTCAAAAACGCAATTTTCCAAACCTCATCCTGCACCATTTGGGGTGCACAAACGGGTAAGTGAGCCCTTGAAAATGGGCCTCGTGGTGATGGGGTGCACTTGCAAGTTAATTCCACTTCCTCAAGAGCCATCAATGTGTGAATCATTCTTGATGTCCCTCACCCGTCATAGCTAATGTTCCCTCCCCCACCAACTCGGTCCCAATATTCAGTTCTGATTGGGGCTATCGTTAGCGTTAGGGCTAGGGGTAAGGGTAGGATTAAGCTTAGGGTTGGGGGAGAACGTCTAGGTGAGGGTTGGGTTTAAAAATATTGTTGGATCCTAAGTGGACAAAACTTTCGTCCGCACGCCTTTGGTGCCCATGGAGCGACGGGCATCTGTGGCGTGTATGGGCTGCTAAGGCTAAGGCATCTTTGACAACTTGCTGGTGGCCGTGAGCCCCCTAGGAAAGAAAAACATCAATTGGTCAATTGTGCACCCGCCCCTTAGCTCCGATCCCGCCTGCCGTCACGGCCTTCATCGCCATCTCAGTTCCGCCATCAGTGCGTTTGTCCATTTGCCTGTCCATGAGGCTCACTGTTCTCTTTCCAACCATACTCTCGTCCTGTGCAGAGGTGTAATGAATCTATGGTGTTGCACAACTTCAATTCTCTGTGCTCCACCAAACGTTTGATGTTGTGTCAGTGGATGCAGGGTTGTCCGGCATTACACCGCGAAGGCGCGGGGGGGCGGGGGGTCAAAAACCACCAAATTCAAAACATCAAGCAGATTCCTGGACTCATCGGTGTTATTGTGGCAAGGGGGGGGGGGGGGATGTTGCGCATCGGGCCTAGTCTCTGAGGCGTTTCGTCCACCCTAAGGCAGCCTGCATCCAGAGTTGGGGGGAACAGGGCAGAATATGCGCTTATCGCAAATAAGACTGGCGTGTATTGGGGGGGATCCGGTGACTCGACACGCCGGGGCCTTGGGCATGGGGGCTGACAGTGTGAGAAGCTGAGTGTCAGCCGGTTTGGCCGCTGCCACCGACCCTGGCACGGGCACTAGCACGGGCCTTAGGATTGAAAATTCCCAGTGGGTACTGGTTGTCGTGAGGGTCTAGAGTTGGGGTCTACAGTTGGCACTTGGGGGTCTAAAGTTGGGGTCTAAAGTTGGCACTTGGAGGTCTAAAGTTCGGGTCTAAAGTTGGCACTTGGGGGTCTAAGGTTGGGGTCTAACGTTGGCACTCAGGGGTCTAAATTTGGGGTGCAAAGTTCGCACTTGGGGGTCTAATGTTGGCACTAGGGGGTCTCAAGTTGGGGTCTGAAGTTGGCCCTTGGGGGTCTAAAGTTGGGGTCTAAAGTTGGCACTCGGGGGTCTAAAGTTGGGGTCTAAAGTTGGCACTTGGGGTCTAAAGTTGGGGTCTAAAGTTGGCGTCAGTGTCAAACATGCAACATACAAGCTGGGGTGTTAGTGTGGGCACTAAAGTGGAGGCGCCACAAATGGCAAACATCTTTGGGCTTGGCTAACCATGTTGATCAGTGGACCCAGGTGCTTGGCCTACTAGACGATATAGGGTCAGAAGTACAGTGGTTGCACGTCCCGTCACACATCACTATCCACGGTAATGAGTAGGCTGCATGTTGGCGGACGAGGGACGCTGCCTCTCACCACTGTGTAGGGAACATGTCTCAGTGGGACCCACAATGCAACAGGAAGAGGAACCCCCTATGATTGATGTGTGTTACCAGGAACCGCCGGATATGGAGATAGACCCCCCCCCCGCCAGCCCAACCCCAAACGCCCATTCGGCAGGGTGGTCCAGGAGAAGGTACACCCTGCCGGCCTCTCCCCCCGACACCCGGGCTCCCGGACATTGAGGTGGCTACGCCCCTAGAATACTCTGAGCCAAAGGAATGTGGCCAAAAGGGGCAAGCGACAGCAAGCAAGCCCGCGGCACAAGTTACCCAAATATGGCTTCCGGTATGTACGCCATGCCCCAGACTCAGCACGCCCCAGACTTGAATGTACAAAGCCAGCCATTCGGGTAAATCGCATTCCAGCTTTCTCTTTTGTCTCTTTTGTCTCTTCCAGCTCTCTCTGTTGATCACGTGTTCAAAATATTCGCGCATGGCCTCCTCATGGCCCTGTTTTCTTGATTTCTTATGTTTCCAGTAGTGTAGTGTAGTGTCGGGGGGGGGGGGGGGCTGTTGAGCTCGTGGGTGATCCATCAGGCCATCCAGCCCATTTAACTGGCGCAGACAATGAAGCAGCATCTTAGTTTCTGAGTGGGGGAGTGTGGGCGTAGGGTGTTCCAACCACGGCGCTAGGGTATCAATCAAGAGCCGCAGGAATTGCTTCCAATTGGGGGGGCCTAGTTGTGGGTCGAATTTGGCCGAGCAGCAGAGGCGCCAGCTAGCGCGCACTGCTGACCACATAACTAAACCTAGCGGGGATGAGAGGGAGAGGGAGGGCATGGTTGAGAGGATTTCTTCAGGATCGTCAGTTGAGGGTGGGTATGTTGGGGCGACTGATGGAGTATGTTCGGCAGTACTGTGACTGCCTGCATTGGATTAGCCGAGACATGAGGAGAGGGGGCGGCATGGGGGAGGAGGGCGTTGGGCTTGCGCCGCAGGATTGGGGCCAGAGTCATCTGCCCCGGCTGCTCAGGAGGCTTGGCTTTGTTTTTGTCTTTCTCCTGCCAGGTTTTCCAAGTGGCTTCCCAATCACTGTAGGACCAGACTGTGGCTACCCTGTTAGCACCAGCCTGATCCATCAGGGTCAGTACAGGGGGGGGGGGGGGGCTTGGCTTGGCGTCCTAGGACCCGCGGAGTCGCACCCCCCCCCCGCCCCCGCCTCGGCAGTCATCATTCGCTTATCTTTGCCCTGTATGCTCACTCAATATTGTGCAGTGTTGATGCACCCCAATGCAATGGAGCACACTGTGCACACCGTCTCTCCCCCTGGTCAAAGAAACATCACAAAACAACAGCAACGTGCAGATTTTTGAATGACATTGATTCTTTCGAGTCGGTGGTGTGTGCCTTGTAGGGGTCCCATACAGCACACACAAGATTGAATGATGAAGAACCCCCCGAAACCGTGAACACCTCCCAAAACCCCCTCCCTCTTTGCACAAACCCCTCCCCCCCCCTTGTTTTGGACGAAAAACCCCCAGGGGGGGGGGGGGGATGCGGGGTTTTGTCCAAAAACAGGGGGAGCACCCCCGACCACTCACAGGAGGAACTAGTGCGTTCACTCTGTTCACACACCCTAATCCTATCATTCACACCAATCGTAAACTGTACCCTTCTTGTCTGCAAAACACCCATCTTGCGAGTCCCAATATTAGCACAAAACCACCCTACAGGTAGCTCGCCAAACCCTACATTGTTTGCAGCACCTTCTTCACCCGCATGGTGCTGCAGGGACAGGTGAAATGATCCTAGGACATTGCGACAGTCTACCACTCCAGTTTTGCTGATTATGAATCACATGCCACAGTCAGCAAACGTACAGGTGCAGTGGGATCAATCTAAATATGTTGCAGCAATGCCACACACAGAAACTGCAATGGAGTGCAAGTCGCTGTCCCTCCCATTCAAAGATAATGATAAATGGGATCACTGCCAACTTCGGAAAAATTTCAACAAGGCTACATTGGGCAAATGGCTGACGTAGGATAGTATGCATGGGCACATTGTGTGCAATTAGAAGAGAGGCTTAGAAAAGCAACTTAGGATCCAACTGTCATGGTTGCAGAAGCAGCTTGGACTGGACAGCCTGCACCATTTCCGTCCACACGAAGAGGATTGTTGGCCACTGAAGCAATCGCTTCAAACAATGAGAATCACCACATCCTTCACATTACAGATCAAGATTGATGCAGAGGGACAATCCCGCAGGCACCAAATCCTGGCATGACAGGAGATATAGTGTCGCAGACTGGTTAAGGGTCGTTAGAAAATGTCAGCACACAGCAGCAAGCATCCAGCGCTGCAGCACCCACCTGGGGCAATGATGATGTAGGAAAAAGGCAGAAACGCTTTGAGGGAGAAAAGTCAAGAGGCCAAACTAAAACACGACCAGATATCTCTCAGGGAGTCCAAAAAAGTGCCTACACACCGCAATATCAACCAGGCTGATGTGCTCGGCTGGAAAATATTGTTCAAAGAGAGGGGGGACCTCATTTACACCCTGTTGTCTCTGCATGAAAGAAGATTTCTCAGCCGCTATTGGTTGGAGAGTAGGGGGCTAGGACAATGGGCTAAATAACAACGCTCCAAAAAATTCCGGGTTTCAGGTGCAAAACTCTGGCACACACCAAAACATTCCCAAGAATTGCGTGTCATCTCTGCAATGTGTTCCGACACTGCTGTGGGGGGGTTCGTGGAGGGAACTCTGACAACTGTCAGCTCCGACTTCTCCGACGCTTCCTTGTATCTCGGCTCCGGCTCCGGCTCCGGCTCTGGCTCCAGCTTGAGCTGACGTCACGCTCCCGTTTTCTCTTGGTCCTGTCTCTGCTGTGGCTTCTGTAGTATCTGTCCCTATCCCTACCCCTGTCTCTATCTCTGTCCATATCTCTGTCCCTGTCCCTTTCCCGATCTCTGTCTCTGTCCCTGTCTCGATCCCTGTCCCAATCCCTGTCCCAGTCTCTATCCCTATCTCTCTCCCTATCCCTGTCCCTGCCCCTGTCTCTGTCCTTGTCCCTGTCCCTGTTTCGATCCCTATCCCTTTCTCTCACAGAGCTTGAACGCTCCCTATCTGCATCCCTGTCCCTGTCCCTTTCCCCTCCATCACGTTCCTTATTTCTTGCACAGCTTGGGCCCTCCCTTTCTGAATCCCTGTCTCTGTCACGGGCCCTGTCTCGGTTCCTGTCCCACTCACGATCCCTGTCACGGTCGCGATCTCGATCTCCATCTCGTTCTCGATTCCTGTCCCTGTCCCTGTCCCTGGGTCTGTCCCTGTCCCGATCAACAAATGTGTCCCTGTCAAACTCTCTCGCATCTTCTTCCTTCAACTGTGCCTGTTATTGAATACAAATATGAAGGGAAGAATAGATCATTTTTGAGACCCAATGGCAACCTACTCTAATCATGGTGAGATTGACATGACCACTACTGATCTGCAATCTGGGAATCGTCTCAATGGGGGCAGCACTACCACCGGGGGTACTCGGAGTCAGATCCCAACCACCCCTAAACTTTTTGGGCCCTGTGGGGGGTGGGGGGTGGGCTTTGGTTTCGGTTTCATGGGGTACCGGGCCCGTGGCCCACACGCCCCTGGCGGTGCGCCGAGCCTAAGACCTTGCGCGCTAATATTTTTTGCCACTCGTGGCCATGCACCTGTCTCTGACCAAAAAGTAGACCCAGTGCCTGCGCTTTCCCAAGTCCAAACCGGCGCCTTGCATTTGCGCCTCCACTGTCTTTCCTCTGGACCATCTTGGATGCACCAGGGCCTCAATGAACCCCTTCTTGGCCCGTCTTTGACGTGACCACCGAGGCCACTGCCCTCTATCGATTAGCTTGACGGCGCTCTGCCACATTGTGTCGGACCTCCACAGACACTGTCACTCAATGGGCACCAGCCCTCGGCAAAGCACCCATCGCCACTGGACTGGCATCGCTACCCACTCCACTATCTTTGGCTCCCTCGTTCTCTCCCGTGGCCACTGGACTCTAGGAAGGACATTTGGTGAAACCTAGTATGCACGTAGCAAAACCTAGTAAAATGTAGCAAAACCTCGTAAAATGTAGTAAAAACCTAGTAAAAAAGAATTTTTTTAAAAAAAATTTTCGAAAAAAATTTTTACTAAGTAAAAAAAGCAAAATTTTCAAAAAATTTTCCTTACTAGGTTACTAGGCATTGACAAATTTGGACTTGAATTTGAACAAAAAACACAAAGTTTATGGGGGAGGGGGGGTCAACGGTAGGTGGTATTTGTGTTTAAGGGCATGGTGCCCCCTGGTCTATTCCAGGCCACTTGTGTAAGTGGCGCCCCGCCCGGGCCAAACCGTGTATTGCAAGGTCAGCAGAAACAAAATGAGGCTCAAGAAAAGAAGGAGCTTTTATATCATAAATAAATAAATATATATATATACATATATGAGGTGCACACACGTGTGCTTTATATGAAGTCGCAAAACACGCGCTTGTAGATGAGGTCCGCCTTCTTATCTTTGTATGCGGGTTGCGCAGAGGGAGGGTTGTGCTTGCACATGTTGCGAAGCACACCCGTGGTCTTTGAATCCAACTCTTTGATTAGATTTTTGTCATACTCCAATTTCCTAGAGGCATCTTTGGGGTGATGCTCTAGAACAAAAAATTCCTTCCCACGGATCACCACCTTTGGACGGACCTCATCTACAGAAGGCGGCTTGTCAAACACAAGCCGGTCACCCAAGGCGAATGCCAACACAATGCATGCCAGTGTGGCAGTAAGTTGCACTCTCCAATTGCGCAATGCCACACATATCTCTGAGGGACACAAACCGGAACCATGCAAGGCACACTGATAAACTCCACATCCAGGGCACGTGATGTGGGCTGTGTCGTCGCAAAAAAAGCACGACGAACGGCTAGGTGGACAATAGGGCGTAGCATACATCCGTGCCAAGGCCCAACTGGGTGTGGTCTCAATAGGGGGGGCATGCGGAGAATCGCGATAGTGCAAAGCTGCCTGTGCAATCTCACGCAACAACCACAATCTGTCTTGTGGAAGTCGGATGCTACCGTTGACAACACGCCGAGATAAAGGCAACGTAGCAGAAGGCAGGTAGGATGGCAGCTCACACCGTCTTCCTGATGTAGCAAGGTGGAGTAGAGGAGGGCTATAGCAAAGGCTACACTGCCAAACTCACCCAAAAACCTGTCCCACCTCTTCTGCGGCTTTGGCTCAATGCCTTCTCGTTCGGCAATGAGGTTCACTATTGCCAACTCCTCGGTGTTTGCACCCGCTATGTACGGCTTGTTACACAGCGGATCGAACACGAGGCACAAGAACGTGCGTGTTGGGGAAACCAACAACAAGCGCAGCACCCAATGTTCATTGCGCGAATTATACATTTGCGCCGCAGGCAAGGGAGGCGCATAGACCATATCAATGGACGCTGCTTTCAAAGTACGCAGCGCCCATGACTCAGTCAACATCAACCTACGACCCAACGGCACAAATGACCCATTCCACAATGAGTCATGCACAACCCACGCCACACCCATAACATCCCAGTCCGCACTCAAAGCTGTCTGAGTGAGCCACCAGTAATACACAACAATCTCGGCACTATCTGTGACGTAGGATTTTGAGTAAACATCCCTCAAATGGCGTGCCTCCAACGTATATTGTTGAGACCCGGAACTTGGAACGATCACGTCCAGTGGTCGTTCCCATTCGTCACGGAGCAATGACTCAACATGTTGCAATTGGGCCGTAGGGGTGCCTGGGCCATTAGTCACGGCATGGCACACTGCGGCCAAGACGTCATCTCCACAAACAGGCCTCGTATTAACCATTCCAGTTTGTGCGGGGTGATATTAGAGCATGGGGGTGGGGGGACACTCTCCGTCGGAGCATTGGGATGGTCGTCCAATTCCTCCATGGCTAGAGGCGGGCTGGTAGGAGATGCATTTGCAGACGTAATCGCGGGGAGGTTGCTGTCACCATCCGGGTGTGGGGAGGGGGGGGACAAAGCGCACGGGGAGGAGGGGGTAGTTTCAGCATGGGAATGCGTGGGATGCAAGATCTTCCCAACCTCAACCTCCTCCTCCCACTTTTGCAAGACCCAACGCGACTCATCTCTGTCTGCCTGGGGGGTCCCCACCGCTTCAGAGCGAGGGGCAGAATCTGAAGTGGCCCACAAGTGGGCCGCCTCGGGGGTCCCCACCACTTCAGAGCGGGGGGCAGAATCAGAAGTGGCCCACAAGTGGGCAAGGTGGCTACATAACCCCTGCCGCCTGGGGGGTCCCCACCACTTCAGAGCGGGGGGCAGAATCAGAGGTGGCCCATAAGTGGGCAAGGTGGCTACATAACCCCTGCCGCCTAGGGGGTCCCCACCGCTTCAGAGCGGGGGGAGTTGATGGCGTTTCGGACACCGAACGGAAGGGTGTTCCGACGGCTTGTCATGCCCTTTGGCATCGCCAACACCCCCGCGCTGTTCCAGGAACCGATGAACCAGGTGCTCACCATCCTCAAACAATGGCCCGCGGTCCAGGCGTTGCTCGAACGAGGAGCGCTGGCCGAAGCTTACATGCTGCTAGGCACGAACTCGATAGAGGACTACCTACTGCTACTGTCGGAGTTCTTCGACGTGTGCGTGGAGGAGAACCTCCGCATCAAGTTGGAGAAATGCAAGTTCCTCAAAACTGAGCTAGAGTACCTAGGGTTTCGAGTCCCCTCAGACCCCTGCCGCCTGGAGGATCCCAACCGCTTCAGAGCAGGGGGCACAATCAGAACTGGCCCAAAGGTGGGCAACCTAGTAACCTAGTAAAAAAAAACTTTTTTTTCACTAGGTTCTGAAACCTAGGAAAAACACAAACTATTTTTTCTAGGTTCCGAAACCTATTAAAAAAAAACTTCTTTTACTAGGTTCCCAATACGTAGTAAAAACTAGTGAACCTAGTAAATTGTTACCTCTTAAAAAAAATTTTGAAAAAAATTTTACTAGGTTTCACTGCAGACCCCTCTAGGAAGGGCACCTTGCTGCCCACTGCCTGCTCTAGTGTGCAACAGGGTTTGAACTGGGGACCTCCTACCACCGCATCCGTGGCCTCGCGCCTAGACTCTGGGAAGGGCACATCGATGCACTACCCGCTCCACTGCGTACCACTATGTCGGGTTTGAACTAGCGGCCTTCGGACCACATGTCCTGTGCATGACCAGTGGCCCACATTGTTCACCTCCCCACTCACGATACCATGGGGTTGATCTGCATTGCCAATCGACGATGTACCGTTCCCAAGTACCTGGGTTGTCACTTCTCTCGCTAGGCCACACGGGACCTGCTCCGCCCACGTGGCTGCTCATGCTTTACTCACCAGGCCACACACGGCTTGCATTGCCCACATAGAGGCTCGTGCTTCGCTTGCCGGTCCACATGAGGCCCTCATCGCCCACTGGGGGGCCTTTTCTTTTGTGCTTCATGCGCCGGTCCACATTGAACCCTCATCGCTCACACAAGGGCTCATGCTTCACTCGCCGGGCCACACAAGGCTGTCCGGGTGTCCCCACCACGCTTACTCCCGGGCACCTGCACACTGTGGAGGGACCACGCAACGCCTACCCGCAGCACCCCGCCCTATTGCCGTGCCACCTAGGCCTTCACGTCTGTCGCTGACTTGCGCGGGGCACAGTGGGTGCTTGTCCTAGTGCTGAGTCATAGGACCTCAGCAGAGAGCCCCACCCTCTCCATTACCCTTGCAGCAGCCCAGCCGTACACCACACCATTGCCGTTCCATCTCCTCTCATCTTTCCTCTTGCCGTGGCGCCCGTCTCACTTGCGCTGGCAAGCGTGCCCTGGCACTCTCGCCCTGGTCGCCCCACTGGACCATCCTTTTGGGTGCTCTAGCTGCCCGTCATCTCCTTGTTGCCACTACACTTGCTCCTCGCCGGTTTCATCTCTACATGTGAAGTACACCGCACGGGCGCAACACCCATCCTCCCTTGATGCACGCCAGGGCGGTCCTTAAGAGAGAAGAAAAGAACAAAGATGGCCTTTACACACAACTTCCCAAAAAGGCCCACGGGTACTACATGCGTTTGACAATTCTATTGCCTTCGGCAAGTCCACCTCGCAAAGAATCTACCCGAAGCAACAAACACGCAAAATAGGGTAAAAACTACATAAATACGGGCTAAAACATGCTTTACATAGCTTGGATGGTCATTTTAGGTGATCACGGTATCAGAAAATCAAGTTTCAGAAACTTCGATTTTTGAGCTGTATTGGCTGAAAAAGCGCATTAGCAGGTTGTGCACCAATCCCTTGATAACCCCCCCCCCCCCCCCCCCACGCGCCCGATACCCAAATGAGGTGAGAAACACGTAAATACGGCCTAAAACATGCTTTACATACCTTGGATGGTCATTTTAGGTGATCGTAATATCAAAAAAAAATAGTTTTCACAGACTTCGATTTTTGAGTTGTCCAAGGTGAAAAACTGCATGAGCACGTTGTGGACGAATCCCTTAGGAGCCCCCCCCCCCCCCCCCAGCACTCAATACCCAAATGAGGTGAAAAACACATAAGTACAGACTGAAACATGCTTTACATACCTGGGATGGCTATGTTCGTTGATCACAATATGAAAATAAGAAGTTTTGGAAACTTCGATTTTTGAGCTGTCCAAGGTGAAAAACTGCATAAGAAGGTTGTGCACCAATCCCTTGTGAGACCCCCCCCCCAGGACTCAATACCCAAATGACGTGAAAAACACATAAATACAGCCTAAAACATGTTTTACATACCTTAGAGGGTCATTTTGTGTGGTCATGACATCAAACCAAATGATTTCCAGGAACTTCAATTTTTGAGCTGAATGGGCTAAAAAACTGGATTAGCAGGTTGTGTACCAACCCCTTGGGAGACGCCCCCCCCGCGCCCAATACCCAAATGAGGTCAACAACACGTAAATATGGCCTAAAACATGCTTTACATGCCTTGGATGGTCATTTGAGGTGATCACAATATCAAAGATATAAGTTTCAAAAACTTCGATTTTTGAGTTGTCCAAGGTGAAAAGCTGCTGAAGCAGGTTGTGCACCGTCCCATTCACTCATGTAAGCCATTATTGGTGGAAACAGTCATTTCGTGTCTTTGGCACGGGTTTTGACCGGCACTAGGCAGGGCTAGAGACTGCAAACAACGTCGTTTCATATCCTAGCAGGCATATACTGTCACAACATCCCCACTCACACCCCTTAGAGTGGGTAGCACGGGGTGAGCGAGGTCGCCAAAACCGCCAACATAGCAAAAATGGTTGAGAAGTGCATAAACTACAGAAAAGCGCTCGTCCCACTCCACCCCATACAAACCCCATGGAGGCGGGACCCTGCTCTTTAGCCTACGGTGGCTGCCTTCCATGGTAAAGCATGAAAATTAGGAGAGGATTCTCCACTTGCGTCCAAAGAAATAATGCGGTCAATCCACAAATGTGACTACAGCAGCTTAGGCCATTGTAATGCTAATTGGGCCTTGCGCATTCGTATACTACATTCGCGTAGCCTTCCTACGTCTCCCCCGGTCAGCCATCCCGTTTGCCATGTATACACGCACATCTTGGCAAAATTGTCGCACCACTCCCCATCAACATCAAACATCACCCCATAGTCTACCTCCCACCCGCTTGTTGCTCATTCCCCCCTCCTCAAGGCACGCCGTAATCAGTGCCTCCCACCTCCGGGTGCGCATGAATTGCACAGCCGCGGCATCGCACTTTCTCGGCTCAAAAAAAAAAAACCGAAAGATTCATGATTTTCGACCCAAAAAAGGGCACGGTAAAAAATGCCCAAAATTGGGGGGTATGTGGTGTATTCCCCCATATACGCTGCCTCGTTTTGATCTAACAACCTCTGCGAGGTGATTGGTTCCTAGCCCTTCATGCCTTCACCCATGGGTTCCCAACTGGTCAACCACACGGGGGGGGGGGGGGTGCGGTTCAGTTCTAGACACCAGCCCCCGCGGCGTGCGAGGGGGGGGGGGGTAATGGAAGGGGGGGTCAAAATTTTCCCATTTCAGGGGCATTATGAGTTCCCCGTTTCATTCCGAACATTTTGAAGGTACACAAGTGGGGTGAATTTTGGTTTTACCACTCACAACAAATGAAAAAGAGTGCCGTATTCCAACAGAGGTAACCCCCCAAGCAGCAAAGGCATCCCGGCTAGCAAAAGACGAGTGGTAACATCACAAACAACTGCAACTTGGACCATTCTTTCGAATGTAGCATCTTCATTCCATCCTTACAAACATAGCCAAACATATATATGCCCATATATGTATGAACAATTTGATTGGGCCAGGTGATACGAGGGCCCACAGTGCATGCACAAGTGCACTTGGGGTTTGGATGACCAGACACCTCACAATGGGTTTGCTTGCACCCTTTGTTAACGGCTGGTATGGGTACTTTTGAATGGAGCGCAAAAATCACACGAATATGGGTGCGCAAATGTATAAATTTGGCTGGAAAAGACTTGTTTCATAGAGTGGGGATGGTAGCAATATTTTCAAAAATTCCAAAAAGTTAAAAACCGGGTGCCTCCAAAAACACATGGTCCGTTTTTGAGATACTACGGTGCCACAGTGCCCCCCCAAATGCCCTATTCCTTCCGCGGGCGTTCCCTGTGTCTACGGTGCCATTGCGAACGCGAATATGCACCGAATTCGCGCGAAAATCGCGCGACTTTCGCATTGTTTTCCCACACAGCCGCACCTCCACCGCGTGGCGTGCACCAACTCAAGTACCTAGAGCCACCATAAGCCGTGGTTGCATGTCCGCGTGTCCTAGGCCAGCCACTTGCGGACTCTGAAACGCTGTGAGAGGACATGTACATAGTTGAGGTCACTAAATGGCCCCTTGCAGGCACACCCCGCCAACTGCCGCACTGTCACGGGTCCTTGTCCACGCATGGACCTCTTGGTGACATCCTACCCCTCCTGGCAGAGGCTGTCATCTATGGTGTGGTTGTCACCATCAAACCTGCACACCTAGGTAACCTTTCCCTTCATATTTGCCTTGTCATTGTTCAACCTCCCCTTTGTTACCATCTTCGCCGGAATGTGCGCAACCCCTAGAATGGGCTGAAATAAATTACGCACAAAAACATCTGCAGGCTTGCCCCTGGCTGCCGCCACTGCGTCGCGCATGCCTGGGATGACACATATAGTGACACGCAGCACGCCGTGTAACCCGTAGTCCGGATTGCGGCAATCGGCTACAATGTGTCGATATATCGCTCCAATTGGGAACAGCGCTTCCCACCACCCGTCAATGGTGGCTTTCAACCCCAAGTTGGTAAGCCGTTGTGCCCTATTGCACCCACACACCCAACACACCATGGCTTGAGGAGCCTCGGCTTTCAAATTCTCACAATTGGCCATTAAAATTTGTGCCGTGCCAGCGGTACATAGAAAAAACAAGTTTTTTTGGTCGGAACCCTCGGTATCCTCGAAGACAACCTTCCTTGCGCCCCACAATTGTTGGTGGAAGTCAACCTCCTAGGGAGCCGCATATAACGTTGCCCACTACTCACTACCCCCTAGTAGCCACTAGCTTGCACGTTGGTCGGTGCTTGTTCCCCCAAGCGTGCAATGGACGTACCCCGGCTCATGGCGTGATGTACCATCCACCGCAATCCGCATCCAATGTAGTCTTGGATCGTCCGGTGGTTGGACGTGGACAAGTTTGACCGGTTGACAATTATATAGGTGGTACAACCGCTTCGGTGGCGGGCAAACGGCACCATGGAGCTGGATACCCTCACCCGTCGTGGCAACGAAGCGCTCCGCAGCGGGCTGTGCGAGCTGCTGCATTGTGGCTCACACGTCCTCCCAAGGTACACCCCCGACTAGATGAAGGGTGAGGTACTGCGCCTCGGTCCTCGATAGATTGAGTGACCAAATGCGCCACACTGCCGTCATGGTCTTCTCCCATAGGGTTGGTGCCGTAGGGTTTGCACCACAACCCCCCCCCCCCCCCCCGCTACCGCCGTCAAAAGGATGTGGCCCGTGTCCAGCAGGTGTTGCACTGTGTATGGTGCATCTACCTCCCGCGAGACGACGTCTTCTAACGACTTGAGTGGGTGTGCCTTGCGCCGTTTGGACTTGACATGGGCGAAGGCGCTTCTTCCCCTGGGTCCACTACCACAGGGCACGAAAAAAAGAGAGCACTGGCAAGCAAAAAGGGAAGTGCCGGCACAACTCATACAACAAGGAATGCGGTGGTAAAACCTAGTTCTTCGGTCGCCGTCGTTTTACCGACAAGGGCAGGGCCCAACCCTTAACAAGGGGGACATGGCGGTCCATAAGTGGTTTGCAACAATGTGACCAAACCACAACACAAAGTATAACACATTCAATGGAAATAAGCTTCGGGAAGGTAGGAACAGTGCCCCCAACAGGGAGATAGCCATTGCAGATGGTTACAAACCGGGGGGAGGAAAGTCGGTAAACCAGCATGCACCAGTATTTGTATGGGTGCCTAACCCCATACACTATAGGAACCCTGCCGAATACAGATCGCCGGTCATATTCCTTATATGAGGCAGATTATGCAAACTTCATCAAGGAGTAATGGATTTTTTCATCCACGAAGACCGGCAGTACGTGTTGGGTACGTAATTGAATTTCTCGGATGGTTGATAACATCTCGAGTGGGTCAACTTGTGTACCTACTTGTAGCTACTGTAGCATAAATGGCGACCAGGCAAGGCTCCGGACCTTTCTCCTACGTACGTCAGGTAGGCACCTAACATGTAACTGGGCTACCAACAATATCTTGAACAGCAGTTAGCAAAGTAGTTTGGGCAGTCACCACGGCAGTGGCAACATCACCGCACCTATTCCAAAGAAACACGACGGACGGTAATCCAAGGTACACGTCCACACGCCTACGAAGTGATAGCACCGCCATAGCTGTTAAGTTTACTGATATGTCTCGATTGTGTCGATCAAGTCGAGAATTTTTACGGTACAGATTGGCTAACCACAGAATATATTGCAAACAGAACAAAGGCCTCCACAACCTTGCAGCCACAGTGGCGGCATTGTGCTTAACAATAGGTGCCTTGTATGAGCGGACCGCAAGCTGTGCCTTACGCCTACATTGGGAACGGGACAAAACACCCACATTGCAAGTGGGGCGTTTGGCATGCGGTATGCGCTCCGTGAGTCGGGTCGAGCATCGCGACCTTGTGATTGGCCACGGCTGGCCATGGGAGCCACGGCAGCTTCTCTTTGAGGAGTGGCGGAGCATTACTGTATATCGTTCTAGCGTCGTACTAGCAAAACGTTCTAGCGACGTTATAGGGACTTCTAGCGGCGCTTGCGTGCCCATCGCTAGAACGCGGCTAGAACGAAATTTTCCCACTCCGAATTCAGCCGGAAACAGTGAAATTGTGAATAACAAACCATGGAACCGCGAGTACGGATAGGGGGGTACAGGCTGGAACCCTCAAAGTAACTACTGCCTACCCCCACGGGGGAGGGTGACCCCCCCTTTTGTCCGTTCTAGCCTTCTAGCGCCATCTAGCCTAAAACGAAATGGGGTGTTCTAGTGTGTACCAATAGATGCGGTCTCGCTCCACCTTATTGCCACGTGCGGTGGAGGGGAGTTGCGCTGTTATTGCAGAATGCGGGAGCCATTTATTAAGGAGTGCGAGGGAGGGTTTAAGTGGGTTGTGGGTTCACCAATGGTTGTTGCGGGCGATTAATTTGCGTTTGTTTAGGAACCCGTTGGTGTTGCACTTTATTTTTGTGCCAAGTTTTTCCATAGCCGGCGGACCTTGTGTGTAGGTCGGAGGCTATGGGTAGAGGTTCCAGGTCAATGGTGTCGGAGGCGGCAAGGGAGATTTGGAGGGGGTTTGGGGACAACATTCCCTATGCCTTGGGTATCGGGTCTGTGACCGGATATGTAGAAGAGGGGTTAGGGACGGTCATTCTTGTGCCCCGGGAGGCAGATAGGGGTGAGTGTGACCTGAGATGACGTTCCTGGGTCTCGGGACAAGTGGTGCGCGAGGGCGGGTTTATGCGTTTCTTGGGGTCCATGCGTCTGTGGGTTTTGGTGCCGGAGAGGACTCCGGAGCCACGTAGACGGTGTGTGGTGGCGGGCCACGGTTTGGAGAGCAGCCGGCATTGGTTGGTGGATTGCACCAGTCGTAGGGTGGGGGGGAAAGGGGGGGGGGAACGGGGTACTAGTATGATTTCAGGGGGACCCTTGCTCCTTTAGCTTTATGCGGGTTGCTGTGGCGCTCACCGTTTGCCGACCATTGCCCTGTCCGACGCCGCAGTTGCGGCCGGAGGCGCGTTGAGCGGAGTGGAGCACGGCGATGGCAGTGTTGGAGTAGAGGTTGAACCCCATCCCGGGCGTGCGGAGGTGGGCACGCGAGTTCACGACGTGCCGCCTAACCGGCTTGTTTGAAGATCAGGGTTGCGAGAGAGCGGGTGTTAATTGTGGGCGATTCTGGCCACGTGCCCTGGAGCTTTGGTCCTTGAGGACGTGCGGCTGGGGCCCTTCCAGCTGTTCGTGGCTGCGGGGGCGGCGCACCCCAGGGCGTCTATTTTCAATACCTCCCATGGCCGGGGGGGTTTCCGTGGCCGCCCTTTCAAAACCTTGCGGTGGAGATATCCGGGGGAGACGTGTGCTTGTCCGTGTTGGGGGCTGCATTGGAGCGAGGAGGCACATGAGTACTTGCTGCACTCGCTTCCGGCTCCCTTGTGGGACTCGTTCCAGTTGGCCACGGAAGAAATTACCCGGCGGGTTGGGATCAGGAGCCGCATTCGCGGTTGGTCTTGATGGAGGGATATGTGCCGGGGATATCGGAATCCTTCATGGCATCGGGGGTCCAATTGAAGAAAGGGCAGCAGCTCTTGGCGTGTGCCTATACCGGTCGCAGGGGGGGCATTGCAAATTGGACTGCGTGGTGTGGGGAGACACGTGGTGGCCAATGGCTAGCTCATTTGGGCTCCCAAACACTACGGTGAGGGGGTGGGGGTATCGCATGTGAGGCTCCTCATGCGCTCCCATGCGCGGGCGGAGACCGGGGTGGACTCCGGCGAGTTTGGGGCGGTACGGGTGGAGGGAGCCAACGACAAGGACGCAGTGCGCTCGGGCACTAGCGGGGCCTCCAAGGGCTCCAAGGGAACAGGGGTGGGGCGGCCCCACAAGGCGCAGAAGACCACTGTGCCAGGTGTCCCTGCCGTCCCCCCCGCTGCCCAAGTGGCGGATTGGTTGCAGCAGCAGCAAAAGCCCAACCCCAGTGGCAGCACCGGGCAGTGGTGGCGGACGGCTTAGGCAGCCCTTTTGCAATACCCCCTCTATGACCAAAAACCCCGCTAGACACATTTTCTATTCTATGGGAAGTCGGGGTTAAAATTTGATGATTCTGTATGCGGTTTTTTTTCCTGCACACTTTCAATATCCCTGCGGCAGGCTTTTTTTTTACTACATTGTTATTGCCCAGCTGCACAACACACCTACAAGTTGTGGTCCTGTCTCTGCATCAGAGGGGCAGTATGTTGAGTATCGTCTTGTTCCACATAATTGTGCATGCCATCCTTATTCCCTTTTCTGTGATGCACATGTCTTACTCCCTCCTTCTGGAGACAACTGCTTCGCTTTTGTCTCCCAGTCGCTTTTGAATGTTTGATTCCCTTGCTTAGGTCCAAGACTGGCTGCAGTGTACACGGAGTTCTCCCTTCTGTTGCACACCGGGAGATTTCTACTTTGTTGTGTGCTGGCCGGTATGTCTACGTCATGAAATCCAGGGCCAGGGCTCATGCACATGTCTCAGAAGGCAACCCCCCCCCTCCTTGATGGTTCTGAAAAAGGGCGTTCTGCACCCCCCCCCCCCCCCAGGAACAACCTACTTCCATATGCATTGTCTCTTGCCTTGTTTGCAGTTCTCGTACCACAAGGAACTGGCATCTCCTTGGGGAACACCGTTCTTTGTGTTATGGCTTTTAAATTGCTGCAGACATGGAGATTTTGGAGGTATGTATGCGTTACTTCCATGCCTGCAGTCGTGCATGTTTTGCCCTACACTTGAGACACTTGTATACCGAAATGGGTTTCTTTCTTGCCATGTTACCAGCCCCATCAGTAGGTCCATGTCTCTGCTACCTGGGTGGCATGCTCAATTTACACCCCTCAGATGCAGGTTGGTTGTAAAAAAGGTCATGCAAAACTTTCTGGAGGTATTTGTGCTCAAAGATACCCCCTATAGGCCCATCCAGGAAAAAATGGTTCTGCAGAACGTTCCGGGAAAAAAATGTGCTGTAGGGGCCTCATGCTTGGCAATGTGAAGTGCACCGTGCTCTGATAGTACACACCATGTCTACGACCACGTGTTTACAGTTACCTGGTTCGAGTCTGCATGTATCGGGTGCCTCTTAGAACTTGTCCGCATAATGGACGCTGCCCCGTTCCGTCCGCTCATTGGGAAATACCAATTTGAAAGTGAACATCACCGCATGGATTGTACTATGACGGACAAAGCCCCACGAGACTTTGTGATTTGGGCTGCAAGTTTGCGGTGTGATTGACGTACCCGGAGGGGGTGGGGGGATCTTGTTCAATACGATGGGCTAAAAACAATGGGTTTCCGTCGACAAAGGTGGTACACCATCCTTGCCGAAAGGGTAGTTGAGTTATGGAGACTAATGCACCTGCAATGCCCCCACCCCCGCCCACAGTTGGCGTGGTTAGCCCCCACGAGAGGTCACTTGGCGGGCTGGCGCCGGGCCACTTGGTGGTTGGTTAGCCCAATTAGCCCGGTTAGCTAGATTAGCCCCCCAGCACCCAGCCCTCCTTTCGCGAGTCGCGGGTCTTATAATGGCGGCCACATGGAGTTTATCGTCCGAAAGTTGTTCTCTCACCGGAGCTGACGGCTTCCAATACAACGTCGCTAGGGAGAGTCGTGATGAGCCCACATTGGGACGTGGCATGGCGGTGGCAGTGGCGGCGAATAACGTCGTGTGATGCCTCTCCGCAAGAAGACGGGGTCACTAGCGTGGCAGTGGCGAGCCATGGAAGCCGCACGTGGACAGGTGCCATCCGCGGCACGGTCCCCGAGGCAGAGATCATCGGGGCGGCCGCATACCTGCTCCACACCCCTCCGTCAAGCCACATGGTTCATGTTGTGGATGCCTCCATCATAGGGGCGCACCTGCGCAAGGCTCAGGAGGCCCTGTACCGCGGCATCAAAAGACCAACATCCCACTTAATTGATCAGCACACGTTGAAGTGGATCGTGGAGGGGCTACACCGACCGCCACGGAGAGTTGGAGAGCCCCACCACTGGGTGGTACGGCAAAGCTCGCACTTGGTAGCAGTCCCGCTAGAGGAACCGGACTTCGCTGCGGCCCATGCGAAGGCCCCGCCCGTGCACCTCCTGTTGCCAAAGGAAAAGGCAACCCTCCTGGTGCCTAATGAAGATGGAGTGCTAGAACCACATGTGCCCTCCATGTGGGCCCCAGCAGGTTAGGGAGGTGGTATGGAACTCATTGGCGGCGCGCACCGGGGCCCACAAGCCTTTGGCTGGTGCTTGTGAGGCAATGCCGCTAGGAGCAGTGCATCATGGGCCTGCGCACAAACATCTGCTGCGGGCACGGGACGGCCGCCTCCCCACCATGCAAGTCATGCGACCGTGGCAGCAAAAAGTCACCTGTACAATCACTCCGGCGCTTCCCTGCATCTTCTATGGAGGACTTGAAGCAGACACGTGCCACATGCGCATATTGTGTGAAAGGGACAAAGCGGTGGCGCGGCTCGTGTGTGCGAAGGTTGAGGAGTTCCCGTTGCACCTACCGCTCGCGGACAAAGCCATGGAGTTCATGTCCTCGAAAGACCATGGATGCAGCTGGACGAGTCCCTGCTGACAGGAGTAGCCCCAGGAAAACTGAAGCAGCTGTTCGCGGCGGGGAGGGCTGTGTCGTCCCGGGGCCCATCGAAGGCCAAGCTGTTCCTACAGCACATGATCCACATTGGGGAAGATGGTTACGTCCGGAGTGATCCGCTCACCAACATCATGCACCTGCCGCTACGCGATCGGAGGAAGGCCGCGAATGCATTCCTGCGAGGTGATACCCCCTTATGGCCGCCGGCTAGAAGGGATAGGCAGTTGCCGCCGTGGAACGCTTTTGATGGCCTCCTAGGTAGCCCACAGGCGGCCTTTGAGAGGGCGCCGCTGCATGCGTTGCTGGTGTCCGGGTCGTACATCGCACACGCCGAGGCAATGTCCACGTTTCCGTAGTCGATGGCGGCGGCGCCGCAGGCCTTTGACCAATGGATCGAATCCCAGGTAGCCCAAGACTTTCTCGCATTTCGGCAGCGGTACCATATGGTGTCCACACAGTTGAGGGCCAGTGGTACCATGGTGCGCGACCTAGATGGTCGTGGCGAACCCCGGCTCCAGGCGTTTGCAAGCCATCATGCTGTCGGGAACCTTATGGGCTGACCCCGTGAAGTGCTGCCACTATTCCAGCAACAGTTGTGCTCCCTCCCAGTACAGGCAGTGGCCACCTTATTGGGCGTGTGGGCACTGTGGCTGTATGACCAGCAGCCAAAGAAAATCGTTCCGGTGACGGAGGGGCAAAGGTCCATGGCGGTTCTGGTAGGGTCCAAGCAGCTTGCGCACATCCACGGGGACGACGCGCTAGGTCACGTCACGGTGGTGCTGCTATCGCTGCCAGAAGGGGATGACAACCTGGCTGCCGACACCCGTCACAGGTTGAATGCCTTGGAGCTTGGGCAAGTAGTCGAGGCCCAGTCCAGGGGACAGCGATTGGTGGTTGCATGGGCCCGGAGCCCCAGTCAAGCCAGGATGGACTTCATCGGGGAGATCGTGCACGACTATGGGTGGAGGCTCTGGCGGGGGGCGAGACGAGTCTCCGGGCAGTGCGTTGGCCCCGGCTACTCGAGTACCTCTCGGCGAAATTTGGCGGGCAGCCAGTTCTCGTCCTGGCGTCCACGTGGGACCACGCAAAGCAGAGCCTGCTCCGTAGCGACACTACTCGTGCACTGATAGGTGTGCTTGTCCGCCACCATGACGCGTGTAATGACGTATAGCAGGACTTGTGGTCTCAATGCTGTGAAGGCGGCTGTGTCCCATCACGGTCGGTACTCCCGCTAAAGTGCAGCGGGTGCGGAGAAACGGCACGGGTGTGGGTGCATCAGTGTGCCTCTATCCCACTTTGTGGGACATGGCGAGAGCACTCCGGTAGGGGGTGGCCCCAGGCCGGATGGGCGCTACGCCACTTAGGACAACTGTCGTCGGGTGCGTGGAAGGCGATTCAGCGTGACTTGCGGGGTGTCCAGGTGGATGGATTGCGATGCCGAGATGACCCGACTGCACCTCTGCCCCTGCTGCTGTGGTGGGCTGCACTGGACGGTGACGCACAAGTTCTGTGGCTCTGGCATCACCAAAGAAGCTTGTAGGGGAGCTACTGGTATCGGGGGTCATGCTGCGTAGTCAGGTGAGAAAATGGTGGACGGGCGAGGTGTTTTCCATGTAATGGACGCAAAAGCGGTAGTGGCATTTGAGAAGTGGTCTCACACCAGCCTGTGTGTGCGGCGACGGTAGACGTGATATGACGGCCAACGCCACGTGGCAGGTCGTGCCGGCCTGATAGAGCACCGTACCGCCTCCGCACACGCGGTACAACTGGTGAAGTAAGGCTACACCCGCCTGCCCCGGGTCGCCAGATACTAAAGTGAGGTGTCATGGGTCGTCCGAACTAGGGTAATAAGGCCAAAACCCCTATAGGGTATTCCCATGCAACCGGGGTCTCTACTAGCGGCCCAGTTACGGCAGTCATGGGGGTTCGTCCTCAGCTTACTCAGGGGGTTGGGTGTATAGGTCAGTGTCCATGTGCCAGCTCCACTCGTCTCAGCCGAGTAACAGCTCGGCAAGCCGGGCGCCGCATGGCGTCACGGCCGCATGTGCGGCGACGTGGGTTGTGTGGGGGCGCTACAAGCGGGTGGCGAATGGTGGAATGGTGGACCCAAGGAGGCATTTGGGCCGACCTTGGGCCCTGGAGAAAAATCAGTGGGAGTACGGGGGTGTCCCTTGACCTAGGGACCAAGTCAAGGAGGTTTAGAGCCGCCCAGGGGCCCTGGAATCAATTCGGTGGCAGTATTGGGGTGTCTAGTAACCCCTCGGGAGACACATGGTGGAACTCGGGTGTCCCTGTGACCCCTGGAACAACTCACAGGGTGTACTGGGGCATCCCTTGGCCCCTCAAACAAACTAAAGGCATAATGCCTGCGGGCATGTACATAGCCTAACCATGTGACCTCTGCAAGCGAAACTAGTAGCACGGCGGCGGAAGAGGTGGCGGTCATGAGCGCGGGGAAAGGCACCGGCAGGAAATGGGCCTAGGCGGTGGTGTAGCGGTATGGCCCGGGGGTGGTGCGAACAGCCGGTGGGGCGTCGCACAGACAGAAGCAGCACCCATAGTCTACGCGGTGGCTGCAAACACGAAGTACTATATGGGGGGAACATACCGTCAACGGCCCGTGATATATCGTCGTACACCGTGTATGTAGGAGAGGTCCAGAGGGTGCGGCATAGGCCTATGCTATAACTAGGCATGCCACGTTGTCAGTGGATGCCGAACCTGCGGCCTGCCCGCCGCTGTGGCGCAGATGGCACAACCACGGGAGCCTGCCAATCAGTGCAGGTAAGGGTCAAGAGTAGGCGTCAGGGCAATGTATATGGGCCAAATGAGGTGAACGTGGTTACCACGGCCCGGGGCAAACCTCTAGTGGGTAACCCTACAGGGGGTCGATAACCAAGCTACGCCACCCGCCAGCCTGAATCCCAGCCAGCGACATTCACGGGTTGTGCCTCTCACGCTGCGGGGTGGCCAGTGTCCCCCCTGTGGACCCTCGTGATATATTATATGAGAGCATGTACAAACACCACGGGTCAGCTGAGGTCACTGTCTCGGGGAGAGGGTACCAGTCCTATATATATGTGGGATCCGAAGGGGGTACACCGCGGGCGCGGCTCATAGCTACTGGTGGCAAATGAGTATTATCGTGTGCTTATATACAATGATGTATCTCAGTATGGGGGGTTCCCCGGGTGGGCACATAGTACTTATGGCCTGTACAATGCGGACAAGGGGGCAATGAAGGCTGAGGGCCAAGCTAGGCTGCAGCTCCCTTGAAACCGTGGATGCGCGTCTTTGGACTTATGCACATGCGCTACCGGTTGCGGGGTGCACATGGTCCGAGGGGATGAACCGTCAAAAGGTACCAAGGATGGACACCGTGATGGGGCCAGCTCTTTCTTCGCCGCATGCATTCTGCTTTGTGTCTTGGTTGCAACATTGCACCCATAGGAAGCGCCCTTGCTTTCTGCTTGTTGCTATGTTGCTACACTGCCATGCCTTGCCCCTTTACCCCCGGCCATCCAACGGGCTAGCGCTTGTCGCCGTTGCTAATGCTAAAACTCTGCATTTGCAGCTGCCCCCAACGCGGCCGCTATCCCCGGTCTTCTAGGTTCTCCCGCAAGCTGTGGGCCACCTCAGGCAGCCTTGGGACCCACGGGATCGAGCGAGGCAGGAACCACCTGTCGGTGGGAGATGCCCGGTATTCCAGTAGATGGCATAGCCGGCATGATAAGTGGTTATGACTATGACTATTACGATTATATACACATTTTTGTTTGATCCTCTCATCTACACCCCTCTCCAAAACTCTGGGCGCCTCAATCATACGGCTCTAAGGTACGTGCGAAGGGTACAATTTGTTGCACACATGTGGCGGAAGGGCTACACTAGCTCGAAACACGCTCCAAACGAGCTCATTTCACTTGTTTGTGCACCTCCAATCGTCTAGGCCCACATTTGGAAAAAGGCATTTGTGACCCATTTTTCACCCATTTTTGGACCCAAAACAGCCCCTTGTCAAGGCATTTTGGGTTTTTCCATGGCCAAAAAGCGCATCACCATGGACTCAAAATGAACTAAAACCACTTATTTCAGCATCCCAAATGGTCTGAGAACACTTGTGGAAATACACACTTTTGACCAATTTGTGACCCTTTTTTGCTTCCAAAATGAAGCATTTTCAAGGCATTTTGGCATTTTCCATGGACAAAAACACGTCACCAAGGGCTCAAAACGGGCTAACAACACTTGTTTGAGCATCCCAACTGGTCTGGGAACTACTTTGCAAAAACTATTTGTTTCACCCCGCCGACCATGGTGGACCCACTGTTGGCCCCCACCTTGCGCGGCCCAGGTTGCCCTCGAAATCCACCGGGTGGCCACTGGTAGGGGGGGGTGTAGGGGTAACATTGGGCGATTGTGAGGGTTGCAAACCACAAAAAGTGGGGGGTTGCGGGTGGACTACGTGCCCTCAGAATTCGGATTTGACCCACATAGCCCAAGATATGGCGCATTCTTGCTTTTGGGGCAATGTGACAAATGTTGCACGCAATTTGGTCCATTTTTGGTCATTTTTGGGCCTTTTCTCCGACGTCGTGGAGTTACAGGGCAAGAAAGGGCTCTTTGTAACGGGGCAATCATTGCAAACATGTTTTGTAGCAACTGGTTCCCGTCATTTGGCCGTTTTGCCTGCGTATCGGGGCGGTTTCACAGTAAACAAAGCAGCAGACAATGGCATGTTGTTCAGTACCCTCGTTGTTCAAAGGTGGATCACAAAGGCTCATTGAGCCATAGAAACACGACATTTCTAGGCGGGCGGGTGGGTGTTAAGTCTGCAATTGGGTGGGAGGGTGGGAATCCCAAGACAAAATTCAAAGAAAGATTGTGAATGGCAATGATCATAGGTAAGAAATCTGCGTAAAACCCCTGTTTCTCTGCGGCAAACAGGAGTTTCACAATAAACAAAGCGGCAAGACAATGGCATGTTGTTCAGTACCCTGTCCTATTTATCACATAAGAAGAACCCCCCTGCCCGAGGGAGCCCTGCGGCTGCCCCTCCCCACCAGGGCGCCAAGGGCCGTAGCCCTATTAGGCTATGGGCGTTGAGACACCCTCTGGCTGGTGGAAAGGTTGACCCGCAGGGCTACAACGGTCTCAAAGCACGCCATGGGGAAAACAATTCAGGCTGCGCCTAAAGGGCTTTCCTGCAGATTGCGGAAGGCGCTTGACCTGCCCTTGGGGAAGCCCAAAATCCACACTGGAGAGGGGAGGCCGTCGCAAGCCTGTGATGCCTGTAGTCTTTCATGTGCAGCTTGACGAGCTAGAGAAAAATCCCTGTCCCAGTCAGTGTCGATTGTCGAGAAACAATCTGCTGGGTTAAGGTCACCAGGTGTCCATGCCAAATAAACCGGGGACTGCATTCGGCGCCACACATAAAACAGACGCCTGAGGTGTCTATTCTGGCGCTGTAACCCAGATTTAGCCCGGAAGGAGGCCACCTATTCAAAGGGCCGACCAGTTATCTCCCAAAAAGCAAAACGCCGGCCATCCTATTGTCTCGCAGAGTCTAACCCCTCGGACAAGCGCCTCCAATTCGGCCTCTTGTTGGGTACGGACCCGGGCAATGCAATGGAACACCCTGCCACCCAGACGAGACGCCCAAACACCTACTTCATATTTGTCACGGTCAAACGCCGCATCGACATATATGGTTCCCCTTTGGGCAAACACAAATGGAATTAGTGGGGGCGGGCACCATCCCTCCAAGGCCATGACCAACACATGCGTGAGACTATGAAGAAGGCTCAGGGGTGTATTTCTCATCCAATTTGGTCCCCACTGACAGAAACTCCACCAGCAAAACAAAAAGGGCATGGCCCCAACCGAAGGACGGACGGCCCAAATAAACCGGCCCAAAGTGTTGCGAGCCCTTTTTTTGGTTAGTGGGTGCAAAGCTGTGCAGAGCCAAATACCAACCCATGCATTCGATCCCTGTGAAGCAGTTTGGATCGTACAATCAGGAACACTGAAGCACGGGTGTTTCCCCAACCACAGAATCTTAGTGATAGGGTCTAAAATGCTCTTGGTACTAAGAATTGACCCTGCATCACGTAGAGCCTCGCAAAGTGTACTCGCCGCAAGGCGAACCCTGAACCGGCCATACCCTATCATTAGGAGATCGGCTAAATAATGGAGGACAATGACATCGGAAAAATCCAAAGAAGCCAGGATGAATCCCAGAACTGTCTGACAAATAATTGGTGACTATTGCCATCTAAAAGGGAGGCAATTAAAATCTCCCCATCAATGCGGACACAAAATGAACCCTTGAGGTGCAGGCAGCTTAAGGGACCAAAACGCATTCGTAAGGTCCACATGGCAAGCCACTAAGGGCTCACCAGGTACCGCACCCAAAGGCAGCTCTGCCAAGGACTTAAGGAAAGGGTAATTCTGAAAGCAAAAATAAGTAATCATTGTTGCCCAGGGCCATCTGGGGAAGCTGGGGAAGCCCGGTACTGTGCAACTTGATAAAAAAAACTAAGTCCTCGACAGAAGGCAGGCTAAAACTTGCCGGTTTATGCTTATGGTCTTTATTAGACTTCACCAGATGGACAATCATAGAAGCCTTAGTGGAGTTCTTGGGAACAGGAAACATATAACCATTAGGTTTACCCCCCCCCCCCTCCCGGCGACTCAGGACTCCATCACGGACCAACACAGGCCATAATCTCGCCCTCCTCTGACATATCACGCATCCCCCCAAGGTCTGTAGAAGCCAAGACATCGAAATCCCCCGGCGCCAGGAGGTCCCAAACAAAATCAGGGATGGGTATAGACCTCATGTGGCCAATCCCACCGTCCCGGACATCAGGGTCTTGACCCACGAGAACGGTGACAGGGGAGGTTGTGTCACGGAAAAAAGGAATCCAAACTTCGGGAGTGAGGAAGTCTGGAGCCTGCAGGATCCTTTCATCAAAATTTGGCATGGAATTGTCATGAGCCACCCTGGCCCCACACATGAGGAGTAAACGAATGCGCCCCCTTACAAAAGGGCGCAGTGACTCCGGAAGCCTCACGCCCTCTAACGCATTATCGACCCAAGCTTGCCCCCTCTAGGAACCGAGCAAGTGCTCCACCGCCTGCAATCGGGGGCGGGAGTAGTCCAGCAGTGCTGTGCGCCGCACGTCGGGCTTTGAGGGCCACGTCCTTCGGGGCGATACGGATCGGTTGGATGGGCCGTTGCGCTCTGGTCCCAGCCCCGGTTCCGACCCGTGACTTTCAATGCGGGCGAGGGGGGGTCGACTGTGGATTTGAGACATGAGGTACTGGAGGCCGGTTGTCCATCTTTGTGTGAAGATTCCCCTCCAGGATGTCTGGGTGATAAAGAGGGGGTTTGTACTCCGGTACGGCACATGTCGCTCAAACGCAAAGCGTAGATTTTGTATTTTGGGACCGAAAATCTTGGCATGATTCCCAACGTTGCTGACGATCGACCTATAAATTTTCAAGCCGACATGCCACGCAATTGCTCCGGGGATTCCTAGGGATGCGAAAATATCGGAAGCGTTTTTCCAACCGAATCCTGACCGAAATTCCGACCGAGACCCCGACCGAAACCCCGGCCGAGGTAGGGAGGGAGCCTTCCGAAATCCCTTGGGATTAAAAAATATCGGAAGCGTTTTCGGGGGCGATTTCCGACCAAAACACCAAGGATGAAGAAACCATCGACCCCGCCCCCCCACACACGTATTTGGGCATTTACACCACTTACACCCTTCTTACACAAATAAAAAGGAAATCAGCAAAAAAAATTTACCTCGAAGTGCAAAAATGGGGTACTTCCCATGTGCCAACTGGGAATTGAACCCTAATGTACCAAGTTGCACCCAAGTTCCCTTACCTTCCGGCAACAAATCCCAATTCACAAAAACACAAAATTTGCAACAACATGAAAACATACCAAAATTGACTTCGGGCCCTTTCCATGGGCAGTGAATATGCCCTGGGCCCCTGTACCTGAGGTACACTGCCATGCAAATACACACACTACTCACATACCCGGCACGCTCAAATTACTCACCCAAATTCATTTTCGAGATGGGGCACATTTGAGACTAAGTGCCCATGCAGGGGTTAGAAACCCCAATAAAACCTACAGGTTGCGTGCAAGTAGCACACGCACGTGCCTACAGCACTCCAACGTACTCAAACACACTAAAAACACACACAGATGATCACAAAAACACAAAACAAACTGACCAAAACAACTAAAACAAATTAACAAAAAATGAAAAATGTTGACCTTAGCGGGGTTTGAAATGGGTAATGATACCCGTAACCCCGAAATCGCCACCCCGACATCGTCGCCGATTGCCGGCGACACGCCGCTGCGTTCGCAACGCGTCGAGGCACGCACACACACACAAACCGCCAACAAACGACACGACACACTAGAAAAAACTCGTGCACACGAACGATCCCCGCTCGAGTTCGAAACCCGACCAAAAACAACACCGGCGAGCGCCGCGAACACACATACACTGGCGCACGCACTGGACACACACAAACGCACGCAAACCGCAAGAAAACGACTCACCTACATCTCAAAAACCGAAAAACGCGAAGTGGTAAACCCAACCGGCGGTTAAAAAAATTTGACCCATACCGGGGTTAACTGCGGTACCCCGGGTTTTGAACCTAGGGGGTTAACCGCTACGCTACAACCGGTGCCTGCTGAATGCGTGGCGCCGGTTGTATACTGGCTAAAGTCACTTTTAAAAAAACACATGAATGCTTACAAAAAACACCACAAAAAATTTCCTTCGGTGGTTACACACACCCGTAAGGGGTGCACGCTCGACCACTACACACACGCGCATGCCCACGCCAGACCACAACAGTCATGATGTCGACGGGTGGGGCCGTTCCGAAATGGGGAAATTGTCACGGCGGCATCATGAACGGGGCTCTCCACCTCTCCAAATCTTTGAACGCGCCCCCTTCGCCCTGAACCCAGTGGGTGGACAACCAACCCCTTGTCCAAGCAACAAGGAGTCCCTCCTCAAAACGCGAACAAGTACGTGCACCCGGAATTGAGTGCAAGCCGGCAGACTCACTTAGCCTTAATGGCAGCCCCCCCCCCCCCCTTTGTGACATATAGTCCATGTGTGGTTTCTTTACAGCCCTGGACAATCACCCGTTTCTCCTTCACCGCATGATGCAGTGTTGATCTTCTCCTGAAGGTCCGCCAAGCCGCTGTCTTGACCCGGCCATTTGTGTTTCTCCATCAGCGGCGGGTTGTGGTGGTCAAGACATGAAGGATCCATACGCCATTGACCTTCGCTCAGCCCCCCGTATGGTATCGTGTGAGCTGTCACATGTGTTGTTGGTGGACGTGAGTTCATCACAAGACGCAGCACATGCAGTCACAAGAAGGAACGAAAAGCTTGTCAAGAGCCGAGCCCGGCCCTAGGCGCCTTTCGCAAAAGGTTTGTGGGAGAAGTGTGCAAAAGAACCTTTGGCGTGGGAGAGAGGGCAACTTCATCAGTCATATTGCAGCGTGTAAAGCAATGGAAACATGAAACAAACGGCAGGGCCGGAAAGGCCGGCAACGAACAAACAAAACAGTCAATGGATGGATGGATCAAGCACAGGGAGAAGCTGCTACCGTCACAGCTGTGGTAACCACACACTCAAAACCCAACAAGTGGGCACAAATACGAGGGTAACAACACTAAAAAAATGAATGACATAACCAGTGTAACTCAAACTCAGGCTCCACGGATTCCACTTTTTCAGGGGGGAGGGGGTGGGGCGGTGACCTACCAAAACAAAAAAAATACCCTACTTTAAGCGCCGCCACTTGAGGGGTTGGGGAAGGGGGTGGTCGTCAATTGTGTGTACATGAACAGTTTTTTGGCCGAGGCAAGAGAGGGAAACACTCATGCGTGAGCACTGGTAGCGCAATCAGTTTCGAAAAAGGGGCATGCCATTCGGCAAAAAAGCAATCATGGTCCATCACAGTCATCGTCTCAAGGCCCTATGTGCCAGCCACATCAGCCCATCAGTCAAACAATCAAACCAGGGTCCTTTGGGGGGAAATGTTCAATGTGTATAGTTGGTCGGATGGTGACTTTTGTACAAAAACCCTTGGAATTTCCTTGGGAAATAGCTAGCCATTGGGGATGCAAAGGTCCTGACAATTCCAAGCAATGTGCCAGAGCATTTGGGAAGCAATGCTCCTAGTATGTGCTTGGGTGAACTTCGACCGATCGTCGGAAGCATTGCTTCCGACGTCGGAAGCGATCACCCCGACCAATTTTGGCAGCCTAGCTTCCGAAATCCCTAGGGATGGAAAAATATTGTAAGCGTTTTTGGGGAGGAATATTCCCAGCAGCGCTGACAATTAACCTGTAAAGATCGGAGGGCACGTGCCAGGCAACGCTGACAAACGTGCCCCGGTTCTCAGCATTCTATGTTGTGCCCGTAGGATGCATGTGGTACGCGGGCCTATGACGTGTGCTCGGATGCCTTTCCTCAGACTCTCGGGACGCCATCCCTGCGATTGCCACATTGTCGGAGAGGTGCATTGGATCCATCGCGGACAGGTGCAGGTGGTCCTGACGTTGAGGATGGTCTGTGGGTCTCCCTAGATCTTTCTTGGCCCCCTTCGACGCCTGTCTGCCAGCTCTTGGAAGCTTTTGCGGGCACCCGTCGACGTTGTGCAAGGGCTAGTGGTGCTTGACCCACGATGGTTGGCTCGCAGCGGGATCTCCGGACGGGTGGCGGTTGTTCCCCAAATTCTTCCGAGTCGGAGTCCACAAATTCAATGGTGGGCTCATGACGTTCCCGTTGGGAGACGACTGAAGGTTTGGGGATGGCGGGGCGTTCTTCGAAGAGGTCTCAGAGTGATTTAGGCCAGAGGAGGGCCATGTGGGTGGACTTCCACTTCAAGCCCGGTGTCTGTTGGCCACGGCAGTCGCGCTTCGGTGACCATGTCGAACTCATTAGGCGGGGTAGCATAATAGTGGGCCATCTTAACGCTTGTCCACCTGCCCCACCAACACAGGACGCGCCATGGTAATCCAAACGCCCGTAGGTACGTTGCTCCCACGCGCCTCCAGGCATGCCAGCGTGCTTCCTGTGTACTGACCCTTTGAGAAGTTTTTCCAATTGTTCCTCGAGGTCGGCTGATCCCAGAATGGCACCGGTTCCCGGACGGACGCGACGGAGCCAGCGTGCCCAAACCGCCGCGTATGGCCCCAGTTGGCGTGTAACCCAGCGGTCCCCTCGTTTAACCCTTGGTACACGCTAGAAGACGGATACTTCCCTCTTGTCTAAGGCACTACGGGAGTTGAGTGGGGCCTCAAACCTCAAGGATGAGCGGGTGGGCCATTACTTGGCCACGTGGGCGCTATCATGCCCCCTAGCACGGCAGGCAATTCAACTAAGGCCCCAAAAAGAGTAGTAGGACTTGCCCACCCCATCCCTGCGTGCCGAAAAAACTTCCCCAACTGTGGCCAATGAAGAGAAGGAGAGGACACACCCAGCGCAGGTGATCCAGTCGGATACACTGAAGCAGGCCTCCGCGACAATTTGGAGGACATCCCGTCCACCATAGGGTCCGTGAGCTTCGGGATCCACTGGCACTTTGGTGAATCTCCATAACCGCGCCCACTGAAGTTCCGGTAGCCAGCCCATGACCACACACGCTTTGACCGCGGATATGCATCCCCGTAGGGGTGGAGGAAAATTGGCTTGCGCAGGAGGGGGGGGGGTCGTTGGAGCCCCTTTCCCGGACCCCCCCCCTCCTTGGCTCCCGTGACGGGGCCTTGAAAAAGGTCATAGATGGTGGCAAATAAAGTTGAACTTCCATTGAGGGGGGGGGGGGGGAGCAGTGGTGTTATTTATGTCCGGTTAGAGAGAAACACACAGTTTGGGTTTTCGTCAGTAGCGGACTTGGATCGAAGCAGTGGGGAGGCGCTGTATACTGTGACTGGCAGTGGCCGAATGGTAGTGCAGCTGGCGGCAGTTTTTTGGTCGGCGGTTCGAACCCCGGTCAGGTGCACATGCCGGCGGCGCCGCCGATGGCATTGGACTGGCAAGGATTCGAACCGCCTACCGCAGAAACCTACCATTCCACCATGGGTTTTTACGGTAATAATGAGCATCCCCATTGCCTGAAGCCTTCTTACTGCAAATTATTACACCATGCCTTGGGGTATGCTACGTGAATGACCCCAAGAAAGGGGGGTATACAACGCCCACGCACGCGCTTGATCTAACAACCTCTCTTCGAGGTGATTGGTACTTTACCAAGGGTTCTGTCACAGGAGCCCCATTGCCAGACCCCCCCCCCCTCCTTCGGGGGGCTCCCACGACCCCCCCCCCCGCGCAAGCCAGTTTTCCCCTCGCCTAGGGTCGCTTTGCGGTACCCCATTTTGAGCATTTGGAATAGGGCCATCTCGACCACTCGTTGTGTGTTGTCCCACGCTGTCTTGCCTCCAATTTGGGCCAATCGTCGGAGATGGGACGCGTAGGTGTTTCGTGTACCCCCTTTCCACGTGGAGACGATCGCCGCTGACACGCAGTCATGAGGGTCGCAGTACCCCAGAGCTTTCCAGGCCTCCAATATCGATGGCCAATGGACGCAGACCTCGGAAGCCACTTGCGTCTCTTGCGCTGCGGATGCTGGTGATGCGGATGATCGCGGAGCCCCCACCAACCTGTCCCAGAGCTCCACGGGGGGGGGGGTTCTTCACTCCAAGTGGGGGCACTGCCAAACCCAGTGCCTGTCGATGCATGGTACCTTTACCCCTAAGGGTTTTACAGGGGCCCATCGGCTGCGAATCGGTGCGCACCCATTCCCCTTTATGAACTTCAAAATACTCCACCCCATCTTGGACTTCGAAGCCTTTTGACATGACCCTCTTCCAACGGCATCCCGCTGGCGACATTCCTTGTGTGAACTCCCAATTTTGAGCCGCTTGCTTGCTCTGTGACGAGTCGGACTCGTACTTCTCTTTGTACTTGTGCACGGCCGTGTAGAGAAAGCCCAACGCGCCTCCGTTGTATCAACCATCTCCGATGTTCGCTCAGACATTTCCACATCCCCATTGTCAAGCTTCAGCTCAGTCCAGCGCGTTTCATCCGATTTTTGAGCTTCAGAGAGATTTAATAATAAGGGACGATGTTGTTCATCCCCCCATTTCTCGGTCATATGCATTTCTGCCACAGGGAGTGGCAGACGTAGGATGAGAGCTTTCATCATCCAGAGCATTTGTACTACCCACTGGGGGTGATTATAGGCGACATTCAAGTCGGAAAGGGCCTTTAGTGAGAGAGACGGAATCGTCACCCCTGATTTTTCAGGGGCTGAAGTGATCGCGTTCACCTCGGCCGTCAGGTCTGAGAACAACTTTTGCTACCTCTCCAGCAGAGCCTTGATCGCAGGGTCGTCAATTCCTTCTGTTGCCACTGGCACATTGGGGGTGAAGAGACCTGTCTTAACGTTCAACGAAACTCCCCACTCAGTACAAACCCAATGGTATATTCGATGAAGGCGTCCTCATCCCCCGTAAATTGCGTTGCCACTGCGAAATTTCGAATCCACTCTATGCGTCTGTTCCCCAACCCACGAAGACTTTTCAACACTTTCGCCCTCGCCAGAGCCCATTCGCGAGCTGGAGAGTCCCCACGAACTAACTCCTGTACTCCTGCGAGGATATAATCTTGAAAGTCAATGGTATCGGACATGATTTGGTGGTTGGCCTAGGAGGAGAAGTTCGGCACAAAGAGAGTATGAAACCAAGCCTTTCAAAAGAATGTTCGTGACAGCAGGCCTTGGTTGTTACTCCCAAAACAAAATTCAAAAAAAGACTGTGAATGGCAATGATCGTAGGGAACAAAATTGCGTAAAACCCCTCTTTCCCTGCGGCAAATAGGAGTTTTGGGCCAAAAAAGGGTGTTTTTGGGCACAAAGTGCGCAGTTTTGGGAGGGCACCTCCCGATTTTGCGCCCCTGCCCTGAGGCGCCACCGGTGAGTTTTTGGATCAAAACATGGATTTGGCAAGGGCACCACTTAGGCTCTAGGGTGTCTTGAGTAGAGTAGAGCCCGGAGCACTGAGGCGAAGCAATAGCCAAAATGGAAAGGGGAAGTGCTTGCTTGCTTGCTTGTTAGCTAGATTTAAGGGGAGAGGGGAGTAGTAATATATAGACGCTCATCTTGCTGGAGCACGAGTTTTGGGCCAAAAAAAGGGTGTTTTTGGGCACAAAATGTGCAGTTTTGGGAGGGCACCTCCCGACTTGGCGCCCCCGCCCTGAGGAGCCACCGGTGAGTTTTTGGATCAAAACATGGATTTGGCAAGGGCACCACTTAGGCTCTAGGGTGTCTTGAGTAGAGTAGAGCCCGGAGCACTGAGGCGAAGCAATAGCCAAAATGGAAAGGGGAAGTGCTTGCTTGCTTGCTTGTTAGCTAGATTTAAGGGGAGAGGGGTGTAGTAATATATAGACGCTCATCTTGCTGGAGCACGAGTTTTGGGCCAAAAAAGGCTGTTTTTGGGCACAAAATGTGCAGTTTTGGGAGGGCACCTCCCGACTTGGCGCCCCCGCCCTGAGGAGCCACCGGTGAGTTTTTGGATCAAAACATGGATTTGGCAAGGGCACCACTTAGGCTCTAGGGTGTCTTGAGTAGAGTAGAGCCCGGAGCACTGAGGCGAAGCAATAGCCAAAATGGAAAGGGGAAGTGCTTGCTTGCTTGCTTGCTTGCTTGTTAGCTAGATTTAAGGGGAGAGGGGAGTAGTAATATATAGACGCTCATCTTGCTGGAGCACGCCAAACACGTGGTCGCTCCAGGCACTCTTCTGTGTTGGGGGGAGGAGTTTTCAAATGTCAGGGCGAGTGCTAGAAAATGATGCGGGATTTCTAGTATCATATGTGCAAGTACGTCCATCCCCGCCGTCCAAGTTGGTGTCACTGGTAGCCCAAAATGGCGACATTTCACCGCAAGTGACCGCGTTCCCATTTCCAGAGTGGACTCCCGTGATGATTGTTTCGTTCCAGCATTGATTCTTTTGCCATATTCTCATCCCCAGTGGCAGCTGCTAATCCTAGTCTGATGCCACTGATGTTCCGTGCACTATCATCTGTGCTTATCTGGCGCTCAACTTCCTCCATATGTTGCAGGTATGCTGCACTGTACCCTGCTGTGTGTGCTGTGTTGTGTGTGCTGTGCTGTGTTCAGTACTGATGTGCTGTGTACGGTGTGCCTGTTGCTGTACTGTTGTGCTGTGTGTTGTGTTGTGCTGTGCTAGTGCTGTGATGGTGTGCTGTGTGCTGTCTGTTGCTGTTGCAGTTGCTGTGGCTGTTGCTGTTGCACACACAAGCAAGACCACTGCAACAACAACAGTCACAACCATACCAACGGCCTGAGCAACCACAACACCCACAGCAACAGGAATCACGACAGCCACCGCAGCATCATTGTGGCTGTTGCTGTAGCTTTTCCGTTGGCTGTCATGCTGTTTGTGTGTCTGTCTGTGCATGTCTTTGTGGGTGGGTGGGCGTCTGTGTGCTGTGTGCTGTGTGTGTGGGTGCGCATGTCTGTGTTTGCATGTCTGGTTTCTGTGGCTTTTCACTTCCGTGCAAAAAAATTCTCCAAAATGCTCAAAAATCGCTTGAAGAAGTTCCAGCGCTTCAGCGCTCAAACTACGCTCCAATGGGTCAGTGCCAGTACAGCACTGACCCATTTCAGCGATGTTCGAGGACTTTTGGGGGGGGGGGAATGAAAACCGACATACACGATACAGAACCAGACAAACAGACACACACACACACACACACACGGATCCACACGCAAACAGACCACATCACACAAACACCCACGCACCGACAAACACATGCACAGACAGGCACACAAACACAATGACAGCCAGAGGAATAGCAATAGCAATAGCCACAACCACAACCACAAGAACAGCCACAGCAACGCCACCACTGACAGCCACAACAACACCCACAACCACGGGAACAGCTACAGCCAGACCACTGCAACAACAATAGCCACAACAATACCAACGGCCTCAGCAGCGGCAACAGCCTCCGCCACAGCAACCACAACAGCAACAGCACCGTATAGCACACAGCATACAGCACAGCACTAGCACAACATAACACAACACAACACAACACAACACACAGCACAACAGTACAGCAATAGGCACATAGTACACAGCCCAACAGTACGGCACAAAGCGCAGCACACAGCACACAGCGCAGCACACCTGCAAAATTGGCAGAGATCGTCATCATCGGCAGCAGCAACACATGTGAAGATACATCAGAAGAAAAGGGAGGGCAAGGGGAAGAGGGTACAGGCGGAAAGGGAAGGAAGGAAGGAAGGAATGGACAAGGGGGGGGGGCAGGCATGACAATCAGAGAGGGGGGGGAACAAGGCGGGGGGGGGGGGGGGTGCATGTTGTGTGTGTGTGTGTGTGTGTGTGTGTGTGTGTGTGGTGTGCATGCGTTCCACTGTCGCCCACACCCATCCCACACAACCACATGAGAGGACACAAACACACACACACACACACACACAAACACACACCTTCTTTCTCCCCTACCCCAAGGCTAGCCATTGGCCCATCTCCTCGTCTCCTATGCAATAAAAATTGATGAAACTTGCCCTTTTCTCAGGCACTCAAACTGCGCTCAAATTAGTCCGCTCACACTGTGCTCAAAAAAGTCCAAAATTTTCAACTTTTCCAAGCAAAAACGCAAAACCCCTCCAATGGCTTGTTTACCCTCCCCATTGCCAGCACCAGCCTTTTGGGGTCTTGAACCAGCCCTAGGGTGGGGGGGCATAACAGGCCAAACCACACGAAAAATGACTTGAAGAAAAAATGCTCAAACCCTAGATAGATCCGAACCTACACCAGCAACCTTACCCTTCGAACGTGCTCCAAGGGGGTCTGGTCGAGCTGGTCGAGCAGACCCCTGTGGGTGGGGAGGCCAGGGGTTTCACGTTTTTCATACATGTTTGAATTTCCCATACAATTCTGAGGTCCCCCAACATCCCTGCCTCAAAAAGCTTCCCTCGTCACGCTAATCCTTTTGAACACACATATGTGGGGTAAACCTTTTCCAAAAAATTGTTTTGGCCCCTTGGCTCGGTCCAACAGCCAGGGGGAAGTCGGGGTCAAATTTTTGTTTCATGTTTTTCATGCATATTTGAATTCCCCATAAGAGATTCTGACCATATTGAGTATACACACATGGAGTGCAAACAATATTTTGACCCCCCCCCCCCCCCGCCCGCTCGTATGCGAAAAAAATTTTTGCGGCCGTTGAACAAAATGAAAGTTGAACAAAATGAGGTCTGGACCTCCGAAACATTTTGGCCACTCTAGGGGGGAGGGGGGAGGGGTCAAGTTTGTGTTTGGGTTGCCGCGACACACACTACACAGAGGCACACACGGACATGTATGGCGCCATAGTTTGATTATGTCCCCACCCGCCCCCTACTACTAGGTGGGCTTTTGGATGAGCCCCCCCCCCCCCCCCTCGCCCACATTTTTGGGGTGGGGGTTCAAAAAAAGATGTTTTGGAACCATTTTGGAGGGTGGCGAGAGGGCGGAGATTAGCACTACGTCCGCCCGCCAATCGGCGACTGCGTGCCAGTGCAGACGCACGGATGTGACATTAGCCAGCGCCACGCGCATGGGCCCCGGATGGGGCTCCACGTCCCCGCATCGCAGCAACAGGAGGGCGGGGAAGACCCAGCATCGGGGGGGGGGGGGGGCGTGTAGCTCCGGTGGCCCCAGCTGGGGGGGGGGGGAGAGGGGCAATACCCACCCCACCCATATACTCGGCCGCCAATGGTCAGGGGGCGCAAGAAGTGGGGACAGAGGGGTAGCCAGGCATGCCTGCAGGTTAATCTTCGACCCCAGTCCTGCAGCACCGTGGTCAGGCAGTCGGACCCGGTACCCTCCCCATGGTGGGCGCGCCGGGGTGTGGAGGGGGCGGCGTATGGGGAAGCGGCGTCCCGCCACCGGCAAGCGGCAGGGGGGGCGGCCGCGCACGCGAGGGGCCGCCCTGCTCCCAGTCCCCAGCGAGGCGGAGAGCTTCCTGGAAGACTTCGTGCACGTGGTCCTGGTCAGGCCCCCGCTCAGTGCGGCGGAGGACGTCGGGCCAACGGGGCGTGGCAGGGATCTCCCCCGGCTCCCGCAGGGCGGCCCACCACACGTCGGTGACCAGAGGGAGGGGGGATCTCAACTTTGACCTCGATTACCCGCTGCGGGTACCGCCGTCCGTCCCGGCGTCCCTCCTCACCCGCCGGCTGGTGGACGCGGACCTTGAGCTGGCGTCCGCCTTGGGGAGGGACCCCCTCTGCTCATACCGGGGCCCGGAGGGCACCCGCCCCTCGCGCATCGACGGCTTGCTGGTCGACACGCGGCTGGCAACGCTACTACACACGCCGGAGCGCCGCGTGGGGCCATTCCGGGGCACACCCCGGTACGCTTCGACCCCCACCTGCGGGGGGTGTCACAGCGGGTGATTAAGTTCGTCCGCCCCGAACCGGTTGCGCCGGCCCCGCGTGAGAAGCATGAACGACTCCTCCTTATGCAGCGCCTTCTCGACCCACTGGAGGCTGGGTGGCGGGCGGCCCTATCCACCGGGGACGTAGACCGAGCCTGGGCTTTCTGGACCACGACCGCGGAGGAGACCCTCCTTGCCCTGGCATGCCCAGACATCACCCCGGACTCCCTCCCTGCCGGGGCCGCACTCCTGCTGGCCCCCTCCCACCTCCGCCGCGGCAGGGGTACCAACCAGCTGCTCCGGGAGGTGCGCCTCTGCCCCAAACAACGTCAAGACACCGAAAGTTCCGCTTTCCAACCCTGTGGTGCCCATCCAGGCGGCCCAGGGACCCCTCCAGGACGTCCTCCGCTGGCTGGAACGACCAGCGCGAGGCGCGGGCGCATTGGCGCGCGGGGTACAGCAGGCATGGGCGGCTCTCCGACGTCGCCTACGCAGGCTCCGCGCGCTAGGCCCGGAGTATGCGGGCTTGGAGCTCGATGGCTCGCACGACCGGCTGGCCCCGCTGGCGTTGCTCCGCCGCCTTCGCACGACGTTGGCGGGAAAGGTCCGGGCCTCCTCGGTCCACGAGACCGCATCCACGAGTGGCGCGCCTGGTTGGAGGAGGCCTGGTCCTCTGACTAGGGGCCGTGTACCGCTGGCTGAAGGATGAATCCTACGCCCCGCCGGTCACCTTCCTCTCCAGGCCGGATGGCACTGCCACGGCCAACCTGGCGGAGATGGATGGCCTCTTGCACGACGCCTGGCGCCCAATAAATCGCAAATATGCGACGGACCCAGAGCCGGACCCAGTGGCCTTCCTCCGCTGATATGGGCACCATGTGCGGCGGGTCCCCATGATTGCCTCGCGGCTCGACGGCCCCCGCCTACGTAAGGGGCTCTCCCGCATGAAGCCCTCAGCAGTGGGACTGGACGGGTGGAGCCTGGCCGACCTCCGCTCCCTCCCCGACAGGCTGCTGGGCTGGCTGGCGGACCTGCTGCGCAAGGTGGAGCGCCTTGGTAAGTGGCCGGCCCGCTTGGCCAAGGGCTACACGGCCCTCAACCCCAAGGAGGGCCCGCCGGGGCCCCTGAACACCCGCCCGCTTACGGTCCTGTCCATGGTCTACCGGCTGTGGGCGGGTGTGCGCCTGGTGGACGCCATTGCGTGGCAGGAGTCCTGGGCCCACCCGGCGGCCTTTGGTTTCTGCCCCGCCACAAGCGCCCTGGACGGGGCGGCGATGACACAGGTCCTCCTGGAGCTGTGTCGCCTCCGAGGATGGGCCGTCGCGGGGATGAGCACCGACTACGTCAAGTGTTTCGATCTCATCCCCCAGGCGGTTGTGTGGGTCCTGGCGTTGGAGCTGGGCATGGACCCGGGCACGTGCCGTGCCCTCGGGGCCATGTACAAGCAGCTCCGCCGGGCCTTCAAGATCGCCGGGGCCCTCAGCCTGTAGTGGCAGGCCGGAAACGGCATCCTCCAGGGGTGCCCCCTGTCGGTGATCCTGGTGAATGTGCTCACCGCGATATGGAAATGGGAGGTGGACGCGGACGTCTTGCCCTGTGACCTGCAGCCACTCCTCCTTGCGGGGACCGTCTCCTGGAGGGAGGCCGCGCCCACGGCCACTGCCTGGGTGTCGTCCGCATAGCCCGACAAGCGCCGCATAGCCGGGGCCGGCATCCTTGAAGGGGGAAGAGGGCTCCCAGTTCCAGGTCGTCCGCTGCGTCCTTGTCCAGGACTAGGGGGAGGGCGGCTGTCCGGGCGCACACCTCCCGGCGCAGGGAGTCCCAACTCTACTGCCCGCTACGTTTTTGTTTTTTCTTTCGCCGCACGGCCTTCATGGCATGCTTGTTGGGTGTTGGAGAGGGGGGCCGCAAAAGCCAACTGGATACTGCAAAATGGGAACTGAAAAATGTAGGAAGACGCCTGACACATTGCCAAATAGTACTATCATATATGGATTTGAAGGCAAAAAACCGGGGAAATGATTCTTTCCAAATGCGGAAGAAATAGTCATCACAAAGTAGGGCTTCTGGTGAGGTCCTAGTTATGTTACTCACTGTCCAATTTGCGTGGAGGGCTTACATAATAAACCAATCAGCATGAGTAGATACTTTGCCGTTTTCGTTTCCAACGGTAATTTGATTCCGTGCGGACTCTCAGTACTGTGATGAAACAAAGCGAAATTGTGTTTGAAAGCCATGTGTACAAATTTGCAATGAAAAGGGATATTTTAGATTGCTTCTATATGTCCGTGTAGCACTCCATCTACAACATACGTGGAGTCCGTGCAAATCAACGAGCTCCTCCCTCGTACATGACCGCGTAGCGCCGCAAAGGCTGCGCTCAATTCCCTTTGTTATTCGTTTGAGCCTCCTCCTTGGGTAGCCACTCCTACATCAGTGGATCCCGACGTCGTCGGAAAGCGTAAAGATAGGACAAATTTTCAAGCATGGTTGAACCCAAGTGATCTTGTGGGATGACACTCGCACCTCAGGATAACGATCTAGTGGCGTCAAGAGTGTTGGTAGATCGCATGCTGCCAACTTTCAGATTGCCTCCATGTAGGTTGGCCTGCAAATTGTGGCCAGGTGTAGCATCACTTATTCATCTTCCTTTGGAACAAGGGCTAGGCAGAAATAATGGAGCCTATTCTCATTTTGAAAAGTAACATGTGCCACAACGGCGTGTCATACATAGCATGGTTGCAAGCAGTGGTGGTAGCATGGTTGCAAGCGGTGGTGGTACATTTGGTCTCCGGATCAAAAATGCGCACATAGACCATGCCAAATGTGCCATTTGCTTCCAAGTGACATCACTGCCCATTTGTAGAAATTGCAAAGAACCGCCTCGAAATGTGATGGAACGCAAATAGGAAAAAGGCCGGAAATCATCCCAGATGTGTCTTGGCAAAGAAGGTTGGTAGCAAATGAAATGCATGAGCGTGAAAGAATTTTGATGAAATAAAATTCTTGCAGAATCTACGTGTGAGACACCTAAGGGGGACTAGAGGGTGGCACTCTAGAGGACCAAGGAGGAGATGTAGCGGGAAAAGAGGCATTGCAGAGGAAGGAGCGCGGCAACGGGTGGACAGGAGAAAGGGCAATTGAAAAGCATTCGTTAGCACCGGGCGTTGAGAGTTTTGGACCACGGCTGCCTCTTTTGGCCGCCTCTGCTTTGAAAGTATGAGCATCTGGTGGATCATCCGATCGTCGCTCATTGGCGAATACACAAGTATGAAGTAAAAGCTTCTTTTACGAATAGTCAAAAATCAAAAATAGTACATTACACAAGCGTGCACACACACAAACCAACAAAGGCATCCGATCATGCAACATGGCATGATACAAGGCAACACCGGCAACGGCATTTATGCATGGTTTTGTTTGGATGTGGTCCTACCTTCCCTCCCCCGTCCATCCATTTGCACACATGTCTACACAACTATCCGTTCTTGGGGTCCCCGCAGTGGGAAGAAAGGGACACATATTCCACTTTCAAGCTTGCCGCCAACACGCACGTCTGCTTGTGGGTTGGCGTGGGCCTAGTGCTCTATTTCTTTCGTTCTACAAAAACTCCAAGCTTTGGTGATGACTCAAACTTGTGTGTGTGTGTGTGTGTGTGTGTAGCAAGAGGGTTACGCCATGTGTCTTGAATGTTTCTTGATTTTTTCCCAATGTATGAATTTCATGATATGTATGTGGGTACGGATATTTGCCAACAAATGACAAAACAAACCCAATGTGCTTTAACCCGAGTGAATGCACATGAATTGCATTAGTACGGGTGTGTTTTGACTAAATGAGCATTGTTTTGCACCCCCCTGTTTCTTGTTTTTGAAAAATGAACAAATGAGAGTCAAATGTAGCAAATTGGGGAGAATACTCCGAAATCCGAATTTGAGAGAGGTGAAGAATTATCTTAGAAATAGCCATTAATTGACCTTTATTGGGCCAAACAGCTACATGAGTAACCTACAAAGGGGTCACCATTTCCACATTATTTGATGCACCGTGTTGTATACCGCATCTGTATTTCCCGTTGCTAGTGTACCCTGTAGAAAAGAAAACCACCTCCTCAATGAAAAAAAATGTTGTTGTGGTTCGTTCTGTTAAGCAGTGCAAATCAGAGTGGTGGATCTTGTGCACTCCATTTCAAATGGTCACTATGGAAGAGCTTACAACGCACTTCACCAACAAAAGCGTGCCACAGATCGCTCCGTTTCATTTCGTCACTATACTGAGTGATAAAAGCCATGAAATTGAAAAAAACATGCCACGGATCGCACCATTTCATTGTGTGACCATAGGACGTGATGAAACGGGAGGCTAAGAAAAATAGTGCAAATGGAGTGGTGTATCTTGTGCACTCCAGTTCAAATGGTTACTATGAAAGGGTCTACAACCAAACTTGCTAAAAAACGCATGCCAAGGATCATCCCGTTTTATTTTACCACAATAGAGGCTCACAGGAGGAAAGTTTAAAAGAACATGCGCCAAAGATAGTGGCCATATCATTCTATCACTATCGCTATAGAGGGGGATGGAAGCTTTTTTTTCTCAAAAAAAAGCGCGCAAAAGATTGTTCCATTTCAAAATTGTCATTATGCGTGGTGACAGAATATGAGTTTGAAAAAAAATCCGCCACAAAGATTAATGGTGTGCCGTGTCATTAGTCAAAAGGGCAGTGGAAAAGTGTTTTGCAAAAGGGCAAGGCGCACCTTGTGTGCAAATTGCTAAACGGTCATCAACCAAGGGATTAATAGCACCAACGATGCAAAAAAGAAAAAGTGCGCCAAAGATAAGTCCATTTCATTGTATCATTGTAGAGAGTAAGTTGAGGTACCTTTTTAAAACAAAGCACACCAAAGATCGCTCCGTTCCATTGTGCCATTGTGCAGTGTGATCAAAAAGGGTATTCAAATAAAGCGCGCCAAAGAGTGCCCCCTTTCGGCATCGCTTTCATGGGTATGGCAGATTGGCATTGCAATTACATACTTTTGCACAAGTACGATAGAACAAGAACATTTCAACATATCCCCGCCCGCCACATGATGAAAAACAGCTGTAGGAAAAAGAACGAGGTGAGAGGCGGCAAAGGAGGTGGAACAGAGGTGGGTAACATAGGTGACATGAAACGAATGCGGTTGAGAGCACTACCAATTTTGGAAAAACAAAAGGCGACCGAAACAGAAAAAGAAAGAAACCCGTCCATTAAGAAGATCATTACCGTGGATTACCAAACGTTCCCCGAAAGAGAAAGATATTGCGCAAATGGTTTGGTTTTTTTTCCTGGTGACCATTTTGAAACATTGACCGGATGATTGACGCTATCATGCAAAAATCTAACGACATTATTGCTACGAGATAGTGTCACTCGTAAAAGCATCGTGTTTCTCAGGTGAGTTATGGGTGAAATATTGGGAAAGAACAACAATTGTCCTGCCTGCTAGCAGCGACAACATACCAAAAACAGATGATCATGGAAGAAAAAGGGGGGGGGGGGGTTAAGGTCTCAACAAACTGATCATACCGAGCATATTACATTCCTAGCCTCTGCAGCGACGAATAGTTCATGGGGAGATGTTTGGCACACGTTTTAGGAAACATACCTCCCATCGCTCACTACGGGTATGAAAAGAAATACAACAATCTTTGGCTTGCTCGTTTGTTCTGTTTTAAAAAAAGGCTTTCAGCACCCTAAGTAGCATTGTAGTGATAATGGAGAGTCCTTTGGCACGCTTTTTTTGAGGTATACCTCCCATCACTCTCGATAGTGATAAAATCAAATGGACCGATCCTTGGCATGCTTTGTTTGCAACGTGGATAAGGCAATGTGAGATAAAGCAATTTTTGTCGGGTGCTTGTGAAAAAGAAAAGGCTTTGATCGGCCTCTTCGGAGATTAGATGATATGGGAGCGATCTTAGGCACGCTTTTTTTCAAAAAATGGCTTTTATCACCCTCTACAATGATGAAAAGATAGGGGAGCCATATTTGGCACACTTTTTTTTGCACAAGCATGTATATAGGGGCCGTAAATTCACCATGCCAACAATCTATTATCCGTGGGTGTAGGGCAAGCAATACTTGTGCACATCGGTACATGTGCATGTGTCATGTCACACATTACACCCAAATTCATTACTTGGAAAAAGATGCAAATAACATAACAATGGAAAGATGTGCTCATGCGGCACAAAGCACAATTCTAAGTTTCCAAAATACATTTGGAGTGGGCAGCGGGTAAACTAAAAAAGACCTGCGCGCACGGTCACTTTTGCAAACACCGCCTCTTCCGCATTCCAACGGCCCAAAGTACATGTGAAAGGAGCCATCTAAGTTCCACTGCCATGACCGCTACCATTGCCAATAATGGGGCCATGACGTTTGAGACACTCGGCCTAACCAATGCATCTATGTTGCAAGATTGGTGGCCCCCACCCCCTTCCCTTCTACTCCCCTAAGGGTACATAAAAGCACTACAAAAGCCTCGGAATCTCCATGAGCTAAGAGGAGTACAACATACACCGCACCACCAACTCTGAAATAATTCCTCCCTACTTCTGCATCCGACAATGGGCCAACGATGACGAAAATATTATGTTTCACAGTCCAACTCCTCCAACCCTGGTGCCCCTAGTCTCCCACTATTTTTCCTCTACATTCGCTTCCCCCAAGCGTACACAAAAGGCAAGATACAATCTTCGAACTGTCCATGAGCTTCCAAGAGTATGTTGTGTCTAGGGTGCCCTACAACTAGAGAGTTTTCCACGTGCCTCTACACCCTAGAATAGGCCCAAGTCGACAAAAATGGGAACCGTTAAAGCCCAAGGCCTCAAAGCTTGTGTGCCCTGAATCTCTCAAGTCTACGCTGCTTTGTTTGGCGCCTTCCTAGGGCACACAAGAGTAGGTCCTATTAGGGTTCTCTAACCCAAGACACTTCTTGCATACGTCTGCACTACACCATGGGTCAACATGGGCAAAGATACCAACATTCACAGGCCAAATCCTCCAACCTAATGTACCCCAGCTTCCCGGCTGTTCTCCCCTTCTCTTCAGCACCCTTTTGGGAACACAAAAAGCATTTTGCAACTATCTCAATCTTGGCACCCTTTGTGAATGGGCGATAACATTCCTTTTGAACCGGCGCCGAACCCAGTCTGAATGTGGCCTTGCTTTCCCAAAAAATTCCCATTCTTCTCCATCTTGCAAGGTAGCTATGTGCCCAAAAAATCTCGAAAACTATTTCCTTGGGCTCAACAAAAAAATTGACCCCTCCTCCCATTTCTCTTCCATTCACAGTGACCCAATGGGACGTGCTTCCTGGTAGCTTGTGAATGTGAATGTGACGTAAATTTCACGTCACATTCTCACAAATTTCACAAGAAATTCGCACAAAAGTCACACCATTTTTTGTGAATTCCCATGTGACAAGACAAAGGACAGTTCCGTGGTAGGCAAGACATGAGACACCACGTCCAAATACTTCCTGAGTAAATGCTGCCTCTTCTACGGCTTGAATCGTTCCTACAAGATCTTAACATAGTCTTGGTCACTAAGTGCCCTTCGGCGTGCTCCGGCTGCAAAAACTTGCACAATCATTGGCCCTTGGCCTTGCATGGTCGGCATGGTGGGAGCCCATCCCTCGCAACGGATATTGTCATGAATGGTTCCGTTATCCAAGACCACCGGTAGGCATGTCCTGGCCCGCAATAAGCTGAGGCCCCAAACCTTGTGAAATATGCGCTTTAATCGCCAACGACTCCCCTCCATTCGAACATATGCCAATTTGGAGAGCATTCACCACTGGGGACATGTGGTCTATCCACCAGTCGAACCACAAAGGGCTCCCCCGCACCCGGGCTCGCAAGGGGCATGGTGCACGGTAGATGATGGTGCCATAGCTGTCCACTGCTGCGAATGCTGCAGCAGCCGCGCAACTGGCAAGGGTGTCGTACACGTTAGTCCAGGTAAAGTTGTTGCTAGCTCAATTGTGAGGTATTGGGCCCCCTCCTACCATAGGTGGAGTGACAAGAGGCACCATCGCGTGCATACAACCTTGTCTAATAGAGTTGGCACATGCAACAAATATGCTTCTCTTGAAAGGTACATTTGGTCACTCACATGCAACAAATATGCTTCTCTTGAAAATATATTTGGTCAGGGGCATTGCTACAACTGTACTCGGGTATTCACAGCCCACTTTTTAACGGGGCCCGTGGGGATGACTATTGCTTCCAAATGATGGTGTTCCACGGTATGCCCGGGACTACTTTTTCCAAGAAGTTCTTCGTAGGAACAACTTGAACAACATTTCCATGATTGGACCCAAGGCATTTCCAAGCACCAATCCGGGAACTTGGCATGCAACCTAGCAAGCATGCACTTCTCCCAACCACCCCCAGCCATCTAAATTTCCAAGTACTTTTTCCAAGGGGCGGACGCCTTCGGTTTTGCAAGCGGTGTGGTGCACACAATGCCTAAGAACTAGTTTTTTTGGCCCATGCAACTTTCTGGCCCTTGCTTAGAATTGCACGTTGCGATTTACAACCAACATTTAAGAATGTTTTGAGGACTTGTTGAGGTACAAAAATATTTTCACGCTGAGGGGATTTGAGACATGTGTCCCTCGGTGGAGCCGGTGACGTGGTCTCCTTCTCCGGAGTTATTTGCCCCGCTTCCGGGAGCGGTTGACATGTATACGAGGCTTCCAACTCCTTACCAACTACTTCCTCCAGTAACTTTAGCCTAAGGTTGTTATAGGTTTGTGAACACACAACGTGGAAGGGCCCGGAGTTCTTGCTCGCAGTTCCGCGGGGCATGGTGCACAAGCTATACAAAGCAGAATGAAATCAAGGCCTTAGCTGTCGGCGGTGCAAGACAACAATTCACCACGACGCCCCACCCCAAGGGTTCACCGTTGCAGGGTACCAAAGCTCAGGCATGCATGCCGTGGTGCCGGGATGTGGACACAGCGACAAGCAAATCACCCTGGGACAAAAGCAACTCATCAAAGCGCATTCCTTTGCAGCGCAACAAGCGGAGCCGGCTTGCAGCGCGATGCGGTACTCCGGGGACAACACCAAACAAGTTGGCAGGTTGAATTCACAGACCTGGCCATCACTTGGGGGCAACACGTAAAGGTTTCAGGAGGTGTTCGTGTGGTCAAGCTAATCCGCCGTTTCCGGGGAACCAATGGTTGGGGCCGGAATCATATGGTACAAACGCTCTAACCCACGTATGTTCCCGGGCAGGTGGTCCAAAAGTCTGTCCAAAATTGCCCCACACGTGGCAACGGAGGTGCCGGCCTTCGACTGCTAGCATTGGGGTTGTTCTACAAACTTCCTTTGTACCTCAACACCTTGCACGTTCAAAATGTGGTCCAATTGCTTGATGATCTTCTCTTTGTCCCCTTCAAAAATCTTTTCCATCTTAGTGCATGTGGGCTCACACTCTGTGTCGGACAACACCCCGTTCACGAAGCTGTAGCCCAGCCCATCCACAAAAGTGTTTGCCCGAGGAGGTGTGACCCTTTCATGATGTAGTGGGGGATGGGGTGTGGCATACACATGGGGGGTCAAGTAAGGGGCTACTACAGGATGGGGGGGCTTCTGTGATCAAGGGGTCGGGGAAACCCAGACCTCGATACCATGCTTGGGACTTGGTGGTGTACAAGGTGGGGCTGGTGAGGTCACACAGAGGGTGATTGGGGGCACCCCATGGGTGGGTGGGGGTAATGGCAAGATCCTCCCACCAATTTAGCTAGGAGATCTGCCATCGAAAGAAGACGGTGGAGGGGGTCTTCCTTTTCAAGAGTGTCAAACGCCTGAAGGGCGATCATATTGCATCCGAGGAGGATCGTATCAAGGTCATCCACCGGGAACACCTTGCACACCCCCTCCCTAGGGTTACCGTGCCCTTGCCCCTGCATAATCCCCAAAAGACTTTCCACAGCCTTCTCCCCCGGAATACGCCCAAGTGCTAAAATGCCTAGAATGACCCCCTGCACACCTGACCACGGGCGTGTGTTCCAACCCTTGCAGCGGTACACTTGGATGCGATCCGAAAAACGCATGTCGATGTGCACAACTGCAGGGTGCGGATCTTGCTCCCCCGTGCATTTCACAATGGCCCAAAGGGAGAGGTCATCGGAGTCGTAGGTCGCCCAGGCCTGGTGGTGGGAGTGGGCGTCGGCGGAGGGGTCCAATAGGGACCCTAGCGCACACAAAGGGTTGAGACGTGATAACAATACAGCTTTGTTGCACAACGGAAACATATGTGACACGAATATGAGATTCGTGCGAAATTCATGCGAAATTCGCGTTCGCCTAAATCATGTGAATGGGAGTGTGAATGTACCTATGAATGAGAGTGTGGATGTAATTTGTTGTGCATCGGGGTGTGATTGTGAACATCGGACCAAAGTGCATTTGTGAAGGTCAGTTTTTCATAAATTTTACGAGAAGAGAGCACAGCAAATGGGCACGATAGCAAGGCATAATGCAAAGAATGAGTCCAAAATTGGTAAACTACAGCCCAGATTCAAAGAGACAGCTCACAAGAGGTACGTGATGAGCACAACGGAGCACGTCACACCCCAAGACCCCACCCAGAATGTCCCTTGAGCCTTGGCATCCTACAATGGGCCTAATTCGGTAAAAATGCCAAACCTCATGATACAAGTCCTCTAACGCCGTGGGCTCTCGTCCCAAAGGACATCTCCCCTTTGCTTCTGCACCCTTGTGGGCCAACGTAGACAAAAATGCTCATCTTCGTGGCTAGGTCCCCAAAGCCCTTGTGACCTTCATTTAGTTGTGCACCCTAGAATGGGCCACCGCGGACAAAAATGCGAATTGTTCCAAACAAGGTCCTCGGAGCAAGTTTGCCACCGACCTTCCATTTCTTTTCCCTTCTCTCAAGCGCCCCCTACGGTACATTAACGGCAATAAACAACCGTCCAAGTTTCCATGAGTTTACGATAGTGGATTATATTTAGGGTGCTGCATCCCAAGATAATTTCCTTGTGCTTTAGAACCTTTGATTGGGCCCAAGTGGCCCAAAATGCCAACCTTCGCACCCCAAATCCTCAAAGCCCATGTGCTGCCACCCCTCAACTATTTATCCTCCTCCTTGGGATCCCCTAGGGTACAAAAAGGGCGTTGTCCACCACTCCAAAAGAGCTGGGAGGAGAGGGGCAAAGGGGGTAGGAGGAGTCCCGCCGTGAATTCTTGCATTGTTTTTCCACTTTGACCCCTTTTAGTGTGCACAACTAGGTGGTAATTATCTTTGGCTGGGGCGCCAGAGATATAACCTAGTCCTGTAAACTCATGGAGAGGTGGGGGGTTGGAGAATGTGTTGTATGGACCCTAGGAGGCAGCAAAGAGAGGGGGAAAGAGTTCTAAGGCCCGGGCCTCACGCGCTCTGGACTTGGGCAAAGAAGATTGACATTTTTGTCCACTCCGGCCACTTGGAGGGTACAAAAGAACGGGAGAATAATCCTGGGGGAAAGGCACCTTAATTGAGACATACTCTTGGGAGCTCATGAAGGTTTCTAGGGCTGCATAATGCTTTTTGTGTACCCTGGGCGGCCCCGAAGAGAAGGGGAAAGAGTTTGGAGGCCGGAGGCACGCGCTCTTAAACGAGTCGGGCCGTGAAGGTTGCCATGTTTGCCCACTTTGGCCCATTCTAGGGTGGTAAGCACGGGAAAATTATCTTGGGCTGGGGCACCCTGAATATGACATACTCTTGTGAGGTCATGAAGACTTAGTGGGTTATATAATGCTTTTTGAGTACCCAAGGGGAGCCCAAGAAAATGGAAAAATGTTGGCGGCCGGGCGCACACTAGAGAAATTAGGCCGTGAAGCTCTACATTTTTGTCCACTTCGGTCCATGCGATTCTGGCAATTGCGACTGTAGGTCGCCCACTCGTTACTGCAACTTAACAGGATCTGCTCTCAGAGTCATCCGTCTGCTCACATGACACAACTTCACCAATCTATTCATTTTTGTTGTTGATCTTGGTATAACCCCATGCGCTCCACCAATTTTCCTGAATGCTCTGCTAGCAGCTTCTGATGATTCTCCCCCGGGTCCATGGAACCTCAGCCCCCATGTCTCCATGCTTAGTGCCCAATCAACCCCTTTGGGTGTGCAATGCCTGAAGCTTGGCCAACAACCTTGGCATAATGTCCCCCAATCCTTCACAGGAACCTCCGAAAACCAAGAGGCAAAATAGATTCCAATGTGGAGGATGTGTGGCATAGCCAAACTTGTTCAAATCTTCTCTCTTTAGCCCAACCGCAAGCATCTAGGCTGTGCCGCACAACAAGACATAGTGTGTTGCATCCATCTTTCCTCATGGGTGCCCCTATAGTTTTGTGTGATTGGTGTTGGTTTTCCACCACCCTTAATGTAGCGAATTATGTTTTTTGTGCCTGGCACATCAGTAGATGGAGCAAAAAAAAAGGCCTTCATATTGACTCTCCACAACCAAACCCTTCCCTCCACAGTGGCAATACTTCCCATCAACGATCTATAGTGCGAGGATTCACCCTTTTCTCAGATGTTGCATTCCCCTTGTGCCATGGCTTTTCAGGCATATGCTTGACTCGCTCTTTGGGTGTGAAAATCTTGCACCATCCCAACTCCTTGGAAACACCCCTCTTTCCGGTGGCAAAGAGATGCAAAGAAAGCACCTTCAAAATTGTGCTCTCCACAACCACTGCACCCCACACCACTGCCCACACCACCATCACCTTCCTTTGCCACCCCCTCCTTCACTCCTTTTGGTGAAACCCCACATGCAAATAATCAACAAAATGGAGCTCAACCCTAAAGCATGTAGAATAATGATGAATCAAGACAATCCCCACACACTTTTGAAGAAAACACTATGGTGGCATGTTGTGTCATGCCGCAAGGGGTGGGGCTACAACATTCACTGACTGAACTGGCAAATGAAAAGGCTTTGGAGAAGCAGGGGCTGTTATCATGAGCCTTACCCCATGGTAATGAACGTTTTGGACATTTGTGCACAAGTGCAACAATTATGGGCCAAAGGTGGTGTGAGTCGTCACACAGTTCAATGCTGTCACACAGTTCAATGCTGGGTGGCCATGACCTTGCCCCAGTCGGCCGACAAGTCCAAAGCCAACAACTAGCATTGCATACACGCAGGCACAATCCATCAGATATGCTGACCTAAAGGGGGCAGGACAGGTTGTTGAAACATCCTGAAATACACCAAAAAGGCAGGTATTACCTGGCCATACGGCCAGAAGCCCAGGAGGGTAGGTTTTAGGGAAGCTTACTTTCCCTGCCAACAGGAATCGGCTAACTGCTGGTGGCTACCCATGAGTATATTGGTTTGCATTTTCCACTGGGTTTTTTTGCCAATGGGGCGGGGGGCTTTTGTTGTTCTTCATTGGTTCCTAATAGGGGTTCCAACTGTTGGGGCGAGGGGATCCCAGATCTGACTTGAAAGGGGGGACGGTCAAAACTGGATCCCCCTCACACTTTGTGACCATGAGACAACAAATCACGCTGCAGAGGCTATTAGATGGAAACCAGACGGCCCGCAGAACATTGGAAATGCTGCATACCCTCCTTTTGGAGCCCATTGGTGTACCACAGCCAAGGGGGCTTCGATTTATGGTTCAACCCCTTGTGCTTCTTGGAGTGCACTCTGTGCATGTGTCCGGAAGTGAACTGCATACACTGTACCTCTCTTTCCCCATTTTATTTTGCGCATGAGACAGAAGGCCACATTAACAACATTTATGTTGCCTGCGTTGTTTTTACAAAACTGGGCAGGCATTGTATGACCACCATGATGAAGTAAACTGATGCCTCACCCACCATTGACCAAGATGGGGACTAGCCATCATGGGAGCAGTAAATGAGAAGTTTGGCCACTCACCCTTGGGCAAGGTGAGTGGATTATTGCAACACTGTCTTTCAAAGCAAACCTGCTTGGGCAATGTAGTACCCGTTTTCCGTCTTGGCCCAAGGGAAGATAGCAGGCAACATTTTTTGCAAACCACAGGTTCGACACCACTATTGAGAGCAGCTTGCTTAAGGACAATACTGGTCCGCCCAAGCTAAGGGCAACGAACGTCAGCACAATGTGGCATCTCAGGAGCCCTTTGCCACCAATGCCCTTTCTCAGCCTTGTGTGTGTTGGTCTGTAAACTGCCTTGGGGCAGCCTTGCAAATTCATGGTTTGGCACCTGGACCTCAGGTTGTGGTGAGACAATTGAAATGGCAAACACCATTTGGCCTGTTCCAGCAACACACCTCGAGTTCTTTAAGTTTTTCGCGGACAGTCATCCATCCTAGGTACTGTTTTCCGGACTGAAAAGCCAGCGTACGCTCTTCAGCATCCCTGGCAGATGTGAATGCCCCAGTAATCTCACACACCCGGAGATCTTGATCTGGGTTATTGCTCTGCTTGGCCTGAAATTGAAGAATGATGCCTGTGAGTTGCCATGGCTCAGGCCAAGTCCTAGATAGCTCCTGGATTCTTCTCCAATAGTCCTAATCTGTTACTCTGTTGTTTTTTTCCCTCGGCATTAGTAGGAAAGGCACCCCAGAGCTCTAGGCAGGAGGGAGTGCCTGTGGGCACCGGCTGATCTTGGTTGGGTGCTTGCAGCTGTAGAGCAACAACCACCCAGCACCTTTAAGCACCCACGTACTACATTCTCAACTCCATAAAATGCGCCGCCACAACGTGTTGACAGCCGTGGTGGCAAAGTGGGGTAGGGCTGTTTTGCCAGCATTGCAGTGCAGCCAAACAGCTCCTGGATGCTGCATCATCATTCACCTTTCCCTTGTGCCCCTTGGGGGAGACATGACAAGCACGTGATGTCTATGATTCGCACGCGTTGTGTGGCAGCTATGTGGTTTACAACTGGTTTGTGCGTATACTTGTGTCCACCTACCGCGCCGATTAGCAAGGACTTCTCATTTTGCCTGTACGCTTCGCTTCCCTGCTCATGCTTTAGATCTTGTTGCGATGGTTGTTGGTACTTCTTATCAGGGCAGTCCTTAACGAAGGAAAAAAAAAAGTGTTCCTGTATCCAGGTTTCCCAAAAAGGTCGCGTGTAGCTCATATGTTCAACCATGGTTGGTGGCGGTTGGCGGTTGGCGGTTGGTGACGATTGGTGGTTGGCAGTTGGCAACTGGCGGTTGGTGGCAGTTGGTGGTGGTTGGCGGTGGTTGGTGGTTGGTGATTGGTGGTTGGTGGCGGTTGGCAGTGGTTGGTGGTTGGCGGTTGGTCGCCGCTGGCCGTTGGCGGCGGTTGGTGGTTGACAGTTGGCGGCGGTTGGCGGCGGTTGGCGGTTGGCGGTTGGTGGTCCCTTTGGGCGGTCCTTAAGGGCAATCCTTAACAAAAAAAAATCTCGGTCCCAAAGGACCGCCCTGCTTCTTATTGGATGGGCGACACAATGGGGCTCTTTGCATGGCACCACAAGGTATGGGCCCTGCTGGCTGTGGCTTCTTCTTGGATGGGTGACACAACGGGGTTGGATGCAGCGCACCACAAGGTCTTGGAACTGCCGGCTGTGGTGTTGTCGTCGGGCACGGCCTATGGTGCAACTAGGCATGGTCCGCTGGATAGCTGGGAAACATTGGTGTGTGCGGTATGCATACACGATGGCTCCATTTCAGCAACAGGATGGGTTTGCCAGTTTGGGGTGTTGTGCCTAGGTTATAGTGTGCACCGCGGTGGTTTAGGGTGTGTTGTTATTGTGTCCCCTTGGTCTCGCTGGGCCTCGTCCAACTATGCACTTTACGGTTGTGGGTGTATTGGCGGGCCACCCCACCACACGGTTGGCTTCCTCATGTAAGGGCATTCTTGGTTGTTTAGTGGGCAGAGCTCCGGCAGCGGTAGTGGGCAACGTGGTTTCCATACTATTAGGATGTGCCGTTAGAGTGAGATCTCACCAGTGGCATGGATTTATGGTGCCGTATGGATGTCTTCCACCCTGCCGCCTTGCCCCACCCCCCACCTTCCCGCCTGAGATACACAACCGCCCACACACACAAGCATTGCTTTTGGTTGGTGTCTTTGGCATGGCCCGTTGGATAGCTCATGGACGAGGGCGTGTGCGGTATGGTTGTGATTGACTTGAGTTGCATGCCGGGTCTGGCGTGCAGTGGTGTCGTGCCCAGGTTAGTGTGTGTGCCGCTGTGACTTAAGGTGCATTGTCATTGCATCACTTTGGTGTAGTTGGGGTTGGTCAGCCCTTCCGTTGTTGTGCATGCATTGGCGAGCCCTCTATGCAGCATGGGTTGGCTTTCTCGTGCAAGGACGTTCTGAGTCAAGTGAGTGGGTGGGGCTTGGTCAATAGTTGTGGGGCAACTTGACTACCGTACCACCCGGTTGCGCCATTGGAGTTCTCACCGATGGCATAGATTTGTGGTACAGGTGGGATATTGTCTACCCGTCGCCTTGGTTGATCAGGTTGTCTTTGGTTGGTTAACCCCGTGGCATCTTTTCGCCGTCATGGCCGCTATCAAACTGGTGTGTGGATGTGTTGCGCCCGGGTTTGTGTGTGCATCGCTGTGACTACTTAGGGTGTATTGTTACTGGGTCGTGTTGGTGTCGTTGGGCCTGGTCGTTAGTTGCAACGTACGCCTGTGCGTGCATTGGTGAGTTGTCTATGCTACATGCAACTGCGCAAACTAGTCATACGGCAATCACGTTGCCCATAATAACCATTGCCCAACGCGCAACCATTGCTTGCCCACAACCCTAGCCGGAAGGCCCTTGTACGAGGAAGCCGGCCTTGTGGCCCACTAAACTAGCACGAAGGCCCTCACAGGAGGAAGTGAAGCTAGTGAGTATCACTTGTGGCGTACATTTGTGTTTCACTAAGACATTTTCCAGCCACCGGTCCCCCCCCCCATTGTGGCGTTTGGTTGGTCTCCCACGTGGGACCTTTTTGCTATATTGCGAGGCGGTACGCGTAAAGGCGGCAACGTACATTGGTTGGCTAGAGGATGTACGCGGAGTGGCTGCACTGTCCAGCGTTGGGGTTGGTGGGTTTTCCAACCCTGGGGACCAGGGGGAGAGCATTGTGGTTGGACCACTCCCCCCCAAAAGGCTCAATTGACAAGAATCCCCAAAACCAACCTGGGTGCTTCTGTGGTCTCAATGGAGGGGAAGGGGGGTGGAGGGGCAACTGTGACGGCCGAAGGGGGTGGGGGGGACTGTCCCAAGGGGTTGATTGGGGAGGATGGCATGAAGGGAGACACTTTGGTAGGGTTAGGGGACGGCTAAACAGAACCCAAACACTAATCCTCACCTAAGGGAACACTTCCGTTGAGCTGCATGCACCACAAGGTAATGATAATTAGCTTCGGTGTCCACTATTAGGGGAAGGAATGACCAAACAAAAAAAATGTGCACGTTGATCTACTTACATCATGGCTCGTCACAGATGATATCCTCTAATCTACACCCCTCTCCCCAACTCTACGTGGCGGAGCATGGCTCTTGGTGGCCACAAGCGTGCACGCTAGAAAATGGCCTTGAAAGGATTTTGACCAGCTAAGACTTGGGTTTGATGGCCAAACCGGACCAAAACGGGCTCAAAATCAGCTCAATGCACTTGCTTGGGCATCCAAAGTGGTTGAGGACCACTTTTGGCAAACCGCGCTTTGACCCATTTTTGACCCAAAATTGGTCCAAAATAGCCCATTTCCAAGGATTTTTGGTGGGTCATACCATTCCCAAATAGCCCAGGCTCAATCTAGTTGTTTTGGCGTGCCAAATGGTCTAAGACCATTTTTGGAAGAAATGATTTTTCTACACCGCGTTGACATGGAGGGGCCGAAAGCTTCGACGCAACCTCACTATTTGCTGAGCCGGGCACCGTTACGGGAGTCTAGGCATGTTTCAGCGATTTGGAGGGGTGGAACCCACATAAAGAGGGGCCGTTGCGAGTAGACTAGTTAGTTGCCCAAAGTACCTTGGTTCTAGGGCCGCACAACCCAAAATTGCACACATGTTGAGCATTTTGGACATTTTTTTGTGCATTTCTGGGACATACTATGAGTCAGATGGTAACAATAGGAAACCAAATTGGTTGCAGTCTACACCATCCGTGTCGAATGAGTTTCGGGAATATTTCAGGCAAAAATGGCTACTTTTTTTTTGGGGGGGGGGATTGCACACTTTTGGGAGGGCACCTTTGGACTTGGCACCCGCGCCCCAGGTTGCCCAAGTGTCTGGGGGCTTACACGTAAAATTTGGGAAGGCCGTTTGTGAATGCAAAAGATGGCTAGAGGAGAGTGGAGCTCGAAACGGTGGGTGTGAGAGTTGGAGGGTTGTTGTATAATGCTTTTTGTGTATTCTAGGAGGCGCCAAAGAGAAGGGAAAAGAGTTGGGAGGCCAGGGGCACATGGGCTGAGAAGCCTGGGCCATGAAGGTGGGCAGTTTTGTCCATTTTGGCCCTTTCTAGGATGCGCAACCTAGGGGGAATTATCTCCCTAAATATGATGTACTCTTGTGACCTCATGGAGAGATGGATGTTTGTATGATGCGTTTTGTGTACCCTAGGGGGCGGCAGAGAGAAGCAAAAAGATGGAAGGCCGGGGGCCCACAAACCCGAAGGATTTGGGCCGTGAGGGTGGGCATTTTTGTCCACTTTGGCCCAATTTAGGGTGCAGTCACTACAAGGGGGGAATTGTTTGGGATGCCCTAAATGTGACATGCTCTTAAAAGTTGGTGGACACTTGGAAGGTTGTATATTGGCTTTTACGTACCATAGGCGGCACCAAAGAGAAGGGAAACGACTTGGGAGGCTGGGGGCACATGGGCCCAAAGCACCTAGGCCCCAAAGGTTGGACTTTCGCCACTTTGGCCCCTTCTAGGGTGCAGAAGCAAGGGGGAATCATCTTGCGGGTGCTCCCTGAATTACGACGTACTGTTGTGAATTCATGGAGCTTCCAGATCGCAGCCACTTGCAGGTCCCCCATGCCCGGCAGGAGGGGCGGGTTGACAGTGTACCCTTTGCCCTTCCCGGCGCCCTGTTCAGTTGCCTTTCCGTTCAGAAATGGAAACTTGTGCTCATCACACTGGTCGATGTGAAGGCTGATATGCTGCTTGGAGGGTTGTATAATGCTTTGAGTGCACCATAGGGGAGCGCGGAAGAGATGGGGCAAAGAAGTGGGAGGCCCGGGAGGACTTGGCCCGTGAAGGGTGGTAATTTTGTCCCCCTTGACCCATACTAGGGTGCAAAAGCAAGGGGAAATTATGCTGAGGTGGGGTGCCCGAGACATGACCTACTTCTTTGGGTGCATGGAAACTTGGAGGGTTGTATAATGATTTTTGTGTCTCCACGGGGTGCAAAAGAGAAGAGAAAAGAATTGTAAGGCCAATGCCACACCGGCTTTGACGACTTGAGATGCCAAAATTCACTTTTTTGCCCACTTTAATAGTTTCCGGGGCGCACATGCAGGGGCTGTAGGGACACGGGCTTAGAGGACTTGGGCCGTGAAGTTTGGCAGTTTTGTCTGGGGGGCTGAATCCCGGTGTTAGAGGGAAGAGGTAAATATCTTGGGGTAACATATACTTGACGTAGGCTTGTCACCTTTTGGATGGGGGGGGGGGGGGTTAGCTTAAGGGCATATGTCACTGCGCCACTTGTCCTGCGTCCAACACTTTACCTTGAATTTTCCGAGAAAACATACTACAAAAATTAGGATTTTGCGTCCAAAAAATTTTGCGACATTTGATTGCGGGTGTCGCCGCGGGTCGTGTAGGCAACGCCGACACGAGCTGCGGGCAAAAGGAAAGGCACCCATGACGGGTCAGCCGTCTGGGGAAAACTTACATCAGCCGTGGGTAAAATTACGGGCACCCATGACGGGCAGAGGGGACGAAGTATACGAGACAAGAAAAACCAAAAAGAGGTGGGTGGTTGCACATCCACAATACGCGGGCCGCGTTGTGGGGTGGCCATGGCCGGTGGGGGTGGGGAAAGTTGGGGCAGGTTTGGGGACGGCAGGGCAAGGGTGGTTGCAGCGACAGCAGTTCGCGGAACACATTCTCAGCATCCCGTGATGATCATTCCCCCTTGTTGCCAACTTGTAGCAATTTGGAAAGGTACCCCCACCCTGTTGGGGGGTGGGGTGGGGGGGCAGGGACATGGGGAGAAAGGGCAATGTTTGCGACGGACTAAAAGTATGCTTGGCCTTTATCCCTCTAGAAGAAGCCCGCAACCAAAATGACAATAGGGAGCAGGGTTGGAGAGGGGAAGCAGCTATGTGCATGGAGCGTGGCTTACTTATCTACTAATTGCTCAACCCTGCATGCGGCACCACAATGATCCGGACAGACGGTTGGGCGGGCCTCCTCCGTGTTGAACATGCTCCGCGCACGACCGCCCCGGTGCCCTCCAACTTTGGCGGTTCCGCTGGTCCGGGGCCCTCGTATTGGTAGTGCACCTCCTTGAGGTGTGTGCTGTCATCAGGTCCCGTGTCAGGCGTGGTGTGCTTCAGGAAGAAATGGTCGCTATTGTTTGGCAATTCAAACTTGTGGCACTGTGGAACGCAAAACGAGGCACGAAAAAGAGGCAAAAGGGAGCTTGTGTGATTGTATCGGCCACAACCTCCACTTTGCACGGTCCCATGTGGCTGGTGTTCGGAAAACATGTGCAACAAGCACAAAACACAGCAAAGCACACCCAATTGTAATAAATAGAGTGAAAAACACTTCATGTTGCACAAAAAGCGCACTTGTCCATGCGTTGCGGACCACACCAGTCCACCTGTCGTTCTTCCCTCCTAGCCACAAGGCTCTGCGGATTGCTGTCTTGAAAAGGGGTTGGGTTGGTTGCCAGCCCAACCAAAAAAGGGAACGAAAAATTTTGTCATCTCCATTAAAGAGTTCGGGGGGCAAGGGTCAACATGCAGTGTATGTGATAATTTTGTCGGGCAGAACATTGAAAAATCTTGCGCGAGTGGAGATGACATTCCATTTCACAGAAAGGAGCATGCCGGTTGGACCTAAAGAGTACACTTTTCTCACCTTGCACAAACGTCACTGGAAAAGGGGGGGGGGGGGATAACAACATCCTTCTGGCATCCTTTTGTTTTGCCTCCTTTTCATGAATGCAAAGCCTACACGAGCTGCGGGGAAAATTACGCGCACCCATGAAGGGTCACCCATGTAGGCAAACCTACACGAGATGCTGGTGAAATTAAGGGTAGCGATGACGGGTCAACCGTGCAGAGAAAGCCTGCATGAGCTGCGGATAAAAGTATTGGCAAGCTTGATGAGGCGTTTGAAGGAAATGGCCACTCAAATACCGTGGAAATTGACGGTGTGTTTTACGGTGAATTTTACATGTGGTTTGAACCCCGCCCTCTTGCATGGCGAAAATTGCGAAGCATGATTTCGACGTACGACGAGCACTACAGCGACAAGTGGTGGTGGGGGGGGGGGGGGGTCAAGGGGGCTGTCAAGTTCGGTTTCTCGTCTTTGGGGGGCCCGGGCCGTGCGGGCAAGAAAGCTCACGACATGCACTCCCTCGGCGCAAGGGAGTAGCGGTTGTATGGCCCCTGTGGCTCGGAGGGCAACGGATGCACGCCGCTTTTGTGATGCAGGGGGCACCTCGGAAACAGCGGTGGTGGTGGTGGGGATAGCAAGAAAGTGTGTGTGTGGGGGGGGGGGAGCGTATGTAAATGTTTTTTTTTGCAATCAGTCGTGCAGATAACATGCCTCTGGCGAAACGGGCAACATTAGACATCTATAAAATGCAACAACGAGATTTGCAACCTTTTGATTTATGACTACTTCCTACTTGATGCTAGGCAACAAGGCTGACCCGGAATCCCCAACAAATATGTATATATATATATATATATATATATATATATATATACATGTGTGTGTGTGTATATATATATATATATATATATATATATATATATATATATATATATATATGTATATATATATATATATATATAGATATATATATATATATATAGATATATATATATGTATATATACATATATAAATATATAAACATATATATCATATATGTATTGCAATGTGGATGGTTTGCCTTGCTTTGTGACGTCTTGCACGGCATTGCAAAATAAACTAGTTTGGTAAGCAAGGCAGTGCTTAGCGCAAAAAAAAAAAGTTCTACATGGCTCTCCCCAAAAAGCCCGCCGGGGCACCATGTTTTGGTGGTGGGCGTTTGGCGGTTGGCGGGTGGCCACTAGCGGCTAGTGGCGGTTGTTGGTCGTTGGCGAAACTTGGTCGTTTAGGATTGGTGGTTGGCGGTTGGCGGTGGCTGGCAATTGGCAGTTGGTTGTTGCTGGCCGTTGGTGGCGGTTGGCGGCTGGTGGCTGGTGGCGGTTGATGGTTGATGGCGGCTCGTGATTGGCGGTTGATGGTCCCTTGGGGCCGTTGCAAATGGCGGTCCGTCACAAAAAAAAAAACTAGTCCCCTAGAGAGCCCCATGTGCGAGGAATTGACGTGCTTGAGTTGGAACGATGTATAGCACTCACAGCAGCACCTGCTAGGCCATCAACAACGATGAAATGGTCTTTGTCACTATGTTTCGCGGTGCCAAGTGTGTGGCACACTTGTTGTGTATCAATATTGCAAATGGTGATACCCTTTGTGAATGCATGATAACGCTCCTTTTGATTGGCGTTGAACCGAGTGCATGTGGCCGTGTTTTGCCATATAGACCCCCTTCCCGCCCCTCTTACAAGGCAAGTAGGTGCCCAAAAATTCTATAAAACTATTCACTGGAGTACTACAAACAAGGAGGACGACCTCTCTTTGATGCACTACAGCCCCATTTTTCTTCCATTCCCATGGGTCCAAACCTACATCCTGCTTGTTACCCTACGGAAGCGAACCTAATGTGAATTTCGCGCGAGTTTCGCGCCAAATTCACATTCGATGAATTCCCACATGATAAGACACAAGACAACATGGTATGCAAAACGAGAGATATCATTTCGTGAGATAGTTCCTGTGTCAACGCTGCCTCTTCCAGGTCCGGAACGGCTGCTGCAAAGTCTTAACATAGCCTAGTTCACTAAGTTCCTTTCGGCGCGCTCGAGCGGCACGGAGTTGCACACCTATGGGGCCTTGGCCGCGCATGCTCCGCTTGGTGGGATCCCATCCGTCCCGGCTGAGACTATCATCAATGGTGCAGCAAGCCCAAGCTTCCCCGCAAGACTTAGGCGGCCCTATTACTTGGTGCCAAAATTGCCATAGTTCCAAAATTCTATTTTTTCTTCGGTTTCTTACAGGAAATATTGATGGATCCCCCCCGGCGACCAGGCGCCACGGGGGGTGCAGTTAAACCCTGGCCGGGGGGCAGCCGGGGCCTATCAGGCCCGCGCCCCCCGCGACATTTGGATTGGCCACCCGCGGTAGCAGCTCCTGCGGGGGCTGTGGGAGCGGTGGGCGGCCGCAGCGTGCTACTGACAGAGGGCGGCAAAACAAGCAGTACTTGGAGCGACCCCAAGGTAACGACGACGGTGGAGAGGGTGAGGTGTCCCGCTGCTTGCTTCGCTTATTGTCGTGCTTCATGCTCTGCTTAGTGCGTGTACACACGGAGAGGGCAGGGGCAGGACAACCAGAAGAAAGGAGAGGATCAAGGCACAAGAGCGGCCCAAGGAACGCGCGTAGACACGGGGAGGGAGGAGTGGGGACGGGTTAGCAGGGACAGGTAGGGTGGGGCACGGGATGTCGTGCTACTTGCTTCGCTCAGTGTCGTGCGTCGTGCTCAGACGACGGGGGCAAGAGTAGGACAGGGGAAAAGGGCCACAACACAGACGGGGAAGCCCCCCCCCAACCCACGCACAGGAGCAGAACAAGCAAGAGGGTAGCGCGGGGGGTGTCGTGCGGATTGCTTCGCTCGGTGTCGTGCTATGTTCCTGATTGCTTGACCAGTGTGTACCCTGGGGTGACTACAGTTGGAATAGTGCCAGATGGGGGGCTAGCAGCGGACCCCGAGAGCTTCGAACGCCCGAGCAGGGCTGAGGTGCTGCACGCTCCGTGGGCTATGTGGGGTACTCTCGAGGGCCAAACCCTTGAGCTACTGCCGAAGGACGCTGTCATGGACTATGGCGCCAGCAAGGGTGAGTGGTTCAACGCTGTGCACGCCCGGTCCATCCTTGCAGTGTTGGTCTACCGCGTTTTCCTAATGGGTGCCGTCGTAGAACAGGTGAGTGTCATGCGAATTGGTTGGATGATTGTCTTGCCTAGTGTTCTGCTTCGCGCGAGTACACAGAGGGGACAGGGGCAAGACCACCAGAGGGAGTGACGGACCGGGGCACCGGGGACGCCCAGGGTATAGGGCAAGCAGAGGGAGTGGGGAAAGGGCAATTGCCTCGCAAAGTGCTTTCCTCGGTGCGTGCTCGGGCAGAGGGAGCAGGGGTAGGAAAGGGAGAAGGGGCCTGGGCACAGGGGGGGGCAAAGCCCAACAAAGCAGGGCACAAGGGCAGAACAGGGAAGGGTGCGGTAGGGCAGGGGGCGTACACCACCCTTGGCACGGGCGAGCCGGAGGGAGAAGCCGGAGAGAGTGGGAGGCGGAAGCGGGGAGAGGGACGTAGAGAGAGCCGGCGGAGTGGGGAGCAGGGGTGCTGGCGTTCCAGGGGAGGGGCGGGGAGCAGGGCATGAAAGGCGAGCTTGCCGCGCTCGCTGTCGTGCTACTTGCGTGCCTGGACGTGCATGCTTGTACTGTGCGTGTGGCCTAGGGGGCTACTGGCTGTCAGAACGGGATGGCATCAGGGTCATGGTGGCCACGAGGAGTGCGGGCACCAGCGGCGCCATCCGCCCAGCCTCCCGTGCAGCAAGATGAGGTTGGGCTTGAATGGCGCGCAGAGGGGACACGTGCCATGGGCGCCATCCATTGGACCCCCTGTGTCTGTGACAACGTGATGCATGAGTCTTGAGGCTCATGAACGTCAAGGAATGTGCGCAGAGGGGACGGGCACCAGCTGCGTCATCCGCTGGGGCCCCTGTGACAGGGACTATGCAACCTAATTAGGTGGCCGGGGGACGCCAAAAAACCCCCCGCCCGCCACCGCGCATCTCTGCCATAGGACCTCAGGGGCCACCATCGCGCTCGAGGGTGCCAGAAACCCGCGGGGCGAGAGCGAACGGCCACTTTGTAGCCACCACTTCCAGCGGGCTGATATTGAGGCACTGGTATCAGGCTGCATGGAAGTGGACACATAGGCACAAGGGAAAGGAGGGGTTGTCGCCCCCCCCCCCCCCCCCCCCCCCGGGCTGTTAGGTGCCAACATAGGGGCCGTCCCCTCGACCAGGGCGGTGGATGGCGCAAGAAGCCTTCGTGGTGAACGGTAAGTCCTCCCCGCTGCCCGCACCTCTTCATCTTCCGTCTCCACCCGGGCACGTACCTCCTCTAGTAAGTATGGGCACAGGAGGGAGCAGGCACGGGCCACTGACGACTCGGCCGAGACAAGGCGACTACCGCCATGGGTAACTAGGAAACAGACACCCACTTGGTGCCCGCCTCCCGCCCTTATGCATGCCCCGTTGCTTTGCTTCGTGCTCGCTTGTTGCTCTATGCGCCTGCGGGTGGGACGAGAGGTTCCTGATAACACCCCCCTCACAGACCCCCCTACCCCGACGTGAGAAGAATGGGGGGGAGGGGGGCAAAAGACTTGCAAGTACCTTGAGCAACCGTGCCAAGCAAGAAGGCAAACGCAAAGCGGCCGCTCGGGGGGGGGGGGGGGGCAGCGGGCGGCGGGGCAGACGGGAAGAAGGACACCCTGGTGCAGGGAGAAAACCCGTTGTCCTACATATTGCTTCGCAACTTGCGTGTCCAACACCCAACCCAAATTCCGCCCTTGTCCTTACCTGCTATGCTCCATACGTGGGCCCGTGCAAACAGGAGAGTAGAAAACGAGGCCCAATATGAGCCATGTTTGAGGTTAGAGAGACCCCACGTTCCCGCCAACAAAGACACGAAAGGAACCAGAAGGGGGGGGCGGTAGGCACGGAAGTAACCAGGGCGGCTAAGCCAAAGGAAAAAAAAACAACGGGAACAAGAGGGGCAAAGGCAGACGCACGGCGGCCGTCCGGGGAATGGGCGGGAGGAGGCGGGACAAGAGGGGAGAAAGGCACCCTAGGGCAAAGGGGTAACGCAATGTTGTGCACCCTGCCTCGCTTCGTGCGCGTCTAAAACAAAACCCAACCCAATTCCCGCCCTTATCTGAACCTGCAGTGCTCCGTGCATGCGCCCATGCGGACAAGTGGGCAGAAAATAAGGCCCAACCCGATCCCCGCCACCCCCATGGCCAGCACGGGCACAACCCAGATGGACCTAGACCAGGCGACTACCGCCATGGGTGACTAGGATACACACACACACACTTGATGCCCGCGTCCCAGCCCTATGCGTGCCCCGTTGCTTCGCTTCGTGCTCAGTTGTTGTTGTGTGTGACCGTGGATGGGAGGAGAGGCTCCTGGTAACTCCCCCTAGGCAGACCCCCCAACCCAGTCACGACAAGAACAGGGGGGGGGGGGGCAATAGACTCGCATGTAACTTGGGCAGCCATGCCAGGCAAAAAGGTCACTGGAACAGGTGAGTGTAGGCAAACGCAATGCGGCCGCCCGGGGAAGGGGCGGCAAGAGGCAGAGCAGGAGGAGAGAAGGACACCCAATGGCAGGAAGAAGACATAATGCCGTGCATATTGCCTCGCCACTCGCGTGTCCAGCTCCTAACCCATATCCCGCCCGTGTCCATGTCTGCTATGTTCCATGAGTGCGCCCGTGCAAACAAGAGGGTAGAAAGCAAGACCCTGGGTGTGCCTTGCCTGTGGGTGAGGGAGGCACATGGCTAACTCCCCCCAAGGCCCCTCGTACACCGACATGAAAGGAACCGGGAGTGGGGGCGGTAGGCTTGGAAGAAACCAGGGTGGCTAAACCGGGCACGAAAAGCCAAAGGAACAAGAGGGGCAAAGGCTAACGCACACCGGTTGCCCGGGGAATGGACGGCACGAGGCGGAACTAGAGGGGCGAAGGCACCTTGGGAAGGAGGGGTAATGCATTGTCGTGCTACGTGCCCCGCTTCGTGTGCGTCCAGCCCCTAATCCAAATCCTGCCCTACTTCTTGCTTGCGATGCTCCGTGTGCGCCCATGCGAACACGTGGGCAAAAAACATGGCCCAGCCCATCCCCCGCCACCCCCATGCACGGCCGTGACAACACCACAAGCACGACCCTGCCCCCACCCCACGGCCCGTACCGGAGCCGCGAACCAGGCCACGCACAGCAGCGGCACCAAGTAGAGGGGGCGGGACAGCGTGAAGGAGAACACGTAGTTCCGCATCAAGCAACACAACACCCAGCCACACCGACAATGTGCGGACACAGTACAGACGCGAAGAAGGAGCGGCGGAAGAAGCAAGGGGCAGACAGGGGAACAGCCTGGGAGAGGGAACGCGGGAGGCGGGGGCAGCGAGTGCCGCGGGCGCGGGGGCGGAACCCACGAGGCAAGCACCAGTGAAGCCCACGGGGGACGCTGGCAAGGGACCTTACTTGAGGGGTTAGGGCGCCCCTCCCCCATGGACCGTATCCGCCCCGTCTAAGCAGACGCAATAAGGCGGGATACGCCTGGGACCGTAGGACATCGGCCCATGGTGGCACCTGCCCGGTGGGGTGGCCAATGGCCCTGACACAGGGCACTCCCCATGGCACGTACTGTCATTCGTGCCCTGTGAGCGGCTGCGGGTAGGGCACAACGACCATCAGGGCGGGCAAGAGCCGCGTGTGCCCCGCAAGGGCTCCTCTAGTGACCCACAGTGTACCGGACCGCGGTGTGGGGAAGGCCGGCGTATCTGGCTACAACGCATGTACATTTGTACGAAGCGGGTGCCAATTGACGGCCCGTACAACAGCGTTACACCCTGTCGGGGAGTGCAAGCATCGCCCCCCCCATGGGGTAACGCCGAGGGAAGGGGACCCATGCCGGCGCCCCCCCCGACCACAACCCCACCCAACCACCCCCCCCCAACTAGACGGCAGTGCAACGGGGGCGCAGGGACGAAGGCGGAGACAGCGCGGGGGAAACAGGAGGGTGTCGGTAGGTCGGACCTCTTGTCATGAACTGTGTCGGGCTCCGTGCGTGCAACCCCAATCACCCTCGATATAGAGCATGTCAATCCCCATTCACGGGGCGGCCCTGCGGTACACCATCTCTAACCTCTCCCTCGTGCCATATGTAGCTCATTCAGCCTTCGTAAGCACCATGTTGCTGCCTCCAATCCCGACCAACCCCACGGGGCTGTCAGCCCTCCGGCGGCGTGCTCGCCGTCTGGTGGACGCGGTGTCTAACCTCGTCAGACACGGGCAGCACTCGTATGCTGCCTTCCAGGCGCGCGCGGAAGCCAATCGTCCCGCCAGGGACAACGGGTGGGACCATTTGGTTGGCCTCTGCCTGCGGCGAGTGCTGATCAACGACCCCCCCCCCCCCCCGCTTAACGCGCCTAGCGTGCAGGTGCAGCTTGCGGTGGGCGCGGTACCATTCGGAGTCCACATCCTCCACCCGCTACTCCACCATCTCCCAGTGGACTATGGGCAGCTGGAGGACGCACAACATGGACGACAACCAGCAGGACCAGCAGCGGCGTGGCAGGGGCGAGTGCCTGGAGCACACCTGTTCCCGATGCCCCCACCTATGGACCCCCTGCCAATGCTGATGCCGCCATTTGGGGCCCATCACCATCACCATCACAATCACCTTTAGCGTCACCGGATGGGACATGCCGCGGTACACCACCACATCCAACACCACCACGCACACCCGGCTTTCCCGTACCACCTCCATCACCACGTTCACCAACATGCGGTTCAGCGCCATCTCCACCTGCACCTGGCCCACGCCGTGGGCCAGGTGGACATGGGAAAGATGTTGGTATTGGAGGGCGCGGAGTTTTCGGCCTACGTGCGGGTGGAAAAGGGGGGCCCGGATTAGATTATGGTCACCGCGAGAAGGCTGGTGCGGTAGCAATCGAGGGGCCCTGTCGGGCGCCGCGTCCTCCACACGCAGCCAGCGCTGGATGTGCTCCTGCCATGGTTGGGGGGTGTGCGGCCTCTGCTGGTGTAGCGCGTCCTTGACGCGCTACAGGGTGACCGACACGACAAGGGACGTTCCCACGTCTGCCGCAGCCATGCACAGAATGGTTTGCTGCAGCCGTGCCTCAGGCAGCCCCGCCTCATGCGCGATGTCCGCCACCGGCGGAGGAGTGCAGGGCGCCGGAAGGGCATCCAGTCTCGCAGCGGGCAACTCCCCGAGCAAGGGCACACACGCGACCGGCCCCATGTTCGTGTTGCGGGCCACCGTCTCTACCCACCGCCTATCCAACGTGGATAGCAGGCTGCCCGGCCCTGGCACCCGGAGAGGGTACCGACGGTGGACAGCTACACACACACACCGCAGTCTTTGTTGTTGCGTGCCGGCTGTCTCACCTCCGTTGCTCGGCCCATCGTCGGCGGGTCCTCCGCACCCGGCCACACCGTCCTCTCCTCCCTGGGCGCCATGCGCAGCGTGTTGACCGCCGTGTCCCAAGTGGGCGTTCACTGCGGCGAGCGCCCTCCAGCGTACGCATGCCCAAGGGGTCTACGGTCATCTGCACATTGGGGGCGAGGAGGTGCGGGGCAGTCTAGTGCCGCACACCTTGCTCCACTGAGTGGTCAAGGTACACGAAGTCCGAGGCGCTCAGCTTAACATACGGAGCGACGAGGTGGATTGCCGGAGTTTTCGAGTACTGCTGGCCCTGCCACCCCTCCCTCGGGAGGATCATGACATGGGGGGCCAGACACTGTGCCGCGTCCGCAACCAGCGCGACCATGTTGTCGCACAGCTCAGCATCGTGGTCTGTGGCCACCAGGAAGTGATGCACGGGCCTGGTCTCACCGCAGGCCCGATACAATCCCGCCAGGGCACTGCGCATGTGGGCTGGCGATGGAGAGGCGTCCGCGTAGCCCCGGAGCCAACGAAGTGCACCCGGGAACCTCCTTCCCGCCTCCCCTGGCCAAATGGTAGCCTGCAGTGTTGGCAGGTCCCTCCATAGGACCCCGGCAATCGGGTCTCGCCAGGGTTGAGGCCTCTCGGCCCCCCACTGGAAGGCGACCACGACCACGTGGGTGGTCAGGGGCTATGCAGCGAGGTGCAGCGCAATTCTGCCATCCGTATCCACAGCCATGCCCCGCGGGGCCGTGAAGGCGTGTCCTCCAACTCCACGGATGGTCACCCAAACCCACAGGACCACAATGGTCTCCTAGCTGGGCCCAGGGCCTGACTTCCTTGGCCACATCACCATTGGTGGGCATGGGCCATTTGCCGCCCACAACCTCCAATCCACCCCCGCCAGTCCGTCGTGGCCAGGGGACCGCAGGGACGTATCCCACGCATCCGGGAGCTGGCAGTGGATCGCTGCCCACTCATCGGCTCTGTCCCCACGTATGAAGCCGAGCCCCTCCAGGATGCCCTTTGCCACGGGATTGGGGAGGCGGACGGATCCGACCTCCATCCCCTGCCCCATCCAGAACCCCGGCCCGACCTCCAACGGACGGACCTCGAGATCCACCACTGCGAGCCGGGCTGCTACCGTGGGGACGTGCAGGGAGACAGTCCACAGCTGGGCGGTGACTGGCTCGCGGGGCAGGTCCGGGCCGGCAGCCACGCCGCCACTATCCCACCCCCAGCTGAGCGCCCTGTCCCACCTCTGTGTCCAGGTTACGCTTGCCGTTGGCAGCGACTAGGACAGGTAGGTCACCACGGCGCGAGCTTGCCACCTCTGCGGGTCCATGCGGGCGGAATGCGTGTGCCACGAGCTCACCCACCCCAAAGACGCCTCCTGAAGGATCACCATGTAGCAGTAGTCTGTGCGGCCTCTTGCGCCGTGCTCTCCGACGTGCTTCTCGCCTTGTCCTCTTCCACTGCAGCGACGCCCCGCGCGGGCTCTTGGTGCCCGCCATCTGTACCCCGGCGCGTGCCCACCACCACCGGCAGCCGGGGATTACCATAGCAATTCGCAAGGTGATATCTGCAGGCGTCGGGGGCAAGAACCGCGTTGTCGACAATAAGCCACAAGAGTTTCTCGCCCTCCACACCGAGCACGGCCTCCATACTTTCGGGGTGCAGCGCAACTAGGACGGCATGGGACCCTAGCGTTTGAGGCGTGAGGGGCCGCATGCCGCGACTTGGGAGCCAGCCGTCGGCGCTGCTCCTCCACAAGGCCACGTAAAGGCCCTGCTCCTCCACCACTTCCAACCCCGCCTCCTCAAGCAGGCGCCTCACCGCGAGGCGCACAGTCACTGGGAGGCGTTCCTGTGGCTCAGCCGCCCGCACGTCTCCTGGGTGGTAGTCACGGACTGCTACGTCCCCGAGTTGGACGTAGCAGGCCTAGTCACCCATTGGGGGCACATCCGCCAGGCCCATCTCTCGGCGATCCTCCCCAGAGGCCGGAACTCGAAGCGCTCCAGGGCGCCCGCCGGTGACGTCGCCGCCGGCTGCCGACTGCTAGAGAGGCGGTGCTCGTGGACGCCCTCCGCCGCATGGAACATGCAATGTTGCCGTTCACAACTCCCCAGGGGAGCGGGCGGCACTGCGGTGGGAAAGGGCAGCAGCAGCGCATGTGCCCGGTCCGTGCCCATGCGGACATAGACGTCACACCCAGTGGCGTCCTGGTACATGAGCGCCATTGTCGAGTCACTGGGCCCGTACTTCATCTCCCCCTCCACTTCCTCCGCAGCCACGTCGGTCACTCCTTCAGTGTCCCTCGCAACCGCCAGCGCCGCCGGTGACTCCGGTCGCCAGGGGAAATGCGCCAGGGGCCGCTCGTCTGTAGCCTCGCCGCCCGCCGCCTTGGGCGAATGAGCCGTGGCCTGAGGCGAAAGGCAGTCGGGCGCAGTTGATGCCCGTGGCGAAGTCCATCTCGTACTCCAGCCCGCCCGGAGGCGGCTCCCCTTGCCACACCACACGCGAGTCCCTCCACTCCCACATCCACTCCGCCACCCCCATAGCCGCCGTACCCTCCCCATATGGCGCCACTGCCTCGTGGTTCACCTCCACTTCACCCGCCCTTACCGCTGACTCCTCCTGCACTCACTCCTTTGTTGACCTTCACTCTCTCGCCCCATGTGGACACCAATCAACTGGCCCAGTTTCATCTCCCCACCAGTAGCCACCCCTACATCCGCAGCAAGAGGCGCACTTTACTCGCCCATTGCCTCTTGTCGACCGCTTCCGGCTAGGGCTTCCTCGATCAGCATGTTGATGCCGGAGCGGCCAGATGCGGCCAACCCTTCCGTCGCGGGCCCCGCCCGCTCGCTTCTTGCCGCGTCCCGACGGCTGGCGGCCGCGGCTTGCTCGAGAGGCACGCTGATGTTGAGGAGGCCCGTCGTGGCCACCCCTTCTGCCGCAAAACAAATTGTTCAATATCCAATGTGTGCAACAAATAGCAGTGACAAGACAAAATTGGGGCCGATTCGTACGAATTCGCACGAAATTCGCACGAAATTCGTACGAATTCGTACCAAATTCGTGCGAATTTCACATTCTCGTGAATCTGTGAATCTAGCGTGAATTTATGCGTGAATTTGGGTGCGTGAATTTCACATTCACGCCAATCTCACCAAATGTGTTGAACCATGCGGCTACTTCAAAACTGTAAATTGCACACATTTGTTGGATCTTACTTTGGGCGAAGATAGCACGACAAAAGCACACGATAGCACCAAGTTAGAAGCAAAACACAGCAAAATTGGGTGAAATTCACGGTACCGTGAATCTCGGATGCAAACGGCCGGTTCACGAAGGGTACGCGTGCGACCGCTGGTAGCACTTGCATTTGGGGCGTCTCCCTGTGCGCCGCCAGTGTTGGCGACGCCGTGTGTGCCCGAGCCGGCCTCCCGGGTGCGTGCACCTGCTGCATCCCCATTGGCGCCACACATGGCACCGGATCTTCGGGCGTTGGCGGTGCCCCTGTTGGTAGCGCCGGAGGCATAAACGCGGCTTGCGCCGGCGGCACCCCCTCCGGAGCGACAAGCTTGCCGGTGCCGCATGCGGGGGCTGCACCGGCACGCTGTGCGGTGGCGGCCGCCCCGTTGGCGTGTGGTGCACCGACGCCGCCTACTCCTGAGGTACTCCTGCTAGCGGGGGTTGCACCGGCGTAGCGTGCGCGTGCTACATCTCCGCCGGCACTGCTTGGGGCGCTGGTGCCAGAGGCGCTTGAGGTACCCTCATTCCCCCCACTGGAGGCGCCGGCTACCGGCAACGCCGGAGGCACGGACGTGGCATTTGCCGGCGGCACTCCACCCGCAGTGACATGGGGTCCCAGCGCCGCTTCTGGCGGCTGCAGGGGCACGGCGTACGCTGGCGGCTGCCCCGTTGGAGTGTGGCGCACCGGCGCCGCCTTGGTCTTGGCCACTCTTGCGGGCGGGGGTTGCACCGGCGCAACGTGCGCGTGCTGCATCCCCACCGGCAGTGCTTCGGGCGTTTTTGCCACAGGCGCCTGAGGTACCCCCACGGGCGCCACCGGGGGCGCCGGTGCGGCTTGAGGCGGCGCGGTACGGGCCCTGCATACATTGTCTGTGCGGGCACCGCCGGCACCCCAGCCAGCTGCTACGGGGTCCTCCGGGGCCATCTCTGGTTCTTGGGTCCGGTGCACCGGGCGCCCAGGTGCACACCCTAGAACAGCCCGCAAGCACCAGCCGTGTATGTGGAGGTGGTGAACAAACCACGCGTCCGAGGGCACGATGGCCCGAGGCCCCGAGCAACATGTGGCAGTCTGAGCAGGCGGCAACCATGTGTAAGGCGTTGCGAGGGCATGCGACGGCCCTTCCACGGGCGCTGGCAGCGCAGTGGTCCAGCAACCGTCCGGCGGCCTCCGTGGCAATGTTGCATGGTGGGCCCCGGGGGCGGTGCTAGGCCATCGTGGCGCCGGAGCTGCACTCACTTGTGCTGCGCATGTACGACCGCGGAGAGGTAACCAAGGTCACGGTCCGCCCTGCCGACCTGGAGGCATTGCACCTCAGTACCCTAACTCAAGGGGAAAATGGTTGGGTCAGTGGCGATCCGGTTCCGCAGGCACTACGGAGGAGATGCCTTCCGCTTGGTCATGGCTGAGACCATGGCGCCGTCGCTCCGGGGGTTTTCAACCTCCCGGTGAACTGTCGCACGTGACGGGGAGAAGTTTGCTGATGCGTGGCGCCGTTGGGTGGAGGGGCAGTTCCCTGCGGAGGGATTGGTGCACCTGGCACAGCCGCCCATTGTGCCGCCGGTCCGGTCAGCCGCCCTTGCGGTCGCGGTTGCGAAGGCGGTCCCGATGGCAGCACTGAAGCCTCACCCCAAAAAGGGCCTTAGCGGGCCTAATGGCAATTACACTTACATCATGGTAGTATTGCAGCACTTCGGGGGACAACTGGCCACGCAGCAGCGTGGGACAAACGAGCTCGTCTAAGTTGGAGGGGGCGGGCCAGTGCCCGTGGCGGGCCGGCCGACAGTTGCAGCCCAGCCGCCTCCACCCCAAGGACCTCCTGGACCACCTTGCGAGGGACCATGGGTCCGACCCGGCTCCGCAAGCATAGGCCATGATCAAGGGCATCATGCCTGGTGGACTGGCGAGGCCCTTTGCGGTGGCCAGGGCTGGCTCGCGGCGCTCGTGCAGGCCACAGGAGTCCAACCCTCAAGAGCGTAGGAGGCGTACATCGTTTGCGTTGTTGGGTGGTGCTCGCGGCGCTGCGGCGGTGTCTTCAACAAGGGGCGAGGGAGCAGGCTCAGGGGCGGCCCAGAGTGGAGCCACGCGGGCTTCCATAGTGCCCCGTGGGGCGTGCCCGGCGGCGACCTCCTCCGGAGGTGGCGGCAGGGGTCGGCGTCCGGTCGCGCCGAGGGATTGAGGCACCCGCCGCCCAGTGCTAATGCCGCCGGCCCTCCTCCTTCCGGCGAACCGTGCACGGCTGATGATCCGGATCCGGCAGCTATGCCGTGAGGGAATCCCGCCTGTGACGCCCGGATTGCAGTGTCTTGGAACGTCCAAGGCTCGATGCGGGGTGCCGGCGTGCCCATGGCCCCGGGCATGCTCGACATCGAGGTGGTTGTAGCGGGCACTTTAAAGGCACAAGGTGCCATTGTGGGTCTGTTTCAAAAGACGGGACTGCAGGACCCCCAGGGCATGGTACATATGGAGAATCAGTGGCGTCACCGTTGTTACCAAGCGTTCCTGGGGGTCGTTAGCCAGTTGGCGTCGGCGGCTGCGGTACGTAGCGGTCTCTTGATTGACCTTCGAGCGGACGTGTTTTCTGCGGAGGAGGTTCGAGATGTGGTGGACTTCATACTGGGCAAGGCCATGTCCCTCCATGTGGTGACCGCCGGTGAGACGTTCACGGTCATCAACGTCCACGGCCCGGGCAGTGGCGGTGACTTATGGGCGTCTAATGACTCCTTTTGGGCTGACGTGGCCATGTATGCGGCGGCCAAGAGCGCGGGAGGCACGAGGCCGGTGCTCATAGGGGGGGACTTCAACATGTTGCCGGAGTCCCCTAGACACACCACCAAGAGGCGGTTCGTATCCTCATGCCGTCGTCAGTGTACTCGTGCGTACACACCCATCTGGCGCAGGTGCAGTGGGCAAGGCGGAGGTAGGTGTCCCGATCCTACACCTTCAAGGGTAGGGACATCTGCGTTCTCTCCGGGCCCTGCACGGACGCGGCGGTGCAGTCCCTTACTGATGACCTTCTACACGCGCGGCTCCCATGCGACGAGCCTGGGCACTGAGCTGTTCAGCTCCAGGAGTGTCACAAGGACCATCTGCACCTTCCTCAAAAGGGGGTTGGGCTCAGTCAAGTGGACCACCTATGGTTCACAGGACTCCGCGACGTCTTCGGACCTCACATGCCCGGTCCCTTGACTCATCGTCTGATACACCTGGTGCGCCGTAAAAAGGCCACCGAGCGCACTCAATAGTCCGCTGCGGGGGACGCGTATGTGGTAGGCGGGTACAGGGATGGCAATTGGGACCCGGAGAACCCGGGGCCGTCCATGCCCTTTGTCCCGCTGGCCGCCCGATTGTTCCTGCTAGGGGACGTCTTCGACGGTTACCGGCAGCGGGACGATCCGTCGTCAGTCCCCCTGCTCACGCCACATGCCAGGGGCGGCATAGACCCCTCGCCCCTGTGGGTTGTGTACGGGCGGCCCGCGTTCTCCAGGGCGTGCGCAGCAGTACGTGGGTGCGACAAGTGGGCAATCGTCCTCCTGCTGCTAGCTGGCCCCGTCCCGGATGCCGATGAAGGCTCGGTCCCGGAGGTGCTCCGGATGGCCAAAGTGCCGCACGATCCGCATGTCCCCGTCACCTCGTTGCGTGACGGGGGGACGGTAGAACAGGGCTCTGTGGTGGTGTACCGGCCTTCCAGCTCCACGACGGTGTGGGGGGCAGAGTATACCACAGCCCTTGACACCATCAAGTCTGTCTGCGGGTGCGATGCGGCCTGGCGGCCGCATGCGGTGTATCGGCCGAAAGCTGTCATGTCCCCGGATCTCACGGCCTCCAGTGCGGCGTCCCTGGGGACGCTAGTGCAGAGCCCCCACTCAGATGTGGCGTGGCTGGAACCCCGGCGGTATTGTAGGGTGCCGGCGGCGACCAAGGACACGTCGTCTGACACATCTCCCTAGGAGGACGGGGCCACCAACGTGGCGGTGGCGAGCCATGGGAGCCCCACATGGACGGGTGCCATCCGTGGCACGGTCCCTGAGGCGGAGATCATCGGCGCGGCGGCGTACCTGCTGCACGCCCCCCCCCCCCGTCATACTGCTCCGTGCACATAGTGGATGCCTCCATCATTGGGGCGCACCTACGCAGAGCGCAGGAGGCCCTTTACCGTGGCATCAAGGGGCCCACGTCACATCTGGTCAACCAGCATGCGTTGAACTGGATAGTGGAGGGACTGCGGCGGCTGCCAGGCAGAATGGGGGGGTCGCATCATTGGGTGGTGAGGCAGAGCTCGCACTTGGCGGCAGTCCCGCTTGAAGAGCCGGACTTCGCTGCGGCCCGTGCGATGGCCCCGCCTGTTCATTTCCTGTTGCCCAAGGAACACACCGTCCTCTTGGTGCCTAGAGACGATGGGGAGCTCGAGCCGCATGTACCCTCCATGCAAGCCCTCCAGCACGTCAGGGAGATGGAGTGGCGCTCATTGGCGGAACGCACCAGGGCCCATGCACCGCTGGCTGGTGCCCGTGAGGCGGTGCCCCTGGGAGCGGTGCACCACGGCCCAACGCACAGGAACCTGCTACGGGCGTGTGACGGCCGCTTGTCCACCATGCAAGTCATGCGGCGGTGGAGGCAAATACTCACCCGTGCAGCGATCCCGGCCCACCCCTGTATCTTCTGTGGGGGGCCTGAGCAGGACATTGGCCACATGCGCTTACTGTGTGCTCGGGACGAGGAGGTGGCGCGGCTTCTGTGTGGGCGCGTGGAGGAGTTCGCTGCGGAGCTTCCCCTGACAGACGGGCCGATGGAGTTCTTGGCTTGGAAGGAGCACGGCTGCAGGTGGACGGAGTCCCTGATGGCGGGTGTCGTCCCCGGGGACCTGAGGCGGGTCTTCGCGACGGTGCGGGGGGCGTCATGCAGTGGCCTGCGAAGGCCAAGGTCTTTGTGGAGGACGTGATCCAAATTGGAGAAGATGTGTACGCCCGGAAGAACCATCAGCTCACTCAGATCATGCAGCTACCGATGCAAGATCGAATGAGGGCCGTGTACGCGTTCCTGCGGGGGACACCCCCTTCTGTCCGCCGGCGCGGAGGGTTCAGCAACGGCCACCGTGGAATCCGTTCGACGGCCTCCCCGGTAAGGTGCAAGACACCATATTCGGGACCGCTCCCGGAAAGTAGGATAGTCCTGGGTCATCCAGCACTCGTTCCACTGGCTGAAGGCCCGCGCCACCGCCGCCATCCAGTGGGGGAACGAGGACACGGCCTCCTCGTACGTGATGTAGGACGTGGATACCAACAGCGCATGCAGCGGCGCCCTTTGCTGCATAGTCCCGGGCGACAGTGCGTGGTACCACGGTGCGGGGTCCTGAAGCCAGAGTGAACCCTGGCTCCGGGTGTTTGCAGACCATCCAGCTGTTGGAAACGTCGTGGGCTGGCCTCGTGAGGTGCTGCCGGTCCTCCAGCAGTCTCTGTGCAACCTCCCGGTTCTGGCAGTGGCCGCTATGCTCGATGTGGGGGCATTGTGGTTGTATGACCGGCAGCCGCGGAGAGTCATTCCGGCGGCGATGGGGCAGCGGTCCATGGCCGTACTTGGAGGTCCAAGCAGCTTGCACGAATCCAGGGGGACGACGCGCACAAGCACATGACCGAGGCGCTGTTCTCACTGCCGGAGGGAGATGACAACGTGGCTGCCGACGCCCGTCACACGATACATGCCTTGAGCCTGAAGGCGGTCGTCAAGGCTCGGTCGGAAGGACAACGCATGGTCCTCGCGTCCGCCAGGGGCCCAGGGCTGGCCAGAGTGGATGTCATCGGGGAGATTGTACAGGACTATGGCTGGGAGCTCCTGACGAACGGGGCGCGAAGCTTCAAGTTGGTGCGGTGGCCTTGGCTACTAGAGAGCCTCCCGATGATGTCGAGCGGACAGCCAATTCTCCGCCCAGTGTCCACATGGGAAGAAGCGAGACGGGGACTGCTCAATTGTGCCAGTGCACGCGCGCTGGCGGGCGCGCTGCTTGGCCACCACAAGCCGTGCTGTGATGTGTGGCAGGACCTGTGGTCGCAGTGCTGTGGAGCGGGCTCCGTCCCATCACGGTCGGTGCTCCCGCTACGGTGCTGCGGGTGCGGGGAGACGGCGCGGGTTCGGGTACATCAGTGTGCCTCCGCCCCGCTCTGTGGGTGGTGTCGGGAGTGCGCCGGAAGGGGGTGGCCCAAAGCTAGGTGGGCGCTGCGACACTCTGGGCAGCTGTTGTCAAGTGCCCGGAAGGCGATTCAGGGTAACCTGAGGAGCGTCCCGGTGGATGGGTAACGGTGCCGTGGTGCACCGACGGCAGCCCTGCCCCTACTGCTGTGGTGGGCAGCTCTGGATGTTGACTCGCGGATTCTTTGGTTCTGGCATCACAGAGGGTCTGGTGAGGAGGCTATGGGAGCCAAGAGTAATGCAGCTTGACAGGGTGTGGGAGGTGTGGGTGCGCGTGCCACCGTCCCTACACTGGGCACGACGGCGGTGGTGGCTGGTGGGAAGCACTGTCCTCTCGGCTTGGGTGTGCGGCGAAGGCAGACAGAGTATGACGGCCAGCGCGATGTGACAGGTCGTGCCGGCCTGACACTGAGCCGCACTGCCCCCTACACGAGGTTTGGTAGGGGATGGGGTACTTCGCCCGCCTGCCCCGGGTCGCCGCATACTACAGTGAGGTGTCATGGGTGGTCCCGACCAGGGTAATAAGGCCCAAACCCCTGTAGGGTATTCCCATGACACCGGGGTCTCTACCGGCGGCCCGGTTACAGCAGTCACGAGGGTAGTTCCTCGGGTTGCTCCGAGGGTTGTTGAGTCGGCGTGGACGTGAGAAGGAACGGCAGCCCCTCCATCGTTGCAGTGAGCGGGATGAGGAACAACAGGCAGGTGGCGCCTCCTACAGCCGAAGGAGCGTTGGGCCTGCCCATGACCCGAGGGGGGGTTGGTGCGGGTGGGGAGGCGCCCCCTGGTCTTGGGTTCAGCGCAGGGGGTTAGAAGGGATGCTTGAAGGCCCCGGGAGTGGCGAAGTGAGGATGGGTGATGGGGACGGCGTGGTGGTACGGTGGACCATATGGTGGGTGTACTAGGGAATGCGTGGCGGTGCGGGGGATGTTATGGTGGGAGTCGTGGAGGGTACGTGGCGGCGCTGAGGACTGTGTACTCGGGATACAGAGGTACGCAGGGTAGTACTGGGGTCCGTATGGTGGGACTACCGGGGATGCGCGGCGGTACTGGGGAG